>JAEIGR010000017.1:2247500-2625883 GCA_018904305.1 Scaptomyza montana | reverse complement strand
TTTGAAAATGCCCAGTCAATAAGGGTATCGGACTTGGTGGTTGGTAAATTTAAATCGAGAAGGGAATTATAATTTATTGAGCGTAAAAAGCTATAAATCTTACTGCTACTACCTGAATGAGCTCCCGCAGACATAAGTTAAAGTCCCCTTAACACTAAGGTATTGCTATTTAAAAAAGTGAATTGATTGAATAAATTCTCGTGTTTCAAATTTGCGAAAGGATAAGACGGACTTCTTGTATACTACTAGGACCCCAAGGACTTGTATTTAAACAAAGCGTAACAAAGACATGTGACCCCGAAAAGTCTGACCTGTCGAACAAAGACTTACATGTTGGTGTAATTCATTTTTACTAAAAATAATAATTCCTCTTTTTGGTCGATTTCTTGGATTAGGTGTGCAATCTAGTCGCACGACTGTTGAAAAGTCATTTAGTTCATATGTTTCGTGAGTATGTGGAAGCCTCAACAAAAAACATAGAATAGAAGATTGTAACATTAGTTGATCGGACGAAATATCACTAAATGGCAATGCAGACTTTCCGTATTATGGAAAATTAAATTAAATTCAGAAGAGTTACTAATAATATCGAAATGCGTCTTAAGAAGTTTTTCGGAGCGTAAAGAAGTTCCTGATTTACAGCCGAGCCTGCATCAGGTTTTGGTGGATAAATTCACCGATTATGTACAACCAGACGCATTGGTTGCTCTACTACATGCCACATATAATGCTTTCCGGCGCATTTGCTACAAGTGTGGACAACCACCTTGTTATATGTTGCACCCCCACTCTTATAAATAGTAATAGCTTCTGCAGGTACTACAGGAAATTGTTCGCGGTCAATAGTTATTTGCTCGTTGGAATGGTATTGAAAACTTTTAATAGTCTTCTGAACTGGTGTCCAAGAAGTTTCTTGACGATGTGAGCACTTAGCTCGAGCATTAACTCCTACACTTTCTTCTGAAAATTTTATCCACAAAATTGATGGTGGCTGATCTGAATCCTACTTCATTAAGTTCCTGTTGCTCCAGTTAACTAATCCATCAGCAGTGTCTACATTAACCGGTCACCATATCTTTGCTGTGGTTTTCAAAATGAGAGAATAGGGGTATCCTGCGTTTGGGAAGTTTTAAAATCCTGAACAGACTCACCAATTCGACTCTTGGCGGAGGCATTTAAATGTGCGGCTTTTACAAAATCCCCAGCGTTGGAAATATGTTGGTCAGTTGTAATTGAGTTAAGCTTTGTTGTATTGAAAACTATTAACTTCGGCGTTGGTTTCAAAGATGAATGACATCATCTGGAACTTGGTCAATTCTACAAATCCTGGTTTTAAATAAATCTACGTCCTCTGTCGACATTTGACCAGATGCCATGTTATTGAGAGCTATTGCGAAAGGTTGATCATTTCGCTGCCGCATTATCTCTGTAAGTTCAAGAAACTAAAAGCACCCCCAAAGAGAAGACCCAAATAAGGCACTATAAGGGTTATGCGACTCGAAGTGGATTGAAATATCCATCTATCTCTATTGGACGTAGTTGTCTAAGATCGCCGAAAACGATCAATGAAATTCCTCCAAATGCAGATTCACGGTTGTTGAAAATTTGTTTAAGACGGGAGTCTATAAACGAAAACATCTTGATCCTACTCATTGAGATCTCACCTATGATTAAAACTTTAAGATCAATTAGAATTGATCGACGACTATTAAGCAAATCTGCACCTAATTCTTTAAAAGCGGACCCAGACTGGTTAATGGGAAGAAAAACATAGTATGAAGTGTGGAACCATTGATTCCAAAAGCTGCGCTTACCAGTTGAGCACACAATATGACTTTCGCCGAAGTGGATCACAATCCAGGTTTACTATTATAAAATGAAGTTAAGGACTGGTAAAGTGCTGATATAAGACGACACTCTTCCCAACGCCAGGGCCCCCACCAACAAACTCATAGGAAAACGTTCTTCATTCAAGCGCAGGAAGAACATGTGAAAAAAGTTTTTTGCTTTAAATGAATGACTTTACGGAGATCTCTAAATTTTCTGGGGAAATGAGTGGAGGAAGCTTAATAAGCCGGACGTTATCTGTTTCTTCAGAGGGACTATCATTGGCATTCACATTTAGGACATTCAATTGAGAACTTATTTCTGGGAAAGCTAGAACTCTAAATTCTTCATCAAGAACCACTTGATTTTCTAAATTTTCTTCTATATCTTCACCTCTACAGCATCCCTAAGGCGCGTCTTCTAGCATAGTTGGTCTTTCTCTAAATACGTCATAGTTGTCACGTTCGTTGTTTATTCGGCTCTCATGTTCCCAGTAGTATGCCTTACAATACTCCTGTTCAACTAAATCGCTTTGTTCTGCCTCCAATGTGAAAATAACATCACTAACCCTCTAAAGTGGTTTTGTCTATCCTTGTAGAAGGCTAAAATCTCTATATCTGATGAGACGTGACTTGGACCTCGTTTAATAAAAACCATTTCCATTTAAAAGCGAAAAAATTCGGAACCCACGATCTCATTTTTCTTCGTCATCGTCAGCTACAATATTTTGGCGGGACACTCTTAAAGTTTTGCCATAATTATAGTTTGCGGCAAAATCAGCTAAAGAAATATTTTCAAGATCATTAGGCCGCTGTACATAATGATCTAACAGACCAACTGTAAAAATGTCTGTGGAATTTGGGCTAAATTTTGAGTTGTTGCTTGGGCCGAAGCATTCTAACTCTATTTTCGGGAAGTACTGTGTTGATATAAACATCACCATTACTGGTCTCGGACATACGCAACCCCATACAACAGTACACGGCTTCCCTGAGCGGAAATCTCAGTGCCAGAAATGAATTTATGCCAATGTGTTGCAACTTTGCTTAATTGTGTAAATTGTTACGCTGTTTAATTTCATCCACGGCATCGCGCATTAATTTAGGAAATCCCTCTTTGTGATTATTAATATAATTAATAACATAACTGCAACATGCATAAGGATCTAATATAAACCGAATGTCTATATTAGCTCTTTGCATCCGCAAGAATATGTTTGTTGGAGGCGTTTACTTTTATTGCGTTAAAAGAACGCTTTAGGAATATTTGTGGTTTCTTTAAACCAGACCTAATTGCCATTATATATTGCTCGTAAGTGAGGTTGATTTGATCGTGAGCTAAGAAATCATCAAAGGTGTCAAATATCGGCAATGTTTCACGATCAAAAGGAAAATTTAACAAATTTTGAATAGATTGAAGATTTTTTGCGATGTGAAGTACAGAGATCACTTTCGGACAACGGGAATAAAATTTCTGTTTGGGGCATTGGAGGATATGGAATACCAAAAGCGGCATATGCGGGACCCCCTTATTTCCCGCATGCATGAACGCCCATGATTATGCTTTTGGTATTCAATATACTGGCTAAGATCAACATTTGTCGCATCTGTTGTGACAAATTGGTTGATAAAGTCTATAACCGGTGGAATAGACCTGTCTCTACTTTCATCGTCTTTAAAGTTAATTTTGTGGGGCACCTTTAAGCCAAAACATACCGTGGATGTGAGGGGAACCTCTTTGTTGGAATTCAACTCGCCAATAATATTTGATAACTGGATGACATCCAAAATCCGCCCTCTTTTTTCATAAGTTTTAAAATCTGTCTATAACGAAAGTCGAAATACCGAGCACATGTCACCGGATCGGCTCTAATCAGCCTTGCCTTTTCAGCAAATTGCAAAGACGCTGCACTGTCTTCGGTTATGTGCTCCTTATCGACATTTCGCTTCAACAGAACTAACAGTTCACCCCACCTAGTTTCAGCAGCCGACAGTGTGATAAAAAGGTTGGCAAGTCAAATTGTCTTATCATTGCCATTACCTTTTTTTCTCACTTTCCCAGTGAGCTGGAGATGAGCGAATACCTTTTAAAACCCGATAACCTTCATCATGAAGAATTAAATTGTTTAATAAATCAGCATTAAGTGCATGGGCTGCAGTTGTGCAGCGAGGAGCAGTGTGTTTGCGCAGGCAAATTGAAGTATTACTTCTTATGTGGATCATTTCCAACTTTTTATAGTTATAAAATATTTTATCGGTTCTACAACCTCGTCTATCGTAATTTCTAAGCTCAGATCTAACAATAGTAGTGAAATATTCTGAGCACGTTCTTTTTCCAGCAAATATAGTCGGAAAAGACAATTCTTCTGCATCCTCATCTCCAATCATGTCAAGGGGTCGTTGACCCTCGCCGGGGGCCATTTGAATTCTTTGCATATTCACCTGATCTGCTTGAATTTCGTCTAACAATGTTTCTTGCCCACCTGGATTTAGCTGCTCTTCTTCTATGTCTTGTTGGGCCTCCTGATTCTCAGTATTTAAAGTTATTTGATCGAACAAAACTCTGTCCTCATTAGTTGCAAAGAATGGCATATTGTTAGGTGCGGTTGAAAGTGAGGACATTATTTGTTCATTAATAGAAATATTATGCTTCTGATAAAGCTCAGTTGAAACTAAAAAGCGCATGGCATTAATAATTTTAGAAGGTCTAATTGTTTCAGCCATGAAATCATGGTTATATTCTAATCTACGTTTGAGGTGGAGCTGAACAACCTCAGCTTCATGAAAAGCTCTTGGGAGAGGTGACAACATTAGCGGTGGGGGATGGGAACATTTACAATAGCTCCTTTAATTGCATTTTGACGCTCATGCCCTAACGACTTAATTATCATAAATGGAAGACGTGGAGAAATTAGTCTTTCTTCTAAGGGAGTCAAGTCCTTCAAGCATTGGGGAAGGATTGGGAAATCTAGGCCATTAGTAATGGAATTTTTTGGCAGCCTACCTGATTTTATAGTGCGACTGCATGACTTGCAAAACTTGTAGATACTATCTTCAGAAGGAAATTCTCTGGATAAAAACAAAATCTGTGCACTATATGAATTATTTTCTTCAATATATTGAGATCTAATCTTGTCCACTTGATGCGGAAACCAAAGCCCCTTGCAGCAAAGGCAAAGTTGGTCAGGGCCTTGTTTAACTATTTTATTAAAAGCACTTATTTTGGAATCTAATTGATTATAGGCTGACCGGGGGTTATTCGCTTGCTCTAGCCTACTAGGCTCTTGCGCGGCTGCTTCTCTTGCTATTCTCCTTGCATTTTGCCTATTAGCTGAATTCCTGCTCTGCTCAGCTAGCCTACGCAAACGATTGCTACGTATCCGAGCCTCTGAGCTCTATCTCGCTCTCGCATCAAAATACTAAGCTCAAGCTCCCTGTCGGCGTAAGGATCTAGCCAGCCTTCTACGAATCTGTTCATAAACTCTGTTATGTTCGTTTTGTCTACGCGTTCTCCTACGGGAACTGTCCACCACTTGTCCCCCTGACGTATTTGTAAATTGGTCCGTCTTTGTGCTCGTTGAATTGTATTTTGCCTCTGTTCGCTTGTCCTTATATTGTCGTTTTGTCTCCTAGCTGCCCGACGCGATCTGTCCACCGTTTGTTCGGCTTGCCGAATTTGCATGTTTGTTCGTGTGCGTGCTCGTTGAGTTGTGTTGTGCGTTTGCTCGATTCTCCTGATATTTTCATTTCGTCTCCTAACTGCCCGACGCGAACTGTCCACCGTTTGTTCGGCTTTGCCGAATTTGCATGTTTGTTCGTGTGCGTGCTCGTTGAGTTGTGTTGTGCGTTTGCTCGATTCTCCTGATATTTTCATTTCGTCTCCCTAACTGCCCGACGCGAACTGGTCCACCGTTTGTTCGGCTTGCCGAATTTGCATGTTTGTTCGTGTGCGTGCTCGTTGAGTTGTGTGGCGTTTGCTCGATTCTCCTGATATTTTCATTTCGTCTCCTAACTGCCCGACGCGAACTGTCCACCGTTTGTTCGGCTTGCCGAACTTGTCTATTCGAACGTCTTTGTGCTCGTTGCGCTGTGTTTTGCGCTCGTTCGGTACTCCTAATATTCTCATTTTCCCTCCTAACTGCCCGACGCGAACTGTCCACCGTTTGTTCGGCTTGCCGAACTTGTCTATTCGAACGTCTTTGTGCTCGTTGCGCTGTGTTTTGCGCTCGTTCGGTACTCTAATATTCTCATTTTCCCTCCTAACTGCCCGACGCGAACTGTCCACCGTTTGTTCGGCTTGCCGAACTTGTCTATTCGTACGTCTTCGTGCGTGGTTTATCGTATTCTGTCTCTGTTCAATTCTTCTTATTTCTGTATCTTGCCTGCGAGCTAACCTTCGAAGAGTGTCAGTTGATTGCTCAGCATTCTAAATTGTGGGTCATTTCGTCGAATCCTCTGGGATTCTGCGTTTAAACTCAATTCTCTTTCTGTATACTCAATACTGTCACGGCGAATTCTATTTCTCATTGCCTGTGCACGCAATCTTTGTGATGCAGTGACCCTAGTTAACCGCGGCATTTTAAATTTGTCAATTGGACTTTAAACTTTCAGCTAATAAAAAATATCTGCTAATAAAAGCCGTGTTATATTTACTTTTTGATATTTTATATAAAACTGTATATATCGATTATACCGATATTAATATTAAATAAATTGAAATTTGAATATAAAATAAAAATATATATGTAAGTATATAAATATATATGTGGTCTTAATATAAAAGCACTAATTGTTATTATATAATTGTATAAAAATATATTTCAAATTATTTCGCATAAAAAAATACCGATTAATATATGTGCTTCAAATGCAACACAAAACTTCGACGTTAATTTGGCACGCTTGCCAATTGATTGCAAAATAATTTAATATATATTAGTATTTGAATTTTATAACCTTATTGAATGAAAAATTAAAATTAAATGGCGATATAAATTTATATATTATCTATTTATTAAAACTAAAGGGAATTTGGAAACGACCGATTAAATCGCGTTGTCAAATTTGGCAAATTAAAAAAAGAAAGCAAATAAAAAGAAAATTCTTAGTTATGTTAAAAATTTTATGCGAAACAATTTAATTAAACAGTCTTAAAAAGACTTCTTAAGCAAATACCGGGTACAGCGACCGCTGCGCGTAATATGTATCCACGTTTGGACGCTACAAATGTACAAACATATGTACATATGTCACACACACTGGCACTGTTCACAGTATTCACTCGCGATTATTTAATTTAATGTTTCTTAAAGTTTATTTAAAGCAGTTATGTTATTTTACTTAATAGTATTGTACTATTAAAACAAAGAAGCTATAAATTTAATGTTAATATTAGGTTTTTGTTAAATTCGATGCGTTCGATAAAAGCGTTCGTTTCAAATTGAGGAAAAAGAGAGCAAAGAGAAATATGCGCAAAAAGTAACGGGACTAACGCAAGAACAATAAAACTAAGGTAAAGCAGAAACTGGCTTATGTTCTGCGTAGATGACATCACATTTGATGCATGTATTGAATATTTGCCTTGTTAAAATGTAAATTACTAAATTTTGGCTTTTAATAATATATAATAATAATAATATAATAAGAGAAGCAGTTTTTACTTTATTACATTAAAATAAAATTGATAAAAAAATGCTTCACATCTGACGTTTCGAACAGATGTTTATGCGCAATGGGTTATCTGTCTTTCTTGTACCATGGGACTAACGCACTTAGAGTATAGCGTTTGCGTTGCATTCTTATGTATTGGTGTGGTTAGCAGCCAGACAAATCAAATTCTATTATACTGGCAACTCTTCTTCTAAACACAGACTACTTATGATCAGAACTCTACTTACTGGCAACTTAAAATTTTGTATTATTTATAGCCTTCTATTAAAACGCTCCCTTTAAATTGAGCAAGAACAGTAACAAAGGAAAATTGCCCAAGAGTAGAAACACTTACGCATTACGAGCATTTCATATGCATTGCATTTCCATGCGTAGGAGTAGTTTGTCTGGCAACGCTAAAAATATGGCAATTTGTGATCAAGAGTGAATACACAAACCACATGTTCACAAAAACGATATTGATCAGAAAAGTGTACTGCCCAAGTACATAGATTATTATATATGTATCAAGCTGTTTAAATTAATGATTTCCTTATGACATCGCGAAATTTGCGAACAAAAAAGTGTAAGAGAACATGCAGCGCCATCTAGTTGATAAACGGAGACAAGTGTTGACATATCGATTGATAGGCTGCATATTATCAAACTAGATGGCGCTACACCTTATTTGATAGAATTAAATCCTTAGCTAGGATAACCTGCATCACAATAAATTAAATGAATTATATATTTATATTCAGTTACTTCCAATTCAAAAGAGTGGGTGCTGGGGGGCGAAAAGAATTTGGCAGAAGAAGTTAGCGTGGCATCAAATTGAGAAAAAAGAGAGCAAAGAGGTATACGCGCCAGAAGTAACGGACTAACGCGAACATCAACAGCTGAAAAAATATACGCATACCGTATGGGTGGGCGTGGCATCCAAATTGTTGTTGCAGATCTTTGTGGGATGTCAATTGCTATCTTCATACCAAGTTTGGCGACTCTAGCTCGAAGTTAGTAAAAGGTGGGGAAAATGGGGATGGGGCAGTATTGATGGGCGTGGCATCCAAATTTTTGATGCAGATCTTTGTGAGATGTCAATTGCTATCTTCATACCAAATTTGGTGACTCTAGCTCAAAGTTTGTAAAAGGTGGGGAAAGGGGGGGGCTGGGGCGGTATGGGTAGTTGTGGCATCAACATTTTTGATGCAGATCTTTCTGAAATGTCAATTGCTATCTTCAAACCAAATTTTGTGACTCTAGCTCGAAATTTGTAAAAGGTGGGGAAAGGGGGGCTGGGGGCAGTATGGGTAGTTGTGGCATCCAAATTTGTGATGCAGATCTTTGTGGAATGTCAATTGCTATCTTCATACCAAATTTGGTGACTCTAGCTCGAAAATTGTAAAAAGTGGGGAAAGGGGGGCGAAACGGAGGGCGTGGCTCCAAAACTTTGATGCAAATTTTTGGGGGTCGTTGCCAGCTATCTTCCTACCAAATTTGGTGGCTCTAGCTCCACAACTCTGGAAGATACACGCATTCCCGTTTTTGACGAAGCGTTGGGGCACATGGGGGTGGCTAGGGCAGTATTGGTGAGCGTGGCATCCAATCTTTTGATGCAGTTTTTAGGGGGTCATCATCACCTATCTTGGCACCAAATTTGGTGGCTCCTAGCTCAAAAACTGTGGGAGATATAGCCATTTCTGATTTCAAAATGCGAGGGGGGCTGGGGGCGTAATGGGGGGCGTGGCTCCAAAACTTTGATGCAGTTTTTTGGGGACCCCTTGCTTGGTACCCGGTATCCTCCCACCAAATTTGGAGGCTCTAGCTCCACAACGCTACTGCAGATACACGCATTCCCGTTTCTTGACGAAAGCGTTGGGGCACATGGGGGTGGCTAGGCAGTATTGGTGGGCGTGGCATCCAAACTTTTGCATGCAAACATATATTTATATGTCTGCGCCCACCAGCTGTGTGTGTATGTTTGAGTGTGTTTATGTTGGTGTGCGCTTGTGCATGGTGCCATGCATAAATTCGTAACTTGACCGCTTTTAAGTTGCATAAATTCTCGAATCCAAAGTGTCAACAGCACGAATGCTGTTGTTGATTGTTGCTGTTGTTGTTGTTTCTGTTGTTGTTGCTGTTACTGCTGCTGTGTTCTGCTCAGCTGGCCAGGCGTTGATGATAAGCTTTACGCGTTCGCTGCTTCATGTCGCATTGTTGTAAAATACAGCAACAAACAACAACAACAAGAACTGCAAGTACAGACAACGACAACAACAGGAAGCGGCCATTGTGTTGGTGCAAGAAAGATGACCGCTTTGATCCCTGTTGATATCGGGCCACTGCAATGGCAACAGCAGCAGCGTCGCACCAGCAGCAGCTGAGCGAGAATGTTGGGAAAAAAAATATCATGTGGATTATGCGACAAGTGCAGCGGTCAACGTCAACAGATTCACTGTAAAGAGGCAATAGGGTGGTTTAAAGACACAAACGCGAATAGTCGACAGTTTTTTTTTTTTTCGCAGTTAGTCTGCGTTTAGTTGTTGACTCGTTGCGTTGTCAGCCTGCATTGTTGGGTCACCTATATCCAGTCTGTCTGTCCGCCAGCCAGTCAGCCAGTCAGTGCAATGCAGTGCAGTGCTGGACAGTTTCCATCAGTTTGGCCCTGTCTGTTTGCCCGTCTGTCACACAATTCGCATTCATTTGCTGTTACCCAACCCTCTAACTCGGTTTTTTTTTAGTTTGCTGCGTGCTCTAGCCTTGAAAGTGGCCACATGTGATGGGTTGGTATCAGCAGTATTGGCAAAGTGTGAAACCGAAAAGAACGTTAAAAATATATTTAGTTTTGTGGAAAGACTTGAAAAAACGGAGTATGTTAACTGATATATACTTTAATTTTAAAGTTATCTATCATAATCGTATTGCATTGATAGTGCACTTATATTATAATTTTTAATTAAACTTTTTATTTAAACTAATTTTTCTAACATAAAAATTTAAATTTCGCAGTCAATAAGTTAGCTTAGCTATCAAAGATTTCTATAACTCTTGGCTTATGCAAATGTTGCAAGTCTCAAGTGAAGCTCGAAAAGCTAAAGCTGCCAGCCTGTTTGTTGGCTGTCTTTGGCGTTGGCAAACAAATAAAATTAATGCCAAACGAGTGCGCAGCATCGTTGTAGAACATTTTTGACAGCACAAAAACAAGATTTTTAGCCAAGCATTTGTGTTTGCTAAAGACAAAAAGCCAAGTAGAAGAATCTAAAATACTTGAGTTCTACCTGCTCAAGCGCAACAGACTCACAGTCAGGTGCTGGTGGGTGTAGTTGTTTTTGTCAGCGCACCTGGCGAAGCGTGTTTTAATTTGATACCTTCATTTATTCCTGTGCGCACAACTTAAACAAAAGAAACTGAAACGCAACTAGCTTTGTGAGCTGTTTGTGTATATGTGAGTGTGTGTGTTTGTGTGTGTATTGTGAGTTTGTGCATCTGCATCTTTATCTGCAGGTTACTCTCTTCTTGGCCAAACTTTTCGTGAAACTTCATTTTTATGTTGCTTAAAAAGTTGTCACAGCGCTTAAAAGCTAAGCAGCTCAGTGCCCAATTGTGAGGCAGCTGTGCTCCCAACTCTGACTCAGAATGAGATTGTACCTTCATAAAGCAGGAGACGGAGTCGCAGTCGACGCAGGATGAGGACAGCTGCAGTTGAGTGCAAATGAGTCGCTGTCTGGGAGTCCATGGGACAGCCATCAAGTTGCTTCGGCTCCGAAAAAGTAAAAAAAAAATTCTCTCCTTGTGCTGATTTGCAGCTGCTTTTTATTGCTGTTGTTTTCGTTGTTCGTTGTTCGTCGTCTTTGCTTTTGTCTTATGCTATTCGCATTGCTTTGCCTGTCATTCATTTATTTTTATACTGTGAGTTTTTTTATCGCAACTTTTGCTTCATCTTTAAGTTTTTCTTCTTTTTTTTGTTTATGCACAATTGTTGATAAACTTGCAAAAGTTTTTATGCCTACTACCGTTAAAGGGTACATTTAATGCGTTAAGATTTTCGTTCGGATGTACTCGATTTGGATACTTCAAAGAAATGAAAAAAGGTTGCTTATGCAAAAGTAAATGTGTTAAATATACAATAAAATATAAGAAATATAATATATTTGCAATTGATTCAGAGGGCATAACAAAGTCGCCAAGTCCGCACAAAATTAATGCTATTTATTACTGTCTCTTGCTAAATGCAACTTTTACTGCTTTGCTAGCCATTGTTTGTGCTGCTGTCTGCTGTCTGCGACTTGCCAGCTTGAGTGCTCAAAACTTTTGTAATATTATTAGAGGCACATGGCCGAAATTCGACAGCAAGTTGACAAAGCCTTGTCAAAGATTAGCAAATGTTGCCATTAGCCCTCACACAAAATACTTAGCAAAAAGCAGCTGGCAAGCTCCTGATGCCTGTCTGGCTGTTTGCCTGCAATTGTAACAACATTTATGACCTTTGCTCACCAATGGTCCAAATACAATCAATGGCTAGCTGCCTGTACTAGCTATGTGTACCTTTGTAGTGGACCTTTGGCTACTAACGCCATGTTTGTGGGCTGCGGGTATTCCTTGATGTACAGTTTGCTTTTGTTGATTGTGTGCCTCATTTTGGATAGCTTTTAAGTTTGATTTCACTTTTACTTTGGCTGCCTTCAATTGCTACGGCTTCAGTTGTGTGCTGTGAGAGTCGGTGAACCTACAAAGTGCTCCTTTGGCGCAATTTCATCACAATTTGGGTCAATTACACGCACTTGTCCAATTGAATATGCATGTGCGAACACATGTTTGTGTGTGTGTGGCTCGCTTTTTGCATCACAGTGGCAGTGGTTCAGCTTAACGGGCCCATGAAGCATTCAGGACATCAAAATCCCGACAGGCTTTAACTAAGCCACTGCCTCTTTGTTGTTTATGCGTGTGTGTGTTTTTCTGATCAATGTGTGTGTTCAAAAGAGTGCTTTAATGTTTCATATGCCTCTTGATATCACGGCTGTTTTTGTTTCTTAAAATAAAGAGGAAAGAAAACAAATGGCGTCAGCTGGAAATTTGCATATAAGCATAGCATACTTTTGTGCGTGAAATCAACTTAATGAGCCGCATCATTAAGCACCCGCTTTTGGATTATGACAAAGTACCGCTATCAGAGATATAAAAGCTTAAAGTGTTTGGAACACACTTGATTGGAAGTAAATGTGAAAATAATGCATGGAATACGAGCGTTAAAAAAGTTCCAAAGTTTTTGGGAACAGTTTTAGTTTGTGATAAACCGCACATTAAAGTTATGTTAATTTTATTATATTTAGTTTAACTGATTTGAATGGTAATTTTAAGCCATTTGCTTGAAAAAAGCACATAACGAAGCTTAACAAAATTACCACAAAAACTTGAAAAATAATTAATAGGAAAAGCCCTACAAACCAAATGGATATAAAGTATCGTTAATTTTTTAAATGCACACTTCGCTCTGTCGTTCTTCATTAATTCAGTTACGTTCCTTCTACTTGTAGCTGAAGAAAAAACAGAAACAATTCCAAAATTTTTTTTCTGTTGTCTGTTGCAGTAACTGCACAAAATGAAGTGAAACATAAGGAAAAGGAGAACAAAAGTGTACAGACGCGAGTGTGCCGCAAGGCGAGTGCGAATAATTACTGCCCATATTAAACTGAAATGGTAGCTGACCGAAAAAACAATAACAAATGTGTGCTGAAAACGCCGCGGCTGCGGTGATTGTTGACAGGGCGGCCGCCAATGCTGGTCTTCGTCCTCGTCCTGGTGCTTTTGCTCTGCTGGCGTGCTGTGAAGCCCCAATGATCGATGTCGTATTGTCAGTTTCATAAAAATTCAAACCAGACAACGCAAGCGAGGTTGCCCCACAGCGCGTAAAATGCTTTTGTCAAAAGGCTTAAACTGCCAGTATCCGCTATCCAATACCCCAAATGGACCACCTCCAACCGCCAGCTAGCCATCTAGCCAACCAGGCGAGCTTCTCACTCCTTTGCTGTATTGTTGGTCATTGATGGCAACAAGAACTCCAACAGCAAAAACAGCAAAAGGCAAAAGACGGGAACGCTGTAAAATGCAATAAATTAAACAATATCTGCGCCAAATTGCTGCTGCATTCGGTTTGTTGGTCAAACGGGGTTGTAGGGGCGGTTTTTACTGATGCTTTTGGCGTTTAACAATTTTTATGCGGCTTCTGAATTTTTTGTGTGCCAATTTAAAAAAAAAATGTTTTATATATTTCTTCTTTTAGTATTTTATTTTCTCATCGTTTTTCGTTTTTTGGTTGTGATTCTCTTGCAGGTTTTTGGCATTTTATTTATGAGCGCGTGTGGTTTTAATTTTCTGTTACGCCCTCGACCCTCTGCACCTGCACCTGCCCCGCTCTCTGCTGCTGTTGCTGCTGCTGTCGAATGCAACCAATAACTTAAGGCTAGAATTCTGTGCGTTGTGTTCGAGTCTCGGAATCCTAACACGTTCGACTGATGCTGACAATGGCAACTGTCAGGACATGAGAATGAATGCGTACATTGGCCGAGATGCAGCACAGCAATCAGACATTGCAACATTGTGACAAGAAACAGGAAACAGGAGCATCCAACAAGCCAGTCCACTTGCCATTCGAACAAGGCAAGGCAATTTAATTTAATCAAAGACAAAGCTGGACAATGACAGGCGATGCCTTGCAATGCCTTGCCATGCACACGCAGCTAAATCCCAGCCAATGACAGTTTTGGTCAAGACAATGCAAGTATCCTGTGGTTGATATGGCCACAACATGTAGCCATCTTAAGCAAATCAAAAAATTTGGGTAATATTGTTTTGGTTACAAAGTTTGTAAATGCGATTAAAAAGAGAAAACAATTGAGAACAGGAGCTTTTGTTTCGATTGAAAAACTTAACAAATGCAGTCTATACTTTGGTTTGTTTAGAACTTAGCTTAATGTTAATGTTCACCACAAAACTAAAGTTCTTGTTTTAACAAAAATTATTTGAAAAAACCACAAATAGCTATAAAGTAAATTGATATTTAATATATACAGGTTTCAGTGAAAACTAGAAACCTATTGATTTAATAGTCACGATTGTTGCAACGCTCTGAAATAAATTTATATAAGCCATGTGCTTTCATTTCGACTTCACAGTGCAAATTTTGTCATTTATATCCAAATTTTGGTCACGCTGATTACAAATAGGGAGGGTCATGGAAAAACACAGCTATAAATTCAGGCAAATATGCAAATCAGTTGCCGCATGCCTCATAAAATATTTGCGCTTTAACTGATTGCGCATACGCCACATGGTGCGAGCGACGAGTGCCAAAACCTGACCAGGAGACATTACGGGGAAACTTCTGATAGGCAGCAGCAGCAGTTGAAGGGAGAGCGGCGTAAAAGTTGGCTGAGTTAATTGCTGAAGTGCAACACTTTGGGTCCAGGCTTTTTGATACTAAAATGCAATTGCTGTTGGCGACAACAACAATGACAAATAACAACAATAACATTCAACAGTGGCCGGCCATTAACTTGCGGTATGAGTGTCCCAGACAATGGCACGCCTTAATGCAGCCGGCCGGCTGCCTATCTGGTGCTGGGCCTGGTCCAGTTTCTGGGCATTTATTGGAGCTGTCAGTTTGCATTGTTCGCAAAGGTTTCATAATGCTGTCAATGCAATTAATTGCATAATATCGGACACTTACACGCATGCACATAAACAAAAACAGACACACACACACATCATGTGTATAAATATGTGTTCAGCTCTTAAATTTGCAATACACACAAACAAAATCACAATATTGTTGCCTTTAAATTCTGTCCGAGCTCATTCAGTTCACATTTTCCATAATGGCAGTCATTGTTGTTGTCATTGACGGCGGTTTATCGCATTACATAAATTTGATTAATATAAATTTAATGTAAATAACATGCCGTGGCATGTTTTCATCTCTATCTCTTTTTTTGTAGCGTGTCAAAAAAATGACTTAAGTGCTGCTTGATTTTAAATTTCCTCGTATTTGACTAGATTTTGAGCTTAATTTAAAGCTCATTTTATTTTTGAAAATTACCCAATACATTTCATAAAATATTAAAATTGAATTTGTTTTGCACAAATATTTAAAACTTTTATATAATTTTTTAATTGCTGACAACTTTACTGACTCTCGCTTGGGATCTTTGCGACTGTGTGTGTCTTTGTTTGTGTGTCTGCAAGTCAGTTATAATCCTTAGTTAAATCCTTTCGCCTTGCTTTGACACGCTTACATTTCACTTGAATGTCAGCAGCTAATCCGCCATCACAATGAGGTCGTTGGTTGCCTCTCACTCTATTTATCTCTCTGTCTTTCTATCTCTCTTTCTCTCTTTCATTCTCTATTAATGTGTGAGCTCCCTCTCTGCCTTTCTCTGTGCGACTTCATTGCGACACTTGACAACGACACTGGCGACACTTGTGACCCGCCTTGGCTCAAGTTTTCATTTCGCTTTTCGTTTCGTTAGCTTTTTTTTATTTTTATTTTTATTTTGTCATTTTAATGCCCGCAAACAATTTAATTAAGCGGTTCGTTTTTTTTCTTCTTACTTTTTTTTTAAAATGCTTTCTCTGTGAGGTCTTGTCTCATTTTTTATGCGCCCACATTGCGCTCACTCCCTCACACATACACTCACATGTATTGCGACTTTTGCTGTGTGGCAGTATTCGCGTTGTTTGTGTAAATTTCACTTTGTCAAACATGTTGACATTTCGTTAATATCCTGTTATATGCTCCCCTCGCACAGAACTCCCACTCTTGATCTCCACCGTTGCATACAATTCGCTCATTTTTATTTCGCTACACGTTTGTTTATTTGATTTCATTTTGTTTTAAGTTTATGTGCTCGTCTCATTGTTGTTGGCTTCATAAAGACATTTAAAGTTTATGGTCGTTTCTCGGTATTTTTAACTTTTTTGGTTGCCATAAAAAAGTCGAAACACACAAACATAAACATATGTACATGCATACCACTGTGCAGGCGCACACAGAGATGTCGCGTGGACTTGCGTGCCTCTCATGTATTTGGCTTACTTTGTGATTTGTATAAATACAGGAAACGGAAATGACAGTCACGACACGGAAATGGCACGCCATTTAATTTCCATGCGGCATGGCCGTGACTCCGTTCCTTTCCTCGTCCTCCTCCTCCTCCTACTCCTCTTTCTCTCTTACCCATTCGCTTCCTTTGGCACTTACACTTTGTTCGTTCATATCTCTTTGTGGCAAACGAAAAATAGTATTTTTTTAGGTACACACATACAAACACACACAAAAAGTATTTGTGTACATACGTTAATATTTATATTATTATTTAAGCTATTTTTTAAATGACTTTTATTGCATTTTATTTGATATACAAATTTTTTGTTACAAATTGTATTTATATGTATTGCAGGGATTAAATTATATTCTCTACGTTTTTAACTATATGTAGAGATTATAAAAATGGGTTTTTGATAAAAATCTTATTCACACATTTTTAAGAGAAATCCAAATAATACTCAATATTAACCTTCATATTATTAATCGTTCTCTGAAATGTTTTGAGTTGAATATGTGATAAGCACTTTTCTATAATACTGCTTTGGGCCTCTCCTTCATATAAACTTTTATTCTTTAATACATTTTTCTTTTAATCACATTAGCCAATATAAATGAAACTCATTATTATTTAATTAAATATATTCATAGTTTATAATTTAATAATATAAAGGCTCCGTTTTTTTTTTAATTTTTTGAGTTGCCCATTGATTAAATTAATAAATTAAATGATTTTCTGAGCTTAATTGCTTGTTGCTCATCCTGGCTGGCCAAACAAAGGATCAATTTATATGATTTTTAAATAGAATTAAATGTTTTGGTTTTTACTAATTATAAAGCATTAAATATTTATTAAAACAAATTTGACTATCACACATTTACACATCAATTTAAAAGCGTTTATTTCTGAATAAAATATTTTTGTACAATTTTTTTGGTTCGTTTTCGGCTTACTTGGCTTAAAATAACATTTAGCAGTGGGCGAAGCGTTATTTAAAGTTTTCGCTGTTTTGTTCTTTTTGTGCTTTTGGGCACACGCTTATCACGCCAGACAATGGGCTACAGTCGTTTGGGTGGTATTTAAATTTCTTGCAAAATTTGTAAGTGAAAGTCGCCGATCTCAGAGTTTCAAAGTGCTGGTGTCATTCACAGAGCGCTGTGTCTTGTGTGTGTGTGTGTTAGTTGCCGTATCATGATATGCAAATTTTCGGGAAAACATCAAAGGCGAAAGCTCAAAAACGACAATGACTTTTCTCTCTCTCTCTCTCTGTCTATCGCTTTGTCTTCTCTGCCTCCATCTCAATTCAACTGAGAGTCTCTTTGGGGCTGGCTTTCAGCGTCTCCGCTTTGGCGGCCCATTTAATTTCGACAGCTTTTGTTATAGCCAACATTTTATTTGCACGTTTCGTTTTACGGTTTTTGTCAGTTGGCGTCATTTGATATTTCTCCGAGGCAGCATCCAGCTTTACCCCCCAAGCTTCTGCCGTTACTACCTTTCCTCGCTGTCCTTGCCTTGCCTTGGCTTTTGTTTGCTTTAATTAAAAGTTAAGTAGGTGCGAGCGCCTAAACAATGGCAAAAAAGCAGAACAGGATGGCGTTGCGACGGGGTAGCATCCATCGTCATCCAAGGTTCGTTCCAACGTTGCAAATGAAGTTGTCAACTTTTGCAGCTCCCAACAACATTCTATGTACCTCGGCATCACGGTGGTCGCACAGCACTCCAGCTACCCGCGGGCACTCCATTCTCAATTTCAACTATTTCCGCAGCCTGGTGAGGGCATTTTTGCAATTAATAAAGTTTTTTAGCCTCAATTTTGAGTATAATTGTTGCTGGTTTGCTCTGTTTGTCTAGTTGCAATTAGTTTTTGCGCTGCTTTGATGCCTTTTAGGCACTCAAAATTCATCTGAAATGGATGGACACTGAGTTTTGGTCCCTTTCGTAAATTGCCTGACAGGTTGTGCGGTTGCTAGTTGTTGCTGTTGTTGCAATTGCTGTTACCATCATTTGCCACCTCCCATTTTGAATTTGCAGTTGAAGTTGTGTAATTAACGTGAAAATTGCATAAAGAACCAAGCCAAATGAATGAGTTTGCTCTTCCCCACGCAACATAAGATTGATGTCAATCTGCATTTACTGCTAAAAATGGATAATTAAAACAAAGTTAAATGCTTTTGTCGGATTCATCAAAAGAACTCATAGATAAATAGAGTTATGTCAAAAGCAAACCCAAGAAAGTTGTCTTAAAATGTTCAATTCAACTTTTCCTGGTATAGTTTGTATGGCAAAAGGGCAATAAAATTGTTTAATAGTTTTAATATTGCTTTAGTTTTAATGTGCATCTAAAAAATCTATACACAGATGTTATGGTCATCATTTTATAAAAGCATAGCTGATGTCAGCCACAAACTGTTGGATGGTCAGTACATTAAAAATTATTAAAAATTTTGGTAGCAATTCAGCTACATATCCTGTACTATTAAAATTGAAACTTCTTATGTTTTGGCTGCAGTAATAATCATTGAAACATTGAAGATATCGTTATAATAATATGCCAAAAATAAATGCTTTTAAATATTTTCGATCTTTCTGCTATCTTGCTGCGTCTGCTTTCGTTTGTCACTATGTGGTTAGGGGGTATTCATAGTTGGAAATGCCAAGCAGACTAAAATTCGGCTTCACCTGCAGAACAACAAAAACAGCAATAACAACTATAACCAGTATACATTTTGGGAGTGGTGTGTACTTGCAACAGCTGCCACCGGTGGCAGCTGGATATGTATATGGTGGGGCAGGTGGATTGAAGGGAAGCAATTGCAACCGCATTGTCGGCAGCCCGCAGCGCTCAATGTAATAGTAGTCTGTTGTAGCCTGAATGCGACCAGTGTGCTGTGGTGTTCGGGGTTGTTTAAACAAATGCCTGGCATGTCTATAATTTTTTTTTTTTTCAACATTTTTTTTTACCATTTTTTGGGGTTGTTGCGTATTTAAAATTGTTGCTAGTTTTTGTTAGTGCTGCTGCTTGGCTCTTGATAGTGCTGTGTATTGCCGTTTTTACGCTTCGCTATGTTTTGTGTGCAAATAAAATGCAAGTGCGCCACGAAGCGAGCAACGACCGCAAATTGAGTGTTAATAAAGTCATGTTAATAACTTACAAAACACAGACAAATACAATAAGAAGAAAACGCCAAAGAAAACAAAGGCAAAACGAAATGCAAACTGTTGGACAAGCTGTATGTATGGGAAGCCGCCATTTTTTTATTTTTTAATTTTTGTGGGTGGTTCAAACTCAATCTCTGGTAAATTAGCAAGTGCCTGGTGCTGCTGCAACCCCATCAAATATTTATAGCTTCTTGCCACTTCTTGCACGCACATATGCAAACCGTCTACTTTAATGAATTCCAAAACCAGTGTTGCCCAACGTATGCTGCCTGGGAAGACAATGGAGATTAGAGATGGATCTGGGCCTCCATTTTGAGGCACGGCGCGGCTGAACTACCGTTTAAAAATATTGCAGCCAAACATTGCTTCTTACTTAACCATTATCATGGAATAGATTAATTAATCGTAAAGTAATAGATAAGTTTTAATTTTTGTTGTGTTGTCTAATATAAAATTAGGTGGAACAAGAGCGACTTTTACCCTGTATACTGATTGCGAGTCAAAAACAGTAGTGCTTAAATGGTACCGTGCTGTGGAACGGACACGGCACGTCCCACGCTCATCTCTAATGGAGACCATTACCACCAAACTCGAGCATAGTCATAGGCAGTCAGCATAAGCGTCCGTCGTCGGTTTGTCTGCTCCTTCGCTCGATTTCTAACACCAAATTTTCGGGTGTTGCGAAAGAAAAATTGTACCATTAAACAGTTGCTGTTCCATTAAATACTCTAGATAAGGAGATTTCGAATTTTTTTTTGGGTTGTTTGTAGATCAGCTCAACTGGAATCTCGAGAGAAACCATTTAGTTGAACTGTTAGTGAAAGAGCTAAACTGATTTTAAAGTGTGATACTTGACTGTCTCGCAGGTGGAAAGCAGACTTGCTAGCTTATCAAACCTTGTCAAACTTTTTGGCCACAGGGCATTGAAACTATTCGCTTTGGCTGTGAGCCAAACCACGACAAAAGTTGTGACTGACGACTGCCTGGCAGGCGTTGCTATTGCCGTTGCCAGCCTTTCAGCTAGCCTGTGAGCCAGGCAGTCAAACAAAAAATCCCCTTACCAAAGGCAATCCTAGAAACTGGTCTTCGATTCGTTGCCATTGTTATTGTCTCTCTCTTTCTCTTACTGGCTCTGAAAAGCAGCATGTAACAAAACAAAAAAGAGAGTAAAAAAAATGTTGCCTCAAAATTTCATTGCAATTCATTCAGCAGCAGCGCCAGAGGAGTTAGTAGAGGCGGGCTCTCTTCCTGTAACTCTGACTGTGACAAAAATACAGAAAAACAAAACAGCAACAACAACACCGAAGCGAGAATAAAGAGTAAAAGAAAGAGGAGAATCTGCTCCTTCTACGTATCATCGTTGCTGGGCTTCAAACAATGCGCCAGCAACAAAGCAGCAAACAATTTGAGGCATTCAAATGTGCAACCAGGCGGTCGCAGCCACCAACAAGACTCTCTCCAAATCCAGGCTGTGACTTCGCAACCCCTTTTCTGTCGACCCTCTTCTGAATGTGTGAAAGTTACAGTGTTCGCTTTTTTTGTATTGTTTTATTTTTTTATTTTTCTGTTTCTGGCTACTGCTGCAATTTGAGTGCGAAAAAGTTTGCATACCAAAACAGTAAAAGGCATTTATTCCAGCGTGAATCCGTTTGCCTGCCTGGCAGTCTGAGAGAGAAACAAAGGGAGGGTGAAGGACCGTATAAGAAGGGAAAGAAGTGTTTGGTTGGGTGGATGCTGATTCGAATGCTGGAGTTCGACTCTCAGCCTGCTGGCTACTTTGTCGGGCCGTGTAAGTGCAGTCAATTGCCTATGTGGGTCAGCATTGCATTTGCGCTTAATGAGCATAAATTATGCAGCAGTCGGCGCATTAAGGACAGCGGCAGCACTTGCAGCAATAATGCGCAGCAAGTTGCTGCAACTTTCGCTTGTCGCATCAGCTCATAAAATTTATGGCGTCTGCATGTATTTTAAATTCTAATAAAATGTAGCGAAACTTTTCAGGGTGTCAGCCCACAGAAAAGTAACAACAACAGTAACAGCAGCAACCAGAAGCAGAAGCAGCGTCATCAACTTTTTGCTTGCCTTTTAAAAGTTACTTTTGCCACACACGCACACACACTTAAACACACAGACACATATGCACACATACTCACCTGGTTACCACCTTTTGGCAGCCGAGCGTACGGCAAATGTGTTTGCAATATGAAGAAGTTATGCTGGTGGTGCCTCTTCCTCTGCTTAAGCAAAGCAAAAGTTTACAAAATTTCACTACAACAACATTTACTCGTAAATTATAATCAAAAAGGTGCCAGAATTGTATTAGTGTAAGTGTGAATGTCTGTCTATGTATGTGTGTGTGTGTGTGTGTGTTTGCAATGCATGTGAGAAAGTATGAAAAATAAATAAACATACCGTCAGCTGCATTTTAAAGACCAAAAAGCGAACCTCAAAGAGCGTATGATAAAAAAGTGTTGCATACCCAAAAGGCGCAAAAATTTGTATAGCCTCGTTGACTTCAGGCGTTTGTTTAGGCAAAATGTGCTACAATATATAATAATCAAGCTGTTATCCAGAACTTAATTTCAATTAAGTTCTATAATTAAGTAGCTTTTATTTTATTAAACAAGTGTGTATTAATTATAGCTTCAATATTGTAGATATTCTTTGATTTTAATTGTGTACAAAATGAAAACAATGTTGAAAGAGGTGCAATGAATGAAAGAGGTGCATTTCATTAGCAATCTAAATCATTTTAGTCCACTATTTCATATTTATCGCTACGATTTCAATAGACATCAGATAAATGAGAACAATTACAACGCATTTCGGCCTTCAGAGTCCAACTAACCAAAATCACTTTGTCTATTGTGTTGAAATTGCAATTGATAATTACAATAGAAATTTCATGATTACTCACACGTAATAGCACATGAAATATAAATGTTTAATAGCAAAAAGATACTGCTGGATAACTCGTGTATGTGCACAGTTGAGTGATGAACAAAATAATTGAAGTAACCGCAAATTCCATTTGACACATTATTCTCCACTCTAATTATGTTAAGCATGTGTCCTTAACATATGTTATTTTGTATGATTGCATGTGTGTGTGTGTGTGCTTGTGCTTAGCAACATTTCGCATTCTCTCTGAGCTCTTGTAGTTTAACTGCACACTACCTTCATTTTCAAGGCTTGGGCGCTGCCACTAACTTCAAATCAGCGACATTTTCTTGAAATTTCATTTCATTTCGTGTCGTTTCGCTTGCCAACAATTCAATTTATATGTTGTCTTTGTGCGATGGCTTTTAAGATATGCGACACATACAAACACACACACACACACAAACACAAACACATACACACTAGCTTTTACCCTTATATATACTGGGTTCTATGTAAGAGTAAGCGACAATTTGTATTAGTGCAAATTTAATGCCAAAACGTGCACCAGCACCAGGTAAGAGCCCAACCGCTTTGAACATCGGGCCATCAACCGCAACCCGGTAGAGTGTCTCTCACTATCTTACACCTTTTCTCCTTACCCTCTCTCTCTCTTTACCCTTCCCTCATTTCACTTCTGTTCTGTGTGTGTGTGTGACGTTGTTAGCTTGGTTTTTGGTTTCACACATGCTTATACATGCATGCAGCAGGCGCAAGCCAAATAACTTAGAGCTATGCCAGAAAATGCAAGACAAACAGATATCCTATGTGTGAGTTTGCAGTGTTGAGGTTTTGCATAGCAAATGTATTTATTTGCTTTGAGCAACGGAAGTGTTATTTTCTATCCTATCTATTAATTTCTAACTTTTGATATGAATTTAGTGGACTTGAAGTATACCCTGTCTAACGTACTCTATGTGCGAAGGGTATAACAAATTCTAGCGTTGAGTGCAGTCTATGCCAAAAGGCGTGGCTGTTGGCTGGCTTGGCAAAGTTAACTTTTGCCACTACAAAGTGACATATTAGCGTAGTCAACTTTACAAAGCACACAACCAGACGCACATACACTCACAAACACATACTGGTGTAGTCAGAAAACTTAACTTTTTTTCGCATACCTTAAGAGTCTTGGCAACGCACTTAAGGGTTAATTTTGTTAAGTTTAAACTTTTTCCAAAAGGGTTAGGCATGTGTGTGTGTGCTCCTCAAAGTGTCTCAGCATTATAGTGTTCAGCCACAGCCATTTGGGTGTCTAAATTTGAGGCCATATCCAAATTCGAAATCAAATACCAATTAGTGCCGCTGGCCGTCGAAAACTTTACCCATATAATTGGCCAGCCCAAAAGCAGACTAGCTTTGTAATTTGCCTCGTTACGTATACGCAACGTGGAGCACAGTGGCATGAAAATTTCGCTTTCAACACGCAGTCGCTCATAGTGAAAGTCATTTGTGGACCACAATCAAGTGTTTTTTATGCAAATTATTTATAATAGCGAAAGCATTTTCGTTTTGGCTAATTATAGACTTAAGACAACGACAACAAGATGTAATTTGTGTGGTCGACTCAACTCCTGACTCTTCTGAAAGCTGCTGATTTGCAGTCGCATTTAGCATTAAGTTGAATACTTTTGTTTGTGCATTAAAAGGTAAAATTTCGAATAAATTATTATTATTGCAATTAATGCGAGCATAATAAGGTTTAAGGCCAAGTGCTCCAGCTGAACTATAATTATAAAAACAAAATTTACGTAATAATGTCAATATAATTAGATTGTGGTTTTTTAATGGTTTATTAAAATTTGCGCTCACATTAGAATGGCATGTCAAACATTTGTAAATTAATATGCTTTAAAATAACAAAAATGAAAATTACTTGCTGCGATACAGAAAAAAAAAACTTAATTAAATATAAATAGATATAATTTGCATATAAATGTAGTAGTTGCAGTTATTTGATTTGTGCAATCGGCCGCAATGTCTGGTACCCTGCTGTTGCTGCAACTCATCTTTGCATGATTTGCCAGTTATTATATGTCGTTTGTGTTCATGGTGTGTGCAGTGTAAAACTGATGCGCTATTTATTAATTATCTATGAAGCATTTTTAATAAACCAAATTACAAATATTACAACGCGCAACTTTTATTTGCACGCTGCAGTCGCCTATTTGTATGCTATTTAATATTATTCGTGCTGCCAACAAAAGCTATGCATATTATTTTTCCATAAAAAAAAGTAATGCGAAAAAAAAACAAAATGCAATTTGCATTTATTTACAATGAATGTGTCAGTTCGACTGGCTTATGATAGACATTCAATCAAAATAATGAAAATACCAAATGAATTTTGTGCAGCCAAATTAGCCAATTGACTGACTGACTCTGCGGTCAGCCGGTAGTTCAGTTTTAAATGATTGCATTTAAGCCTATTTACATTTTATATGACACACGATATCAATAACAATAATATCAATAATAACAAGTAAAAAGACTCTGGTCGAGCGGTCTCGACTAGAAAGTACCCTGAACCCTATGCTTCTTCGACCACCCCAGTGTTTGTCAACCGATTTCGATGAAATTATCACAGATGCTAATTCTTTTTGGAATAGATTATTCAACTTGTTGCACAATTTCCAAATGAAGATTTTAGTCTTATCGATTGCATGTGTAAATCGGAAACGGAAAGAGTAATTGAGGATTTGAAACAGCATTGTTTTGCTTATGGTTTAGTAGAGTTTGTTTTCCAAATGAAGCCCCTAGCTTTTATACTATCTGAGATCGTAGCGTTCATACAGACAGACGTACATCGTTGAATTGACTCGGCTTTTGATGATGATCAAGAATACACATTTATGTATTCGGAGACGGTTTCATCTGCCTTTTACATGCATTTGCACAAAACCAGTAAGCCCCTTTTTCCATTTCACGGGTTCAGGGTATAAATACTAATTTAGTTTTAGTTGCAGTTAATCAAACAAATTTTCAGTGCAACTTTATTATTATAGGATTACAAATAATTTGCAATTGCCTTGCAATTGTTTAATGCCCAGCAAAAACATAACAAAAATTTGATACAAAATTACTCATCAGCCTTAACTAGAAAGAAATTCCATATACTTAATCGAAACTTTAATAAGTTCTGCCTGAATTTACTATAGTAATAAACTGAAAGCACACATTTGTCGGTATTTGCAGTTAATCTTTATACACATAAAAACCAAACTAAACAACTCACAACAATAACATTATTGTATTTCCTTAAATATCTTTTTAACCTTTTGCGGACGACATGCTTCTGCTTTCAAAGCACACGTGCCTTGGACACCTACATTTCTCTCGTCTGAAATAAATTGCCAACACTTTGGGAAGCTTATCATCACACCCCGCAAGCTGTGCGAACCATTTTTTTGCTCACACGCAAAGTTGTAAGAAATTCAACATAAATTAAAATGTACACATTAGTTAGCTAGTTTGTTTGTTTGTTTTTTTTTTTTTTTGTATGCGCACGTAAAGCAGATGGACGAACAATCTCAGTTACGTATGAAGATCCCATTCGGTCACATTTTTTACAAAATTATTTACGATTTAAGTCCAAACAAGTTTAAGAGAGTTCCGAACCCAAATCCGGAGCTTAGTGCGCGCCTAATGCGCATTGAATAAAGTACTAAAAAAATAATTTGCAAGCTGTATGAGGCATATGTATGAAGAGACCCAAAACGGAACGGTTCCCCATCACATTTATTGTTGAGTGTTGCTTTTCAAATTTTATGTTCATGTGTATTACGCATACGTTGTGCGTGCTGTATTCACTTCCGTCGGGCGGCATGCGTCGTATGTGTGTAGGTGGGAGTATTTTGGGTCCGTGTTTAATGTTGTTTTGACGCCGCCATATTAACCGGAAAGCGGGACCGGAGCTTAAAGACAGGAAATGTGCACCGCCAGGTACTTTCTATGTAAATTTGCCACTGTGACTCACACACACACACACCTCTCCATATGTATAAATATATGTGTTTGTTCTCGTCCTTATTTAACCCTTTTTTTCGGTTTGCTATCCCAAATATTTATGGCTACTGGCATTGGGCATATGTTTGGCTCCCGGCTGCGTCGCTCGGTAATATATTTAACCTTCAAATGTTGTTTGCTGCGTGTGTCACAAAGGTGTTGCTGCCTAAATGTATGTTTGCCCCCCCCATGCCCCCTCTTAACCGGATAACATTTGAGTGTGTGTGTGTGTGCGTGTTCAGATGTTTGCAGTCGTATTAAACGGATTTGTTTGCCTGAAATTTGCGTAGATTTGCTGCACATTATTTGTAGCCTTGTGGCCCTCGGTGTGTTTATTTGTCTGCCAATTTAGTTTTGTGGTGCGAGCCAATGCCAGCGTTTTAAATCGCTTTGTGGTTGCCACAAACAAATCAATGCGATTGTGTATTGGTATAAATCTGATAAGTATATACGTGAATATGGTTTGTTAATACCAATTAATCTAACAGAAATAATGCATTAAACTTGGAATAATAATAGCTTTAGTTAATTTTTTTTTGTATACCAAGTAGACTTGTGTCTTTCTGACCCGAACTCTTAAAAATTAATACAATCACAATATTTTCATTTCATTTAACCCTTAAGCCAAGAATTCAACTTAAGTTACCTTAATTCTTAAGTGCATTGGGAAGCTGCAAACATTTTTTTTGTGCTATTTTTGAATGTGGCTGTGTCATTTTTATTTACAATAAATTGTACAAAACGGCCAACGAGTGACCAAACTGGCCGAACAATAAAAGCGCCGGCATTAATCTTCTGGCAGCAGTCCCGACGCCTTGTCAGCAAGAGAGAGAGAAACGTTAAGGATGGGGAAGGGAGTATGTTGCACCCTTGTGCTCAACTGCTTGCCAATTTCCGCTTGCAATGCTGTTCGTTTCCGAATTACACTTGGCCCTTCTGTGCCCTGCAATCCCCAACATCCCTACCCATCCCCAACTGAATGGCCGCGGCGATGAAATTGCTTAAATGTAAATAAATCAGTGGTAAGAAAATTTCAGTGGTCAACTCTCTCTCGCGCAATGGTCGCATGTCGTGGTCGTCGTTGTCGTTTCTGTTGTAAGTGTCGGCTTATAAATCAGCCAGCTGCACTGCGCTGAACAAAATGGCTGACAGACAGACGGACAGAGGGAGATGAACAAGAACGCCGTGGACTCGCATTAATGGCAGCTTAAATGTGAGAGCCAAAAAAAAAAAAAAAAAACACAAAATATGCGCTTAATTGCATGGCGTTTATTTAATTTTCGCACACTTTTGTAGCCGTTTTATTAGCTCGAGCATAGCATAAATCACAAGAAGAGAACTGAACTGCTCTGCCCGCAAGACCGAAAGTCGTTTGTCATTTTTAACAATCAATTAAAAGCAAATGTTGCATAAATACACGAAAACTTTACCAATTCTGCACTCTCGCTCTCGTCGAACAATTACGAATTGTAAACGAACTCGGTTTTAGTCATTTATCATCGTTAGATGCAGGCAGACAGACCGGAAGACAGAAAGACATCGAGATATACAAACATACAAACTGTGGCAGTTTTGATTCGGCTCATAAAAATCAAGTGCAAAGATGCAACTGCACTGAATGGTGTCGAAAAAAAAGGAACCGTAAATGCACTTGTCAAATGAAAGTGCGGGTTGATGCTTAGTGCGAAACTAGCAAAGTTATATGGAACTCGTAATATCTGAGTGTATTCGACATGGTCTGCATTTTATGTGCCACGGCATTGCACATAAATTGTTGTCGCCATAAAAGTGAATAAAGAAACGTCGACTATAAAAACGGATTAAGGCTCGCTCTAGGTTCTGAATTGCAATTGGCCATGCTGGATTTTTAGTCGACAGCTCATCAACTGCAAACAACATTTTCGCGAATAAGACTATTAATAATATATGAACTTTTTACACACCTTTTATTAATTTTGTATGAGGAATATTTCAGTTCAGCTAGTTTTCATTCAAAAAAAAAAGGTTCAAATTGGTCGAGAGAAATGTTGCAGCTGAGTATGGCAATTGCTTTTAAATGGTTTTGTTCAACGTTTTAAATATTTGGAGCACATTTGTTTTCGGCACTTTTAGTTGGTTGGGTCATAAAATCCAAATAAAAATTCTATTGAAATTCATTTAAAAAACAATTTAAATGCTATTTTGTACATCGTCAGTTTTTGTTCTTTCAATGTATGCCGTGTCATCAATTAAATATAAATTAATAAATAGAACCCATACACAGTTGCGCCAAAATATAGGATCGTTTAATAGCCGCGTGATTGATGACCCTCGAGGCGCCTGCCAGACAATAATTATGGCAACAACAGCAGCACTAGGAGCATAAGCAGCCTTTTAATTTATAATTTATGTAGAGAGTTTTGATTAATTGATTTCCATTTGGCGTGTTACATTCATCCTTCGTTCTCTCTTCGTTCTCCTCTCTCTTTCTAGCACTCTCCTTCTCTCTCTCTCTCTTACTGTATGTCTATAATTCTGTCTGACTCTGTGGTTTTACCTTTTGACATGTGGCTAAAATTAATTTGATGCTGCTACCTGCTGCTGCTCCTTGAGGCATAAATGCAGGTACGTATTCCATAGCGTGCCAAATATTTGCATCTAACCTATCTCCTGAATCTCCCACGGCAAGTGTGTGCGTTTGTGTATGTTTGCATTTGTTTGTGTGTGTATTTGGGTATTCGTGTGTTTTGCTTGCCTTTAGGCATATCTTCAAATCTAAACAGGCTTCAACCCAAGCTGCGCCGCTAAAATTTACAAGTCATCGACGCTGCGGTCAAAATTTGCATAATTTGCTTTTCATGTAGGGGTCCCATAGTCATAAATGATGTGTCTATGATCTGGGCCCAGTCCCAACTAGATGGCAAAGCCGAGCCATGTCCACCTGCCATTATGGTATCCTGCCTGCCTGCCAGGCACTATCATTATCCTTGTGTTTAGTTGAGTCCCTGTCTGTTTGCACTGCTTAAGCGAAAATGGTGTTAAGTGCTTTCGCATACAAAATTTACAAGGCTGACAATTTTTGAACGATGTATCGACAAACGACAACGTTGTTGTTCTTGTAGCTTTTTATCAGTGTTGTTGTTCTTGTTGTTGTTGTCATTGTCGTTGTGGTCGTATGTTGCTGCTCAGCTTGACTTCCGTTTCCGTGTGTTTGTACACGCGCCCTGTCAATATTTGGCGTTTGCTACAAGGCACTCGCCAACACACATACACAGTTAGATAGGGCCACGCCCACCTGGGACCCGCCTTTAGTTAGTAAAATGTTTGGCTACACCAAATTGCAGTATTTTGTGCTGATGCTGCCTACAAATGTTTGCCATCCACTGAGGCTGACAGAGAAGGTTGGTGGCAGGCAGGTCAATGAGCCCAACAAAGGGCTGGAATATATGCAAAAATTAAAATCCCATGCGTCATTTTTTTAATAATACATTTTATTAAATTTAATTTATTAACTATTTTTTTTTATTATATAAATTTTTAACTTACATCTAAATACATTTCCTTCGAGTGTTTTTTTTTTATGTACTTCAGTTAAGTATTTTACATGCAGTTGCTTAAGATGTAATTATTTAATAAATCATTTCCCATTTATTGTGTTAGTATTTTTTTTTGTTTAAATTTATTTATGTGTTAGAGTTAGAGTTTTGGGCTTTTGTTTTCATTTTCATTTAATTATTAGTTTTGCGTTTTTGCTACCAAGATTGGTTTTAATTTTTATTTATTTTCCCTTTATTACGTATAAAATGCAAACGTTGCGTTGCTAAATTGAATTAATTTCTGTTAAGTTAACCATTTATTATTAAGTTGTCTTAATGTAGCTTGCTTTTAAATTCTTTATGCCTTTTGTTTGACGTTCGAAGAGTATGTAAACAAAATTAGTTTTAAATACATTTTCTGCTATGCTTAATGGGCCTTACAACTAAATGAATTTGATTTAAATATGTATGTTTATGTGTCTGTATGTTTGCATGTAATAGATTGTAGTTATGTCTTAAGAACAAGCTTAATGTAAATGTTTTCTCTGGGGTTTTCTGTTTTCTTACACACGTCAACATAAATAAACAACAATCATGAATTTGTTTTACTTAGCTAAAAGTTTTCTAGATTTCTGGCGCTTAAAGCTTTTATTTAAAAATGTATTAACAATTCAGTGTTCACATCGTACATCTAATGGTAATTTTAAATATATATTCAATTATTATTATTAGAGCTCTAATCGTTTTATATATATTTTACACATGGGCACTTACATCCTATGCAAACTTTCTTTCTTTATTAGTTCTTTCTGTGTTTTTCTTTTTTTTCCTCTTTGAGTGCTGCGCTTCCTTCGCTTTATAGTTTATTGTTGTCATTATTATTATTATTTTACATAATTTGAGGCTTTTTATTATTAGTTTTTTGTTGCTGCTTTAAAAAGTGCTATCCATTTGTTCATTTCGTTCGAAATCTATCATGCACCTCATGCCATCTAAATGCTTTGGCGGCAGTTTTATTTTGATTTTGTTTGTGAGGATTTTAAATTCTTTCCGCGCGCATCACATAACTTATAGTCAATTTTCACTAAGTTCTCCTCACACACTTTACACATGCACGTCAACTCATTTTTGATTTGCTTGTGGCTTAGATTGTTTGCTGCTTGGCATTTACTTAACGTCAAAATCGCGTACCCGATCCATGATTGCGATCCTGGCTGATGAGCACCTCGTCACCATTTAGTTGATGATGCAGCTCCTCGGGCACGGTCTTTAAAAGGTGTGGCTTGGCCTAGCATTCAAATAAATGAAAAGCGTACGAAAAAACCATTTATTATCATAATATTTGCATAGTTAACTTAATAATGGGAACATAATGTTTAATATTAAATTTTGATTCAACTATTAAACGTTAGTTATAATACCCTTTGCTGAATATAATAAAAACTGATAAATCCATTGAGCATCGCGGACAAAATGATAAGCTGAAAGCAATAAAAAAAGGCGAAAGTACGAAAACAGTAGCAAGAAAAAACAAAAAATGAAGAAAAAACAGACAGCAAATTGGCGTGGGTCTCGGTCGAAAATACGAATAACAGTAAAGAGCTATGCTTTAAAATTAACGAGGCGCGCATTATTTGAGTACCCGCAGCTATTACAAATGCTCCACCCTGCAATTTCTCCCCCCCCACACTTACTCATGCCCTGGCAGAAAAGTGCCCGGAGAAAGCAGTGGAAAACAGGGGCCAACTGGGCGTATGCGTGTCATTTGGTTTCGTTCAGTGTACCGCTGTGCCAAATCTAACCATTTGCTTTTGGTCTCAAATCCCAGCTCCCCAGGCAACACCGCAACAGTCACATACAGACTCCAGATCCCAGCTCCCAGCTCCCAGCTCCCAAACTCTTTGTCCTGGCTTCCTTCTTGTTGCTGGCATTCGTTCTGTGTTTTTTAGTTGCCTTTTGCGCGCCTTGCTGCCTTTTGGCTTGCATTTTTCAAAAACCTCTCGGGACACACTCACTCATACACACACACACACACACACACACAGAACAACAACTCACTCTCGGCGTTAAAGAAAGGGCAATGGTAGAAAAGAAAGGAAAAATAACATTGTAAATTCAGTTGCTGCTGTTGGTCCTTTTTTTTTGCGGTCCATAATAATTGCAATCATTAGAGTCAAAAGTTGCCACACCGCAGTGTCCTTTAGCGTGAAACTGTTGCAAAAAAAAAAACTCGACGATGAGAAGTGTAAAGGACAGAAAGAGTGAGATGGATAGACCAAGTTCGTGTAATGCGAATTTCAGTTTGGAGTCAGGAAGGACAATGCAACGGCGGCAATGCTGGCTATGCCTGCGCCTGCAGCTCTCGCCAGGACTAACGCAATGCGCGTCGCCAAGTGTACATATAATGGCAAATTTATAGAGCAAATGACAAACACACACATACACGCACTACGAGTGAAAGAGACAGGACTTAAACAAAAAGAATACAGAGGAAAAGCAAAAACAAAAACTCTTTCTATATATTTTATTTGGTATTCTACTGCAGCTGTCATTTTTATGCAGACTCTGGGGTCATTTACCGCTTTGAACTTTAGTAGTTAAATTTGGTGATAAAATTTAAACTGTCAAGGATCAAGTGGCAGCTGCCGAGAACTTGCTCTAATGGCATAAACTTAACTTTAATTGTCTTTGAATACTTAGATAAAAAATATTTTTAGTGAAATTATCTTTCCATCTGAACTCTTATTATTTACAACCAAACGTTATATATATATATACAGAAATTAGAATCAACGTGTTTTTTTTTTTGGCAGAAATAAGATCTTTTTAGCATAATTAACAAACACTCAACTGAGTTTGTGTTGTCCATCTTGTGGTTACTGTTTGTTTTGGGTATTTGAAAGTTTGCTGGTTTTGAGTTTGTGTTCGGGCACATGGCGCATGTTACTAAGCAATCGCTTGAGCAGTTATCAGACCAATCGCAAAAATCCATTTTCTGCCCCAGTGGCTCCAATTTATGAAAACGAACAAAAGGTTTTCGGGCATGGGGCTTTTTGCCCAAGATAAATGTTTGCAAGCTAAACCAGACAGCTTCTCCCCAAACCTTAAAAAGAAAACATCCCACTTTGCATATTGATGCTTTCAACGTTTTGGACATTAAGCGACTTTCCCTCGGCTGGCTGCTATCAACAAGCAGCAGCAGTTTGGAGTAGCTTGGACTAGAAGTACATCAAACAGATACTTACCACATCGCTGCCATAAAGGCTCATGCCAACGCCGATGTTGCCAACGTTGACGCCAACGATGCTTCCGTTTCCGCCAGCGCCATTAGCCGTTGGCTGCTGCTGCTGCTGCTGAACGATGGGCGGTGCTGCTGAAGATGTGGCCACCAGTCCCATGCACGTTACCGGCTGCAGCAGCCCATCGCCAGTGGTGACCACGCTGTGAGCAAAGATGGGCGGCGGCGGTGTTGGTGAGAAGGTGGCCAGTTGTGATGGATGTGACATGGTGACACCGGTGATGGTGCTGTTCGTGCCGAACATGGGACTCGTCGAGTACATGGGATGATGAGCCAGATCGATCTATGTATATGCATATGTACGTGTACAATGGGAAGAGTATATAAAAGACAGGGATGGAACGAGAAAAGAGAGATAGAGCATAGAAAAGTGAAACATGTAATGATTTATATGGAAATATCTAAGCGCGAAATTCACAAGTTTCATGTTTGCTCAGCTGTTCAGTGTTGTTAGTTTGTTAGATGGATTACATGTAGCTACAAGACAAGGGCTTGCTCTTAATAAATAATACCTTAAGTTGGCTAAAAGTGATTTCTTAGCTTCAATTAGTAAAAAGTTTATCAACTCATAACAACAATTTTGAAGCTCATTAATATTTAAATATTTATTTGCCCAGCTTTATTGAGTAACCCCCGTTTTTGGCCTGTTTTTGTTGACTTACTAGCTCAAATTAATGTTTGTACATGGGTGTGTGTATGAAGGAACTTTATGTATGCGCAGGTGGGAAAGCGCTTATATGTAGGTAAAGTATATATGAGTATCTGGCAGTCTTTATGTAAACTTGTGTGTGTGTGTGTTTGTGTCTGGATCACCGCTTACGCCCTGGGCTTTGTTGTTGTTGATGGTGGTTTTGTTATGGTTGTTCCTAGTTACGATTGAGCCGCGTTTGGCGTTTATTTAGCCAGCCAAGATTCATCTCCTATTAACTGGCTACAATAATTGCCAGCTGGGAGTAGATAAACATGAGCTTACATGTGTGTTTGACGCTTCTGCTTATGTTTGCCCATATATGCCCAACATAAGTTGTAGTCTTAACGCTTTCAACCTGCTTTTACTTAAATTTATTTCCAAATCTTAACAAATTTTAATTGATTTACAGAAACATAAGTGAAGTTAAGCTATGATTGAAGAACGCATAACAGATATCATCGTAATAAATATTTTTAAACAAAGACGCAGTTTACTTTGCTTAACGTGCTTTGCTTTAAAATTTATAAACAAGACTTTAATTTTTCAACTCTCAACCTTCTAAATTAGGTTTGAAACATGTGTTTTTCTAATTGCATTTCTTGTGAAGCGGCAAAACTAAAGGTATTAAAATGCAATTGGCTTGTCATAAATATTGCTTTTGTTCGATGGGAAAGTCAAAGCTGATTAAATTATTTGTTTGCAGACACCCCTAAAACTCACCAACTCGACCAGATTAAAGCCCCAATATGGCCTGAATACCCTATTGTAAAAACTCTGCCGCAAAGCGCAGTTTGAAAACTTTTAAAACAAACAACATAAGCAACAACAACAACAAGAACAACTGCGGCAGCTGTAGCTGTCCTTGTAGTTGTACAAAGTACAAACATACATACATACATGCATACATATTTTATCGAATTAAAATAATTGCCATAAAAATAAAACAGGGAACTGAAATCAACGGCAAACAAGTTGCCTGCTGGTCAGAGAACTGTGTCGTGTACAACTTTTCGATAAATGACAATAAAGCCATACAATGTCATTAGGTGAATGGTTTGCCACCATTCCCCTACCCAACCCAGACTGTTTCCATGCTGTTGCTGTACAATTGGGTTGGAGTCGTCGGAGTTGTTGTTCACCCATAAAAGTAGTTTGTTGTGTGCACATTGACAATGTTCTATAGACGCACACACACACACAGCAAGTTATGCTTAAATGCATTTTAAGAGCAGCTTGCTGTGGTACAGAGTCCCAGCACAAAAACATCCATTCGTAGCTACAAATGCCAGTGCACAACACAGAACATAACTCAAGTCATTACAATAATTGTTGAAATCAAAGCAGGCTTTAGACATGCATAGTTCCAAAGCCTTTTCTCTCCAACGAAACGAACAGGCTTAACTCAATGGCTAGAGAACCGGGTGCATAAACATGTTTTCCACCTCCAACTGGACGGATTTAAAGTGAAATCGTATATAGTTAAAGGTGGGGTCCTTATGCATTGACCTAAAATTCAGTTTGTAATTGGTTTAGTTGTTTCAAAACTAATTTTGAACTTAGGTCAGTAAATGTTATATATTAAAAATGAATTTAAAATTCTATTAAAAATATTTTGCAGGGTAATTATATGTTATGTTTTTACATACAAAAGTAGCTTAAAAAATCTCCATTTTATAAGCCCATTTTGTATCCCATTTTTCACGTATAGTGTAATTATACTTCAATGCTTCACAGCTAGATTTGTTCGAGTTTTCTGTTCGGACTTGCATTAGGTGTGCATTCATCATGTTGGGTGACAAATGCATATCTAGTACTGAATGCAGCACCAGTTTTCATGCAGTTTATTCTACACACACAAAAGTACATAGGCAAAGGTATTTCAAAACAAAAAGTGCAGCTGCACCAAAATGTTTTAATTTTTGTCTGTGTTAGTGTTATCCTGCGTATACGTAATTTTGAGGGCACTTCTTGTCAAAAGTGGACAAATATTTGTGTGCAACGCTATTGCATACTTTTTTAGTGACAGCTGTCAGTTTATTGATTGGCCAGCTGTAACAGCCTGTATGTCTGTATATATATTCTTGTGTGTGTGTGTGGTGCAGCAGAGTGCTTGTGGCTGTAATTGATTTTGCCCTAGCTCTTGAGAAGTAATTAAAAATCTTTGTGCCAGCTTGTAATGAGTTATGTGTGTGTGTGAGAAAGCAATAAATAAATCGCATCGAGTCATATCAAAGTTGTTCTCCAATTTATTAAAGCAAAAGCAAACATAAATTAAAATCAAATTAACAAAGCGTACGAACTAAATAAAACTACTGAAAACATAACACTCGTACATCTGCTGTGGCTTCACACACGCGTCGCATAGCTCTGCATGAAGAGACCCGAGCCAGACCCACCCACATTATCGACCACAGCGCCAGCGACGTAGCTGCTGCCCGACGCCGTGGCCGCCTGCCAGTCCGCTAAAATCTCATCATCCATCATAACATTTACCTGCGAGTAGATGTTCGGCTCGGCTCGCTTAAGCTCCGATTGTCTCGGACGTCCCAAGGTGGCGCTGCAATAGGGCGTCAATCGTTGAACGCCGCCAACCCCAACGCTAACGGCGCTGCCCACCATTGGGGCAGTCAGCTCGCTATAACTGAGCTCAGTCTGAAAAAGAGATAGAAAGAAAATGTGAAAGTTTGAGTATGTTGAGTCAATCACTATCAGTTTGCACAACAGCAGTTGAATAATTGTCAGGTGTAAGGTTTGTCAGGCTAAGCTGCACTTAAACTTTAGTTTTGAAGCTTAACAGGAATGCTAATTAAACTGACATTAACTTAGATATATTTAATATGGCTTAACAAGAAGATTTATTAGAATGGATTTCGTTAAAGATCATTTTCAATTCCTGACCTAGTTTGTTGCTTTCCCACAGCGAGATGTGCATTTATTCGAATAAAAAAGAAGACTTAATTCTATTTAGAAAATCTGTCAGAAATTGACAAGCTGCATTTAATTTGATTTTCACACCTCTCCAATTTGTGTGCTCGAATGTCTTAAAAATGTGATTTTTTATCCTATTTATTTGTTGGTATGCTTGTTGCCTGCATTCGGCATGGCATCAACGCCCACTGTGCCAGTGCAAAAAGTAAAAATATGCAGTGCCTGTTTGTAATGTGTCTGGGCTGCAGCGACTTTAGCTCCAAGCTCTCCTTCCTCAACCATACCTCCCTTCTTGTACCACTCTCCTACCTAGCCTCTCGAGCAACCACTTCCAGTTAGCAGCTGCAGTCTCGAGTCGAGTATAGCGCTTACTTGCCGTTTATTGCATTTTCAGTTTGCAGGCTAACAGCAACAAAAAAACAAGAACAACAACAACAAAAACAGTAAGCATTCACATACATACAAACACACACACATAGTTAGACAGAGAAAATGCGCGCATCCTTCTGCCAGCTTTGCTCCTTAGCGCTGCCTTTCCTCGTCTGGTCGCTTGTCCGCCTGCAACTTATTTTTATTAAATTCGCAAATGGAAAATTTATATTGCTACAGCTGCTGCTGCTCGCTGGGCGTTTTTGCTGCTGGTCCTTGTTGTTGTTGCTGGGGGGCGTGGCTCGCACACACACACACACACACACACAAACATATACATAGAGAATTTCTACTTAAATGATTTTCAAATTATGTTGGTTTTGCTGTTGCTGCTACAGCTGCAGCCCCTGCTGCCACGCCCCCAGCTTGTTGTTTTCTATTTATCTGCGCGACCTTCACCGATTTTGTCTGTGGTATGTTTTTGGGCGGATTCCTACTTGCATTTTATACAAACAATAAAATATATACATATATATATTTTTGGTGTAGAGGTGTTGCCCACGAAACGAGGCATAGAGGGCGCCACAACGACGTTGTAGTTAAATAAGGTGTAATTATTTTTGCTTTCATTTAAAAAGGCATTTTATGCATTTCAGTATTAATTAGCAGTCATGTTCTATTTTTTATTCCCTTTAAAATAAACACCGTTTAAAAATGTTAACGCAAACAACTTTCAACACCTTCTTCGCTTTTTAAATTGACTGTATGTTTAAACTGTTTGTTTTTGCTAAGCTGGTAAGAGCAACAAAGGGCCCATCAATTGCGGCTTAAAGTAATGAACTGTTTGCTGGCCATAAAAACCACTTAACCCGAAATATGCGCAGCACAACAGAAGCATGAAGACAGGACTTTGGTGGTGGATTGGGAAGTGGGGATAACCCAAACACTTGGTCAGCAGTTGGCTACCTGTCTTGGGCTATAAATTAAGATGGCTGCCAACGTGGCCATATTGTAAAAGGTTAAATGTTTGACTGGCGGCTAAGTGCGGATTAGGGCTCAGCCAGGCATAACTCACCTTATGTTGCTGCTGCTGCTGGTGCTGTTGCTGGTGCTGTTGCTGGTGCTGTTGCTGGTGCTGTTGCTGGTGTTGAAGCTGCTGCTGCTGCTGCTGGTGGTGTTGTTGTTGTTGCTGCTGTTGCTGTTGATTGGCATAAGCACCCATTTTGCTAACGGGTATAAGCGTATTATATTGTATATACTGTCCATGCGCCGTTGGAGGTCCAGACTTTTTATCGACAACCGCATACGTTGGCATAATGTGATCATATGTGCCCGAGGTAATCACGGCATTCTGTTCTGCCAATGCGGCCGTTGCATAGGCACGACCATGTCCTTTAGTTGTCCACTCATCGTCGACATCATGTCCATCTACAGAATAGTGAAACACAACCACAGAACAGTCAGTCAGATAATCAATGCTAACCAAACTCTATTGTCAAGGGCAACAACTATACAGAGCGACAGCGAGAGAGAGAGAGAGCTTACCTTGTGGTATAATGTCTGGATTCTTATCAATGCTATCCAGGCTGCTCGTCACGTGACACGTCTCGCGACCAATTCGATGCATATCCTGCACTGATTGGCCGCCATTGTGCGCTAGGGTGCCGATGCCCAGGCTGCCGTTGTTATTGCTGCCAAGGATGCCAAGGTTGCCGTTGCCATTGGTGGTGCTGCTGCTGCCACCGCCACTGCCCGGATGCGAGTAATTATTGCGATCGCGCCCCGATGAGCCGCGCACACGTACCACCACAACAATAATGAGTGCCACCAGGAATATGCTGCCCACAATGCCAGCAAGAATACCAAGGAATGGCCGGATGTCCTCGATGACGGGCGCATAGGCCAGCGATAGGTCTGCAGAGGGAAATGGTGGCGAAGAAAGAGGCGTAGGAAGGGATGAAAGTATGAAGTAGAGATACCAAGTAACAAAAAAAGAGCAAATTCACAGGATAAGCGTGTGCTACAATAATTTTACGAGAATGCATTGCATATTTTTCTGTCTGCCTTGTACGTTTTTTCTGTTATTCTTGGTATTTTTCGCTCTCTGTGTTTTCTTCTTTGCATTGTTTTATGAGCTGCTAACTGCGTTCCGTTGTCGGTACCGGTCCCCTGCTCTCCCCCCGATCTCCGTACTCATTGCTGTTGTTTTCGTTGTCGGTCCCAGTTCCTGGCGCACGTGCTTCGAATTTAGTGGTGCTTTAATGAGCTGCATGTGTGTTGGAGGCTTTTGAATGTATGTATGTGTGTGTGTGTGTGTGTGTGTTTGTGTCCAGTACGTGTGTGGTCCGTTGTAAGCCGCTCAGTGTTAAGGTTGCTAATTTTTGTCTCAGCCGCCGGCGGCGTGTCGAGCATTTTTAGTAGCCAATGTCAGAAACAGTTGCCCGAAAACTCGTCCGGATTTATTGTGTGGCCTTCGTTAGGCAAATTTAAAGTGAAAATTATTCAAATCGTATGCAAAGTTAGTGAATTAAAAAAATTCAACAAAAAAGTGTATACAAATTAGGTTGAAACAATGTACAACTTTATTGAAATAAAATTAAGAAGAAAAATAAAAGTTAAAATCAATATAGCAATAAACAAAACAAAATATAATGAAAAAATTGCAACCAAAAATTAAAATCAACAAAATAGAATACTGTTTTATTTTATACTTTGATACCAATAAAATAGTTTACAAACTTTTCATATCTGTTCAAAATTGATATGATTTTCAAAAATCAGGGATTTTTACTTTTGGTAACAAAATATTTATAAACATGTTTTAACTAAATGCTCGAAATTAAAAAGTAAAAATAAAATAATATAAAACTAAAAACTGTTGGAAAATAAACAAATAACAATTTGAATTAACAAATAATAACAAAAGAATTTCGCTGTTCGTACTTGATGTTAAACAAGATGAAAATCAAGTGATGCATTGAAACATAAAATGTTAGATTAATAGAAAACAATAAGCTCAACATAGCCACTACCTTCGTTGGATTCCCCATTGCCCACCACCACGTTTATAAACTCATCCTCGTCGCAAACACATTCACTTGTTGTTGGCTTTGGCGTAGTTGTTGTTGTTCTTGCCGTTGTTGCGGTAGCTGTTCTGCCATAAGCAGGCTTAAGAGCCTGATAGGTCTTGGTAAATGTTATTGTAACTGAAAGCATGCAACCAAAGCATAGTAGAAAATAAAAAAAGAGAAGTCAAGAAATGTTAGGAAAAGCAAAGAACTTAAAACAAATTAAAAGGCAAATCAAACCGTCAGGCCAAGAGTCTGAGTCACGAGTAACAAACAGTAACTGCATTCTGAATGAAACAAAACCAGCGACGATTAATTTGTAGGCAAAAACTGACAGTATGTGTGCGTACATTTGTCCTGCCATACCGACCAGCCAGGACATGCATGAAATTGCAAAAACACGTTGCCTCTTCTACTTCTACGCACCCACAGCAGTCCATTTGGCTAATGACTTACCCGTTTGCTTCTCAGGATCCTTCAGCGTGTAGACCTGCAATATGGTCGCATTGCTGCGTCCCTTGCTGTTGTTCGCAATGAGGAAGACATTGTAGCCCATGCCAGGCACCAGACCGCTCACCTCAAAGTACGGTTTCCTATGTAATGTGCATCGAATCGATATTTGAATGTTTTTGGCGGCAGGTCCACAAAACACCACACAGAAAAGTAACGACAACGAGTTTGAGAATGAGAATGAGGTTGAATATGCGAGGACGATAAATGAGCATTGCTGAATTGCAGCCGACACAAGGCTTAAGGATTGGTTGGCCATGCGTTTTGCCACGCCTCGTTGAGCCTTGTTGTTGTGTGCAAATGCAAAAGTCACACGGCGTGTGATTCAGATTCAGTTTGCTGTCTACTCACTTTGATTTGTAAATTTTTGGATAGCGAGTCGTTCCATTCACATAAACTTCCATGATAAAGTCCTGCTGCAGTCCCCCATCAAAGCCCTCGATGCACTCAATTTGGAAGCCCGACGATGTCTGATTGAGCAGCGTGCAGTTGAGCAATGGATCCGGTTCGCCTGTTACAAGCACACAAATTCATGTATTTTTTATGTGGTCTTTTACTTATTCGGCTTAGTTTATTGCCAACCTAGTATCTTGGTGTTGCTTGGCAGTCAAGCAACAAATTGCTAAAGTTGCACGTGTCATGTGACTGATGTGCAATTGCAATCGCTATTGCAACAAAATGTGACTTCCAAATCAATAAGTAACAACAGCATCACCTCAAACTACAACGACAATAACAACATTGACTAATCTAGCCAAGCACCAAAAGTGCCAAAGCCATCAACAAATCAGCATAGTTCAGCCACCTGCGACCCCAAAACAGAACATTTACACACAAATACACAGAAAATGTGGAAGAGAGAGATATGGAATGGAAGTCTGTGATTGGGAATATCGATTGTTGATTATCCTGCAAAAAGCGATATTTATTGCTAACGATTTTTCTTTAAGGCTGCGATGTTCTGGTTCACACGATGCGATGGACCGAGGTTGAATGATGAAATTTACATTTGGCAAGTATTTGTTACTGATTTAAAATAACATTCCCTAATAAAGTCACCACATTAGTTCTACACTATGCTAAGAACTCTAATCGCTTACTGATAGCTGTCTGGAAATGAGACCAAAGGGTCAAACAAATGAAACACGCATGGCAACAGGATTTGGGGGCTGTGCATTCCCAGCACGTCAACTTGACTCCTTTGCCATGTGTATGTGTTTGTGTTTGTGTAAGTGATGGTTGGTACTCACCTGCCGGCGCTATTGTGTACACGCAGGGTTCGCTTTGATCGCCAATTTCGTTGCTGGCCCAGCACAGCAGCGTGCCATAGTCCTGCAAACGCAAAAAAGGAAGAAGGCAAACCAAGTTGAGTTTGTGTCTGCTTGGGGTGTGTCTATGAGTGTGTGTGTGTGTGTGTGTGCGGTTGCGTGAGTGACAATGAAATGGTATTCCGTTGACTTAATTTATGCATGCAATGCGGCGTTGGCGACACACCTTTTCAGCCTAAATTGGAAAATTCAAAAGTACTATTCTTGTGGAAAATTATGTGCCAGTGCCGCCATAGATTGATTTACATGAAGCGAACTGCACATTTACTACTTACATTCTCTACCATGGGGGTGTAGTGGGCAACGCTGCGTCCACGGTCGACAGCAACTAGTGATGCGGGTATATCAGCTGTCTCGCCTTGGGTTGCATTGAATTTCCAGACGTAGGTTGCCTCTGCTGGATTCGCATCGATTTCGCATGCAACTTTAACAGTCTCATGGCGTCCCGAACTGTAAGTAGTACGCTGCCCGGCACGACAAACAGGAGCAACTAAAGAGAAAAGAAGAATAGAATTTGAGTACGTGTCTGTGCAAATTGGCAAGGCAAAGGCATTTGCATAATTAAAGCAAAACATTGCGAAACTTGAATTCAATTTGTGCTTAAAACACTGTCCAACAAAAGCAGCAAAACTCGTTTGCCCTCGTTTTGCTCAATTTAACGTGTGTAAAGTAGCGCAAATGCAGCTTGCAAACTGGCCAAACTTGCCAACTCACAAACTGGCAACTTTTTATAAACTCTTTAGTGTATACAGTTGCACTATACACACAAGAGATACAAATGCATTGAAAGTTGCACTGAAAACTTTCGAAAGGCAACGCTGTCTTTCATTTGTGTTTAATCAATTTTTCGACTTGTTGTTATTTAATATTTATTCGAAAACTGTAAACTTGTTTGCGCTATTGTAAGCATTCATTATTAATAGAGTAGGCATGTTGGTATTTTTGTTTGTTCAGTTGTGCAACATGTTGCAAGCTCAATGAAAACTGATGGCTATTGTTCTTTGTATCTTGTTTACTAGTTTTACATGACTTGGTAAGACTCAATTAGCGTATCTATTAAACATGAAAATCTATTTAATAGGCAATCACAATGTGCTCGAAATGTTTGTTACTTACATCTGATGTCTAGCTGAACGGGATTGCTTTCGCCATCGCCTTCACGATTGCTGCCAACGCAAGTGTAGATTCCAGTCCTGGCTCTGCTTGCATTTTGCAGGACGAGACTTTGATTGGCCACGACTATGCCCTCGGCGGGATTATTCTCCAATATTTCGCCCTGAAAATGGAAATTGAAAATACACACATTTATTTATTTAGTTTTTTTTTTTGAGACATACAGTTCCATAATAATTTATTGAGTTAAATTCAATTTAACGATAACTGTGCATGGAAATAAATTTAATTTGAGGCTAATAACACTTTCATGTTTGGCCGACATTTACGCCCCATGGCAAAGGCGGCAGACTCTCTGTGGGCCATATTGATGGGGGCGTGGCTGCATAATTTAGGACCCTGGCTGCATAAATTGTTAAGTGCTTTTACAGCTAAATAATTCAATAATAAATTGTATAAATTTCTATGTATGCCGCTATGTGCGCATATATGTAAGAGTGTGTTTTTGTGGGCGTGTAGGTGTGTGTCGATTTTTTGCGTGTGCCTGTCAGCCCTAAAATATGCAACAATTATGTGTATAAAAGTGTGTGGGTGTGTGTTGTTTGAGTATGAGCTGCGCTTTTCGATTTGTTGTGTATGGCCTCAGGGTAATTTATGTATAGAATATAATGAAAATAATAATGTATAATAAACGATATAAATTTTTCGCCGCTTTGGCTTTGCACTTGTGCATGTATTAACTAGGCCCTAGGCAAAATGGCTGAGGTAATAGCTAAGCAAGATGAAATTGGCATCGTATTAAAGTGGCCTTATGGATAGTACTTATGGCTGATACAACGAATACACATAAAAAGATATACTGTAAAGCTTACTACTTATAAGATGAGTCAAAAAGAATAAGAAGAAAGATTATTTAAGCGAAAACTACACTAAACAAAGATTTATATCGCATTTATATATTTTATTTTGTTAGATTTATTGGAACTTACATTATGTCGCCAACTGACTTTATAGATCCATGGATTCGACTTAATGTTACACTCAAAGAAAACATCGACGCCTTCACGCAGGGTTGCATTCAATGAATTTGTGCCCAGTTCCAGACTAACAACGGGTATGTCTACATGTAAAATATAAGAATATTAATTAATTAATAATATCAATTTATTTCGATCTATAACGAGCTTACTTCTCAAGGCAGCTTACTTGTCTTCAAAAAATAAAACACAAATAAGCGCCACACCCACAAAAAGACGCCTAATAGCGAAAAACCAAAGAGAATTTGTGGAGGCGCACACAAAGGTGTAATTATTTTGTAAGCCTCACAAATTAGGCAATTTAAGTTGTAGAAAATTATACCACGACCCATCCCATTTACTCGTGTTGGCAATTTATCTATGGGCCCAAGGATTTTGTGAAAATTTCGAGAATGGTTTCCATGGAGAAAGGAAAGTGTGCAAAAAATCAATCTGCACGTGAATGGACAGAGCAGAGAGATGTTTTTCTGGGTTGAGAGTTTTTGTGTGCTTTATTAAACAAGTACAATTTTAACTTAATTAAATCAGAATTGGTGTGTGCGGAATGCGCGAATCAATTAAGCTTATTATGCAATCTATCAAATTGTGCAAACAAGACCCCATCCAAACCAAACTCTGGCCCAAAGGGTTGCTCAATGGACCACAAGTTTCAATACAATGTGGGGAAGCAAAAAAAAAAAAAACAGCCAAAAAATGTTAAAAGGTGAGCAACCAAAAAGCGCAGTGCAAAGCCAAACAGGAAACGGAAGCACGGTTAGAGTTTGGGCTAGGAGGCTGATTCCCATTTAAATATTGTGCAAACAGGTCGAAAAACTGTAAAAGCGTAAAGATGGCTTCGCAGTCAGCGTCACTGCTTGCGGTGTTTGTGGCGGGTTAAAAAGTTTTGGAAGTTTGGCGCAAAGTTTTGCCGGCCGCCGCTGGAAATTAATTTGCCAAACTTGCCACAAGTTGGCACACAAAAAGCAGCAGCAGCAGCAGCAACAAGAACCAAATCAGTAAAAAAAAACAAGAAAAAAAACTATTGCCTCTGGCTTTTGGCAGCATTTTTGGGTTTTTGGAAAGTATTTAAAGTCGATATTGGAAGGCAGGGTCTTTGCGTTTTGCACTTTCGTTTTCATTAAAAAGTTGAGGCAGTCAAATTAAATATTAAACGAACGCCACCTTGGCTGCGGTTTAGTATTGGCATTGCAATATAATTCACAAACCACATTGCTTGACAAGTTCTTACTGCCGGGGACTTTGATGTTTTTCACAGCGCATAGTTAATAAACAAGAGAGAGAGAGAGATACAGTGAGATAATGTAAACAATACTTACGATAGATGTCCAATTTCCAGCCATCCTCCATGCCAGACTCAGGTATCATGCCCTGTTCGGCGCGACAGGATAGAAACTTGCCGCGATCATCGATGGTGGGCGTGAATGTCAGCACCGATGTGGTCATATTACCGTCTGGATTGGCCTGCAAAGTCAACAAAAATTGTGAAACAGTTAATGGTCCTCTTCGACAACGCATTGTGCTGCCAAGCGAGACAAAGGAGTAGCATGAAAGCACCCCATCCCCTTCAACCCCTACACCATCTCATCAGCGACGTGCAATGGGCAGTCGTTAAGGCTCTGGTCCCTGGTTTTAATTGAAGGCAGCTACGTGACTGCCGTTGAAGGAACTTCAATTACCACAAGGCATGTCTGTTGTAGTAGGATAGGCGGGGGGGATTAAGGTTTTGGTTGACGCTTGGGTTGTTGTTGACTAGGCATGTCTTGGGCTTGGGGGTTGGTTTAACAAGCTACTCTGAAATTTGAAATTTGCATATGTACACCCTGTTAGCTTCACGAGTTGTTGTAAAGCATATTAAACAGTTGTCCTTCAAATGTGCTACGATATGAACAAAAAGGAATTGATTTTCTTTTTTAAAGAATTTTATCTAGTTATTGAGAGAAGCACAGTTTAAAAGTTGGATTCTTTTTGTTTCAAAGAAATTACAAATTTTTATATACCTTATTCAGTTACAGCTGAACCTTTAGTTTTTAAAGATTTCTAAGCTTAGTTGATAAGAAATTTGGTACTTACGATTTCATGGGTATTCTTCATGGGCGTGCTGCCCTTCCACCAGGTAATCGTTGGAGCCGGACGTGAGCCAATGACGACGCAGCTGAGCTGATAAGAGTTCTCTGCCGAAAGCGGACGATTCTCTCCCTGCAGCTTGACAATCAGTGGGCGCACTGCCATGCAAGAAAACACACAAACAAACAATTAAACACAAGCACACACAACCAAATGATAAAAGTAAATTAATTAGGCAGGTGGTGCGGGTGGAGCACATCTCTTGCAAAACGAAAACTCACAGTTCATGTCGAGAATGATGCTGCTGATAATTGGCGTTGTCAAATTATTGTTACCCGCCCGGCACGTCAGCTGCATGTGAAGATTCTTGCGCTTGAGCTTCGCCAGCGACAGGACATTGCCCACACGTCGCTCCGAGAGTGGATGGCCCATGCCGGAGCTATTGAACATTGTATTGCCGTGCCACCAGGTAACCCTGGGTTGTGGTCGACCTGCAGAAAAAAAGGCACAAAAGAGAATTATCGAGTGTATCATGTGGGCATCCTTGCAGCCCTGCAAGGGATGAAAGAAGCGGGTCAAGTCGATGAAGAGGGAGTGTGTGTGTGTGTGTGTGTGTGTGAAACTGATATGTTTGTTATATGGCTTAGACTTGAGTTTGCCAAACCCACCCAACCAATGCCTCCCACATTTAAGTTGCTTGCAGCGATTTAGCTGCTGTCTTTGACTGTTTGTTTATGTGCTCACAAGTGCAAGCAGTGCCCCAACTTCCTCCCATCTATAAGGATGTACATGTATTGGTGTGTGTGCACAAGTGCCTTTCGCTATTTCATTTGTTGTCTTGTTTGGCTTTTAGCAATTTTCAAGTGCTCTCAATGCAATTTGTGTGGGCATTGTTGGTGTGTTCAGAGATGCTCCATGTACCACGTTCTCTGTCTCATTGCTGTTGTTGTTGGTTCGTGCAGTCGACAGCATTTCAGCCAATGTGAAATTAAATAAAATGCGAAATCTTTGCCTGCATTTTCAAGCTCATCACTTTTAATTGTCAGACACAAAAAGCAACGTCAACACTTGCTGCCAACAGCGAGTGTAAGAAGAGAGAACGAGAGAAACGGACGTGTGTGCGTGTGTGGATGTACTTACCGCCAATGGCCACGCACGTGACATTAACACTGGAGCCTTCGTTGTAGGGTCCCAGCGTATGATCCTTGATAGTCGCACCCTTGCTGTCCAGTATGATGATAGATTCAGGCGGTGCTGTTACAAAAAATAACATTGAAATTTACTCAGGTAAATAAAATCATTGAGTCTTTAAATTACACAGCAGCCTCAGCAGCAGCAGAAAGTTCTGTATATTGCGCTTAATTGAATATCGAATTTAAACTTAAGTTTTGGCGCGTTGCTCAACTGCCACTATTTATAAGTATATTTTATAACCATTTAATTTCCCTTTTTCTCGTCGGGCTGTCGGAGCATGGCAAATAGCTTTCACTTGGCATAAGCTGCTCAAGAGATGAAACTGCTGTCTAAATATTAAAGAGCTGCTTTGCTCTCTTCTTGACAGCCTGTCATGTTTTATTCGCAGTCCTTGGAAGGAACCAATCCAGGTGGCGTTGGCTGCAGGTTTTGCAAAAATTCAACGCAAAGTCTAAGTCAGCGGCAGCTTTGCGCCTTTTCTTTCGTTACAAATATATATATGTTAATACAGCCTTTAAGGAATTTTTTTTGACCAGACCTCTTGTTTGGCTGTGAATCGCTTTCGACTTTGCCGGCCACAGAGGATTGTGTGAAATAAAGCCTTTAATTTTCAAAGACGTTTTGAGCAAACTTTAAATTTTTGCAAATTCACTTGTTTTGTTTGCCCACTCGCCACTATTTTGACTTGTTTTCGCCCGTTTGGCACGCGCCACGCTCCGATTATTTACTAGAAAATATTTTAATTTTGCTTGTAATGAATGCATTTGGTTCAGTTATGTGCCAGCTTGAAAGTTGGCTATGTGGCTGGGAGCTTAGCTCAACATATTTGCTGGCAAATTTGCAAAACATGTTCAGGACTTAGTGGCAATCTCTGAGCACCATCCTTATCGTACCCACAACCATATACTGTTGACCCGCAGCGTCTTGTTACCGCTCGCATTAGTAGCGGCAAGTTGTCTAAACTGTCCACCCAAGGCTGGGGCAACTTTTAATCTAATACTCGTATCTTCTTTAAAGTTGTTTGCCAACCGACGCACAAAGTTCTAAATCCAGCCATGGTTTTACGCTTCACATGTCACAAACACACGCACTCACACACAGATGGCAGAGGCAAAGCATTGCATGCTGAGCATGCTCAAGAAGTTTGTAAAACATAACCACGCCCCGTTGGCCAATGCCGCTTAACGCTTCATCTAACAGCAGCGACGTCGAAGTCGACGGCGATGTTGACGCCAACGCTGGCAGAAACTATTTACCAACAAAAAATGTTCGGGTTTTTTTTTTTTTTTGCCAGCTATAGAAAACCAAGCCGTATATTTCAGCTAAACGCCTTTAGACTCGCATATAAATTTTAATGCTAAATTGCAAGCTGTGTCGGCTAGAGCCTTGCCACACAGCTAGCCAGGTAGCTGTTGTAGCCAGACGCCATTGAGAACGAACAAAAACGAATTTTGAAAAAAATGCTGAATGTAAAACACACATAGAGAAAAATTGCATAGTAATGCAAATTGTTTAAAATTTAGCAAAGTTAAACAACTTTAAAATAATCCTAACTATATTTAAAGCGTTCACTGATGTTTTTACAAAATATAAAAAATAAATCTTCAATTTATTTCACTTCATCAAATAGAGTTCTAAAGCAAAGGATTCTTTGTAAATTTAATGAAAATGTAAAAAGAAACGCCGTTCAATAAAAAGACGCTGCACTTTTTTAACACTTATCCAGCTTAAAGAGAACAAGTTGATAGCGGCATGCAACTTTTGCGCCAAGTTGGCACTTTAAATGCTGTTTGCAAAGCAAAGTTGATAAAGGGAAATTGCGGACAGAATCCGTTGGCTGAGCATATACTTGGCATCTTATTTTGTAACTAATGTGTTTGTTCGAGAGCTGAGTGGTTGCCCCGGATATGTCGTTGCACAAATTAGCTGCTCAATTATGCCAATGTGTCATTGCAATGGCTGCTGATGCTTGCAGCATGCTGTATCCTTGGCATGCCTGCTGGCTGGTGTGCTCAATACTTACTTATGACAGTTAAATTCACTTTGGAGTTGCGTGTCGGACTCTTTTGGAAGTCGACACGACAGCGATATTCGCCCGTGTCATCTTCTGTTGTTGACTTGAGGGTCAGCGTGCCGGCACGTCCTTCCACATAAAAGGACAATCGCTCCCGATACGTCTCATCCGACCAGTGCGTGCCCTGTGCAAAGTTTGAGTCTCGTGTATCCACGCTAAAATTAAATTGAAAACAAGTACAAGAAAAACAAGTTATATAATATAAGAATGAGGATAAAAATGAACGATAAAAAATGCCCTTGGCACTTTTTTCTCTTTAGCAAAAAAACAAGAGTTTAAAGCTGCCTCAACAAGGGGCACCCTGCTCACCTGGAGCAACAACTTTGGTAAACTGTGTAATTGGGTTCTGCAATGAATTAATAATTCCACTCTGTCTGTTGTAATTTATTGTTTTAGTTTGTAATTGTAGATTATTGATTAATTTTTTGTTCGTTCCCTGTTGTTATGCGGTTTTTAAAGATGAAGGGGCGCTTTGAAAGTTACCATAATGAGCTCATTTCAGAGAACATTCGATAGCCTTAAAGTTCTTGTTCTGCTTTTTTTTCGGTTGCCATTTCAAATGTTTGGTCATCGACTTTAAAAACTTGTAAAGCTGATTTTGTATGGCAAGAAACTTTTGTGTTGCTTTGTACTTTTTTTTTCGGTGTTGGGATGACCTTTGGCCAGGCACCAGACAGTTCTGTGCGTAAGTTTTATGTGTATTGGTATGCCTGTGTATTAGATTATGCTTTTGGTACAAGTTTGTTATACATTGCTTTAAAATTTGTTTGTGAACAAGTCAAACTTAACAGATCAAGAAATAAAAGATACCTTCGTGCTAGGAGGAAAATTTTTGCTTTTTGTGTTCATAATTTATAGAGAACGCAGATCAATTACTGAGGAAACTGTAGCAAAAAACACGCAGGCTCTGCTCATTGATTTTTTAAAGCGCGTTATCAAGTTTTTAGACTTATCATATTCAAGGTTAGTAAATTTCATGCGCAGTTTGTAATTCAATTGTGTAAACACATATGAGGTTTTTCTTTTTGTTATTGTCATTGGCAACCCTCGGAACACAATACTCTTCTACGCTTTATGACAGCTTGCCAGAGCTCGTTTGTATTTTACTGCAATTCAGTTTGGATTTGCAGATATACATAGCACAGTTATATAATACGCGGCAAAAGCTGCTAAGATGAAAATGAAAAAGGGCAAAGAAAAGCAGGCATTCAAAAGAGAGCTAGCAATCCAGCTTGGTTCGATGCTAATTTGAAATGTTTGGTAGAAGTAAATTTTATTTATGTCATTGGGCATAGTCTATTCAAGACCCAAAAGGTATTCAAAGTGTGAGCAAGAGTTTAGAAAAAATTGGCAATCGCAATGGCAACGGCATTGGCAATGGCAATGAGATTGGCAAATGGCAAGTTTCATTTTATGATGAATTTACTTGCTGAGTGCTTTTTAATTACAAACAAAATTTGATGCGTTGCTTGGCTTGTGCCGGCCTGCAACTTGGCTCGCCTTGAGTCTTGTCGTCGTTACGAAACGCTAATTACTATTTTCGCTCTAGTCATTTGCAAGTCCTTGAAGTGCTGAAGTTCAATTAGTTTCAGCCGCATGTCAATGGCGTTGACTGCTAGCTTGGCAGCCGCCGCAACTAGCAATCAGCTAATCAGTGTCTCTGTTTGTGTCTCGACACGCAACCCTCTCCACACATTCACACACACACACATACGTCCATCTCTAACAAATCCAATTAAAGTTTTGCGCATCTTTGATGTGTGCAGACGCTCATATCTATAAGATACAAAAAGTAAAAGTCTTTGGCAGCAACCAAGTACAATGCCAAAATGTTCGACATGAATAATTGAAAAAGTTTTACTCTTTACCATACATAATGGTTAGTTAACCTTGAGAGTTAGATTCAGGTCGTTATCGTTGCCAAAAACTAAGCTTCATTTTGAAGCTGCTTTGCCATGCTGTGAGCCTGTGTATAATTTTCTAGTTATGCTAATTTAATGGCTGCAGTTGAGCAGCCCCCAAAACATGCAAAAAATTGCTTAATTAGCAGACATTAAATCAAAATGAAAAAGTTCTCCTCGTCCTCTTCTGTCCTTTAAACGCTATTAACCCCGTGTCCAAAGGAATCACCAAACTGACATGTGCAGACTCCACTTACACCCTAACCCTCCGACCCTTCGACCATCCGACCATCTGTCTATCTGTCTGTCTGTCCCTCTGTCAGTTGGTCAAGTGGGTTGGATTGAGCAAGTTGCACACGCAAAAGTTGTCTGTGGTAATCAATTTTGTTTATTTATGAACCCCCTGCATGTGGCTATGACTATCTCTTTCTCTCTCTTTGTGTGTGTGTGCAAATTGTTGTGGCCTGGTCAAAGCTTCAAGCGTTCCTTTTTCTGAATTTGACACAAGAGCTTAATGGCTGGGCAACATAAAAAGAGGAGTCGATTGATTTGTGTTAAGGGAGAATATCTCAATCCAACCTATTGTCAAACACACACCGCTCGCACACCCACAACACGACAAATAAAATGTATCAATTGAGCTAATTATCGAAATTGAATTTGAAGATGCTACAAAGTTTATTTTAAGCTGTTTTAAGTCCAAATAATCCTAGTAATTTTCATTGCATTGTTCATTCAAAATTTATAAATGATGTGTGTTTGTAACGGATAAAACTAGTTATGTTTTTTGTTATATTCCTATTGAATTTGCTAGCCATTGGTTTCGGTAGAGCTTTTATTTATGAGATATAAATAATTGTTGGAGATACGAACTATGTCGGTTACAAATATACTTCTGAAAAACTTTCACAAGTGAGTTTGAGTTGCTTTAAACAAAGAAGTCATATTTTTCAGAATAAGCTTTAAAAGTTTTGAAATGTTTCTTTTCATCTTTGTATATTACTCACCTATAAATGGGCGTTTTAAGTCCAACTTTGTACCAAATGACCAAAGCCACACGATCCTCATAAATGGGCGGTGTCACATTGCAGGGCAGACGTCCCATTGTGCCAATTATGGATTCGGAGAGCACGGGTGGACCTGAAAGTAACACAATAATAGAGAAAAGCATGATGAGCTTTGACAACAACAGAATAAGAAAAGCTGCTAAAAAAAAATGTAATAAGATGGAAAGACAGAGAGGCAGAAAAAAAAACACCAACAACACTGGCTTACAAATGATGCATAATTAGCGTGGGGCATTAGCACTTTGTTATTTGGGGCAGTCCAAAAACCCTAAGCCATGGCTGGAGTTGAAGCCAAAGCTAAGGACGCCGGAAAGTAGCAAGCGGAAAAGCAAAAGGAAAAATGCGGCGATCTTTTTACTTAGTGCCACTAATAATGCTATAAATAAAAGACAAAAAGGCGCACACAGAGCTGGCAAGGGGGCGGCGGTAAAGGCAAAGAAACGCTGCGGAGGGTCAGAGATAAAAGTGATGTAATGGCGGCGACGTCATCGTCGCAGTCGCCGCGTTTACATTAAAGTAAAATTAGCGCGCAAATCCTTTTTTTATGCTAATTTTCATTTTTTTCTGCACTCGGCTTCAATGGATTTTTATTTTGTGTGCCTTAGATTTGTGTTGGCCGCCAGCTTTTGAGATATGGTTTTTGTGGTTGGCTTATTTTCCAAATCTTTGCTCTTAACAATTTCCTTTCACTTGGCATTTGCTTGTGTGTGTGTGTGTGTGTTATTTTTGGACCAGCTTTTAAATTTCGTTTGCCTTTTCATAAGTGCGTTTGCCTTTTTTGTGTGAGCTTTATTTAAAGCGAAAGATTATGATAAGAAAAGGCAATCAGACGAATTTATGTTTTTGATTTTTTAGTAAATAGCTTTGAAGATTGAGCATATTAGCTACACCACATTCAGGCAAAGATTTATTTATCTATGCATTATCACATTAAATTTGTAAACATTCTTTAAAATAATAATATCTTTTTGACGATTTCAAAAATGAATTCATTAAATTTAAATCGTTTTTACAATATATGTTTAGTTTAAGTTTATTGTAAGTTATGCAATTATTATACACACAACATTTAATTTTTACTTTCTTGGCTTGCCTTTTACCAAATTTTAAAAATATCTTCGTTTTTATGGGCCGCACCAAAACAAGTTGTTAGCAGCCCTTTTTTCTGGTCAGAATCCTGTGTTTGTATTACTTGTCCCTCGTCACTTTTTGTATCTTATTTAAATCACTTGTAAACTAATTTGCATTTCTTAGGCTCAGCAATTCCGCCTTGTTGCCCGGGCAAACAAAGTTATTAAAATTTGTAAAGCATTCTTTGCTCTCCCTCTTTGAATTTGGCAGCCGACGTTGAGTTTGCAATTAAGCTGGCAGCTCTTCGGACTTTCTAATTTGTTTATATTGTGTTGAAATTCTGCAAAAGCTTTAAAAATAGTAAAACAACAATACTCATACGACGCGTTTGCAGTGAATGTACACATGTATGGATGCTTAGTTTCAATTGAAAAGTCAGACGGACAAATAAGTTAGCGCCTTATTTATGTTGAGCATAAACAGTTATTATGGAAGCTAACCATTTTGCATACTAACTAACCCAAAGTCACATGCGGAATAACTCTCAGCACACACACGCGAATCCATCCGAACTGGAAATTGTTTCGCTTGCTTTTTGATGCCTGGCTGGAGCCTGGCTGCCGCCATGTTTCGATTTCTCGCTCATTTCATATGCAAATATGTTCGATTTGCCATTATGCGTTGCCGGCATCACAGGCGACCGCAAAAATTATGCCCCAATGATGATGCCACACACACTCACACAGAGATAGATAGATAGAGAGAGAGAGAGAGAGAGAGAGATAGAAAATGATACAGTGAGAGTGGCTGACGCAATTTGCATTATCTTTGCATTTAACAAAACGAAATGCCAACATTGGCAAAGCATTTAATTATAGCAATTAGCTAATTACAGATTTTCACTCAGCCCCAAAACGCAATTCGCAATTCGAAACGTAAATTGAGCGACTTCAGCAACAAAAACCATGAACAATTCCCACCAAAAGTCGACCAAAAATCAATCGTTAAATGTTCGAAAGCACATTGTTACTCGATTTCTGCTGAATCTGCAGCCAACCAATATTGTATTGTGTATTCAGCTGTATTTGTGTGTTTGCCAGCCGTGTTTGTGTAAGTTGTGGAATTGATTTTCTGGCCATGGTCGTTTAAATAATGCAAAATATGAAGTGCATTCCATTTAAGTCTTAAGACCGAAACGACCAGCCCAGCCAGTCAGCCAACCCAGCCAGCCAGCCAGACATGAAGATCGTAAATTGTAAGTAGCAGTCATGGCAGCGTCTCCGTTTCGGAAACTACAGGAAACTGAACTCGAAAGGATACTCGTACGAGTAATAAGCGAGCAGAATAAACTTTATGCATGCACACAGGGTGTGCCAGAAAAAAGATATATATTCACTCGTTTACTGCTTTAGTATATATATGCACAGCAATATAAACATATATAAGTACGTCCTGTCTACAGTTTATTGCACATAGACATATACATATGTGTGTATGTAACATTACGACGCTGTGCAACTCAGTTAAAAATCAAGCAACACTATAAAAAACATGAGACAGAAATATATATAAAAAGAACGTTAAATTTAACCATGATTAAATTTTAATAAATTTAATATTTCAAATTCTGAATTAAATAGCCTTTAATTTACAGCAATTTAAATTCAACTAGCTAACATTAATAGCCAAAACCAGTTGACTACGAATATTAATATATATTTTTTAATAGTTTTTGCCTAAGCAAACTTATTTATGGACATATTTATTTAATGTACTTTGACATGATATTAATTATGGGCATTACAATAGGCCCGCAGTACATTTATGACAAACGTAATCATCAACATAAGCACATGCATACAAACACACACACTTGCAGATAAACAATGATAGAACACGTTATGTCTCAGGTTTACGGTATCTAGCAGTCGAGCTTTCTCCAATAGAGCCTTCATACTAATTTAATTTTGCATTTGTAACTGGTGTAAGGGCAAAAACTTAAAAAATTTGTTAAAAAAGTTCATTATATAAGTTAACAAAAGTTTATGCTTTAACAGTCTTCAATTTATCTGCAAAAGTATTGCATTAAAGTTGCTCCCAATTTGAAATAAAAGCTATGCTTAGGACTTGACATTTTGTGGCTAATTATGCGCCCACAAAAGTATGCCACACTATATTTTTTTCGTTTTGTTTTGACGTGGAAGCCTATAAAAATGCAATCAACGTTAATTGCTGAGCGCGATGGAAGCAAAGCGGCTATTAAAAGTGCTACCGTTACTGCTATAAATAGCAAAAGTTTGTGCTTGTCAACATTAGCCGTACAAAACGCCAGACATAACAGCATCAACAACAACACAGTCAAAAGCAACAAGGGCCCAAATGCAGAGTAGGCTCATTAGTTAAAGCGCACACACCCTTATACACATACACATAACTATGCCCAAAATGCATTAAAAGTGTACACTTATGCATGCGTATGTGTGTGTGTGTGCGAAACTTGTCTACGGTGGCAAATTAATGGCACATAAAATTATAACTGAACGCACTTGAAACCGACTGCGACAAGCGGCAGCCAAAGGTGGCATAGAGAGCTAGTGTGGCTGCCACATAAGATGGCATTCACAGCTGCCAAGCCATAGTCATAAAATACTAACGGTACTAGCTAACATTGCGTGTGTTTGTGTGTGTGTTCGACTGGTATAAGAGCCTCTTGGCTGTGTTGCTTTCATTAATTAAAAGCAATGCCTTTCTTTGCAGCAGTAGCATTCGCAACTTAGCCTCTTTCTGTGTACACACCAATTGGCGTTGTTTTGACTTTTAGCGCATTTATAGCCAATTATTTTTATTGGCACGCCATGCCAGAAGGCAGCAAAAGAAAAGAAAAACACAAAAACAACAACGACACGCAGAGGTGTGCAGATAAATGAGCTTAAGTATCAATGCATGTGACGTTCAATTTAATTGCTGAGCTGTGGCTAAAGAAATAATTGAAAACTGCTATTAAATGTCGAGGTCTAAGCTTGTTTGATTTATTATGAATTTTTACAGTTCAATTGCACAATTAACGTATCGATTCCTAGTTAAAACTAGGTTATTGTTGTATTTTGTAAAACGATGCGAATACGATTAATAATACGATAAATCATACATATTTTATTATAATTCGTTAAATTTATTACAAACCAATAGAAGTTATTTAATATGTATAATAATATTTGCCACACTTTAGTTGTTTGAGGCCCCTGAAGAAGCAAGCAATATTTGACATGACATCATTAAAAAATAACTGTAAATTATGTTGTTATTAATAGGAAATAAATTTCATAAAAAAATTTATTTCAATTTATGTTGTGTCAATGTTGTAGAACTAAAAAAAAAGCTGATGCTTGAAAAAATTGAAAAAACTAATGCAATTTCAACTTTAATAAGCAAGCAATGCACAAGCTCGAAAAAATCTGTAAAAAATATTATGTATATTTGCTTTCATATTAGTGGCATTGCTCAGTGACGAAGTCAACAGCATCGGGGAAAAAACAAGCTGAAGAAAAAATATATAAATGCGACTCGAAACGTAGCAGGGCAAACTCAGTTGACAATGGCAACATTTGCTGATTTGACAAAACAAAATGTGCTCAGGCAAACGCAATGGTTTGGTTGCTGGTGTGGAGGGGGGGCTTGGCAAATAAGTAGAGAAAATGTAAGGAGGGTAGGGAGCGAAAGAGCGCAAGATGACATTGCTGGAATTTGAAGTCAAAGCCAAGAAATTGGCAACAACTGACAATAAAAATTTAAATACAAATCTTGACAAAATTTAAAAAAATAAAAATAATAGAAATCTTTTGGATAAGCAGCAGCAAAAATGTTATTCCAAATGAGTGCAAACATTTGCATTATTTGCCAAAATGAAGAGCCATAAAATAAAATAACAATGCATATAGCTTAAACCCTTTAAGCAGGGTGTATATATGTATATGCCCCACGCCCTCCAAATACAGTAACACTCGTAAATACTTTAATCATATTGAATCGAGTGAAGGGTGCGCTAATTGTTAATAGGGCGACTTTCTAGGGCATTGCTCCAGGGCGACGTACTGCGGGGCATCCTCTGAGGCATATTTTCGGAATGTCATAAAAAGCACGTCATAAAATCACAAGTAAAAATGTGAAATAAAAATCAAATAAAAATTTCGAGTACAATTGAACGTGAAATCAAAGAAAAAGGTCACCAGCAAATTTTCGTTACTCAATTTAATTAAATTTAAACTTGCTACTGCCTGGCAGGAGGTCTACCGTCTACGGTCTATGCTACAACTACTCATGTGTAAATTTAAACAAAAGCTTAAAGGAGATGAAGAAAAAGTAGAAGGCGGTTGCGAACATGGCGACAATTACGGTCAAATCGTCGTCGTCTTTGCGACGTTTTTTTGCCATCCTTGTTTCACTTTATAGCCATTTGCTTTATGTAATGCTGCCAAGTGTTTGTTCTTGTTGGACTGGCCAAGGCATAAAAGTAAAGGGGCCGCCGCGGCCGCCCTGGCGCACTTTTAATGTGCAATAAACTGTAACGATAATGATTATGCCCTATGTAAGGGCGTCAGTGGCGTGCTGTACCAAACAAGGAGAGTAGATCTGTGTACGTACATCTGTATGGTAGGCCCACCCGTGCAGCAGCAGTAGTCAATCGTGGGGTAAGTTGACTTTAATGTGCGCCAAAGTGGCAATTATTTAAAGTGCTTTTTCGACCAGTCTGGGCCAAAGAAACACAAAAAATCATTTGCTCAATTCCTGCTGATTTTGAGCAAATTATTTTTGTATTTAATTTAATTTTCGCGTATTACAATGGACATAACTTTGCAGCGTTAAATAAGCATACGCAAGTGGGTCAGCTGTTGACTTCATGCATACAAATTTATTTTCTTGTATATCTTGAAATCGAATCAAATGAAAACGTTGCAGTCGGACGCAACTGACTGCGGAATACTTTGATACCCGTACAAGAATGGATGGTAAGGAATTGGCTTTTAAAGGGTGATAACTTTTGCTTAAAAACTGGTGACAGGTGGCTGGGTGCAGAAGGACGGGACATGACTTTGGAGTTTGTCGAATTTTGTAGCACAATTAGGGTTGCCTTCGCTATCTTCTTACCAAATTTGTAAGCTTAAACTGTATGGATGTGGGAAATATGTGGATTTATAAATTTTCCGTTATCGATATAACGATTTCAAAGCACGCCAGTAGACGGATCAACCCAATGTTGACATTCTATTAGTCCCGCCAATAGAAAAAAATATTTGTAAAATTTCAATTCTTTTGCTTTAAAATTGACAAAAAAAAAGCCTTTAAATTGTAAAAGAGCTGCTCCAGTATATAATAATCATCTTACATCTACAGAATGCGCAACTCTAGCGCATAAACATAAGTAGACGTCTATTTATGTTTACTATACTTCATATCACATATGCACATAAAACTGCAGTAAAAACTTGAAAACTTTTGCTGAAGACTTACTCACTGACTATCAATTCCCTAACTACCGTTAGGCAAGCTCAACAGCTCTTAACTGTCACTTTTTAGTAGTCATTGTGTGTCTGTTACCCTTGCGCATGGCATTATGTTTGCGTCTATGCATAATGGCAAGTCTATAAGTACCAACCGGAAGTGTACATACTTATGTATGTATGCGTCTTTGGCATAGCTTCTTTTTATAGCACTAGCTCAAAGGGCTTGAAGTCTATGATATGGGGAAAGCAGGTAGCAAAACAGCTTAAAGTGTATGTATAAAAAACCTCCACACAGATCTTTAATGCACAAATCAAGTCACTGAATCACATTTTCTATAAACATTTTCGTTTTATAGATACTTAAAGAGTTAACGGGTATTTTGGCCTGTCTGCATTTCAAGTGGCTTTTATGTGGGCCTTCGCTCGGGCTCGCCTTTTGGCCATTACGGCTTGGTGCTTTGTGTGTGCGTTCTCCGATTTTGGCCAACAACTGGAAATTGTTGCATAAAAAAGCGAGTCTTATACGTTGCGTTAACGTTTGTGTGTGTTTGTTTGCAGCAACTCATTCAAGCAATGTTATTTTTTCGTGTCGCTGCTTTTACTTTTATCTGTAAATGGCATCGGTTATGCGTTTGCAGTTGCTGACTCGACAAATGCGCAGCCAAAAGGTAAAACCTAAGATAGCCCAATGTATTTCATGTGCAAATCCCAAAGCACGTAGATATAATTATATGTTCGCAAATTAGTTTTCCAATGAGCTTAAGCTTTCAAGGAATTCGGTGAATCTAAAGCGCATTTAAAATCGTCAGGCATAACAAATTAGCCCAGAGTTCCTTGCTTCTCTTTGCTTTAATAAAATGTACAAATTGCATTGTTTAATGAATTTTTTTATTGTATCTAACGAGATGCCAAAATGTCGAGAGGAGATGGAAAAAGACTCTGGTGTAAAGAGCAAAACACGAATCTCTCCAGCTGGCTCCAGCCCGCATTTTGACTTAATTGCTACGCCAGGAATTTGCAAATGAAAATTTCATCAAAAGTCTCGTGTTTCATATTTGTCTGCTGTTGGTTTTTTATTTTTATTTATTTATTTTTTTATTTTGTATCTGTATTTTGTCTGAGAGCTTTGTAATTTTTATACTCTGATAACGAATGTTAGGAGTTTATTTGTGAAATGCCCGTCATGTTGTCTTTCCATCTGTTCGTCTGTACGAACGCAACTTTTTTTCGACACCCTTCAAGCTAGAGACTTGAACAGATATATAGCCAAGATTCGGTTTTAAAATCGATAATATGCTTAACTGAAAATCGATAAATCCACACATTTCCCACATCCATAAGGCGAGAGTTACCAGATGTGGCAAGACGATAGCAGCTCGCGTTTCCAAAAAACTGTATCAAAAATTTTGCTGCCACTTTCATCCCCTGCCGCCCTCGTTCCCTATCGACCGTTTTTTAAACTGGTATCAGAGTGTACCGCAGTCGGTTGTATCCGACTTGAACGTTTTCACTTGCTTCTGTTTTATTGTTTGAAATAATTTTGTGTCCGCTTTTTCAGTCTCTGTTGCCGTTTTGCCTGCCTGTCCGCCTTAATTTTTTTGTTCTGTGAAAATATTTATTGCTCTATTTAAACATATAAATATATATATAAATATATTTTATGTATATATATTACAGTCGAACGTCCATGTAACGAACTTCCGTATATCGAGATTTTCTATACAACGTAGTCAGAAACCAGAACTCTGCAATTTGGTTCAGTCAAAAGCCCATTCTATATAACAAATTTTCTCTATAACAAAGTTTGTTCTTGTCCCCTTGAGATTCGTTATATGGAAGTTTGACTGTATATGTATATATTGTATGTGTTATGATGTTATATTATTTAGTCGAATTGCTGTTGCTTGATGTTCATTGATGTATTTTCTGTGCATACAGCCGGGGGCTGTTGTCCTTATATTTTTTGATAGCATTAGAAATTAATGAAATCAGTTCGCAGATTTACGAAGAAGAAGGTGAAGAAAAAAAGAAAAGGACGCTCCAGACTACAACATTAAATTGGAAATAAAAATTAAGCCTCCAAGGCGTTTGTTCTGTATCGTAGTATCGTATTGATTTATTTCTTTGAAATATTTGTGGAGATTAATTGTGGGCCAAACTCAAACTTCAACGAGCGCATTCCATTTCATGTATCAAAATAGCAAAAATTTAATTCACTGCCAATATTCTGAATGTTGTATATTAATTTTTGCGCACAAATCAACACAAATTCTCTGCATGCAACTCTTTTGCCAAATGCCAGTATTAAAAAATGGAAAAAAGCTGTAAAAGGTCGGACTGCAAAAATTCTTAATACATGAACAAAATTTATACGATAAAATTTGAAATAGCCAACCGTCGAAAGGGGAACGCATATATTTCTCATATTTTTTGTACATAAGCATATAAAAAACAATTTTCTTTGATTTATGTGCTCGTAAAAAACAAATAAAATTTACATGCACATATAAAAAGTAAGGCTCCACATACAAATGTGGATAATATAATATTGTGCTAGCTAATATATTAAAAATATATATGAAACCAGAGCAAACTGCCGCTGGCCTCAAAATGCGCAGTAAAGTATGCAGCTGTATTTCTACCCCCCGACAGCCCACATTTTCTCAAATATTATACATAGTATATATATAAAAAAACAGACCGCAACATTTACGTTTTGGGAGGGTTAAAAACCATGCAGAGAAAAGAAAAGGAATTGCCGGCTAGCAGAGCAAACAACAGAAGCAAAAAAGAATGAAAATAAAAAAAACAAACAACAAAGCGTAATGTGTGCGTAATGTATGGCAAATATTCGCATTGCACACACAAACACACACTTACATGTATGAAACATATGTATGCATGTAAACAGTTGAATATATACTTCTCAGATACTCCCATGTGCAGTTGCGGCCACATAAATATTTCATTTATTGTGTGTTGGGCTCCATTTATGATGTGTTACTTCACCCAGACTATGAAATGACGCAAACTTTTTATGCTGGCATTCAACAATTGTTGCTAAAGAGTTGGGTTAGTTGGGGCAACAATAACACTAAATTCATAAAATGCTAATAACTTTTCCAGAAATCGATCGATTTAATTTGCAGTTTACGTTCCCTAATGAGACTTAAACACTAATGAAATAAATATTTTGTAAATAATTAACAATATTCGGAATAATTGCTCTAACATTTTTGCTGTGAATATTCCAATGCCAAGCTATCTTTAATAAGCTAAAATTTCTTTTTGCATATAAACTTGTGGCTATTGGGTGTTTGGTGTTATGTGATCTTTCCATGCTTATGTTAATTAGCTGTTAAAACGTCTTAGCCACAACTCAATTGCCTGAACCACGTTGCACCAGACGAATTAGAAGCATATTACTGTGGCTCAGAGCAACCGCGACCCATTTATGGGGCTGCCAGGTAAATTAGGCGATAAATCCAACACGCACTTGATTCATCATCACATGTCGGACCATCTGTCTGTCTACACATCTGACTGTTTGTATGTACGTGCATGTAGCTCAATTACATATGCCTATTGCGATGCGTGCTCTGTAGTCGGTATTGGGTTTAGATTTGGAATTAGAATCGGTGCTTATAAGCAACGCGTTAACCGCTTAAAGCCGTGTGCGTGTTTCGGCCAAGTGTTTGTAGCATGGCGTCTCTAATGCTTTGCTAAATGGTTAAGCACATGCTTCAACAGCAATATCAAACAGCATCTAAGTCATACACGAACACGAAACTCAATTAAGCTGGGCTCTCTCTCTCTCTTACCCCATCCCAAAGTTGCAGCTGGGTTTTTCGGTGAGGGAAAGCTGAAGCCGACATTTCACAACTTCATAATTCCCAGCCACACAATTACTTATAATTTATCTCAACAGTGTTGCCAGCGAGAGTTGTGCTTGAGTATTCCTCTATCCATGCTCTTCCATTTTAACTATTATAATGCTTTGCGTTTTTACAATGCAATATATAGTGATATGCTTGGCATTTAGTTGTTGGTGTTGGAGCCAACTTCCTTCCTTGTCATGCTCCACTGGCAAACGCCGCACTACAAATGAAACGCTCTGTCATGTGTCAGTGCTAAAATAGTAGTACAACAGCAACAACCGTCCAACCGGGAAGAACCAAAAACAAAGTAGCCACACCACACAGCACAGAACAATCAGTGGATACATAACGCTGAAGCACAACACCAACAACAACCCCATTCCCCCTTCTCCCTTATTTTTTGTTGCTCCTTCATTCTCATCCCCATTTGAAGCGCTCACAGTCATTGTCATTAATTTAGCTGGCTCTGCCCAAAGCAATAGCTTAGGAACGCTCCAGAACTTGTACGTTTCGTTCCTGTTCTGTTCTGTTCTATTCTGGCGTTGGCGTCGGCATGAGAGTGCAAAAAACTTGGCAGTTGAACAGCAGTTCCCAGACCAGCGCCAGATATTCAACAGAGCGTACAATGGGCAAAAATATTAATGATTGTTTTTAAAAATAAGTGATAAATATATTAATAATGCTAAATACGATTTAAATTCAAATGTATAACAAACAAACAGCTTTTTGCGCACATTATAATCTCCATAAATAAACTGTATTATATACAAATTCATTTTCGATTTTTTTTTATCTATTGTATGTTAATACTTATTTATATTTTGTTTTTAATTTTAAATTCATCATACATTTGTATTAATATTTTCATATTGAATTTACCACTTTAAATAATTGACCTTAATCCGTTGATGCATTGACTATAAATTTTCAAACATAAATACATATATGTATAATTAAATGCACTCTGTTCTGCATCCATCATATTTATTATGATATTTTGTGCCATTGTACTGTGTTGTGTTTGATGGTAAGCCTCGTTGTCCCACTCTTTCACTCATCCACTCTGTAGCCATTGGCATTGCAAGAGGTCTGGCGCAGTGTCTAAATTAAATAATTCCCACAACTGTTACACAGTTTCATGTTGGGACTGTGGGGCTGCCCCAAAACATGTTTGTCCCTGAGTGTGTGTGCTGTGTCTGACGGTGTTTTGTTTCATTTTGTTATTTTTCTTGGGCAGCCAGAGTTAGAGAGCGAGAGAGAGAGAGAGATAAAGTGTGCGACAGTCTGATAAATGAGTCCCTAATATGAGCGCTGTTAATAAAAGTGGCAAATTAAACGTCAACCTCTGTAATTTTTTGCCATTTGTTGTTGGGTCTAAGGTTCTGCTCAACTGATTATAGTTGTTTTTGCTTTCGTTGCTGTTTTATTTTTTTTTAATGTCTATTTGTTTGCTATTCGAATGTCGAATGCCCAACGACAAAATCTCTCTTGCACTATGTCTGCATGTGTCTCATTAGTTGTCTGCCAGTTGTCGGACACGACTTTATGTGAATGTATGTGTGTCTGTGGCGCTTTAGTTTATAGTTTGTCGCATGATTTTGCAGTTAAATGCTTACAAAACGGTCCTGACACACCAAAGACCGAAGCCGAGGGTCGAACATGACTTTTGAGTTGTTTTTAATGAGCATGTGTCGAGCATTTTAATAAACAGCTCTAAAAAAGGGCTTTTCTGCCTACCAGCATAAGTGGACAACTAGTGTTTGTATGTCCTCATGGGGCGATTACATTTTTAATTAAGTTTTTTGCTGGTTGCGCAACAGTTTATTCGAGTTTTACATAGAACACTCAAAAGCATACAGGTGGAAAGAGATGCGATGGCTAATAAAACAATGAACCAACCCATCGCAAATGCAAATAAGCATGAATAAATGTGTATTATGTGTTATTTAGATAAACTTACGTTTAACAAGGCCCCCATACACCCATACACACACACACAATGAGGCTTATGAGCAATATGCGGCAACTAACAGTACAATAAATGCCAAAATCCATTGATTATCGATAATTTAGGCATTCAAGTGTATATTCAGGCCAAACTCAGCTGCTGTTGACCCCAAATGTGTGTGCGTGTGCTTGTGCGAATATACAAATGAAAATGGCCGGAAAAAGAGGGAAAATCTATTAACGCCGAATTATTATCGTCGCACTATATGTTATTTATACGTTAATTATACGCAGCGTGTGCCCAGAAACTGTGCCGTTAAAGTCTTTGTATGTGTGTGTGCCTGACCCATAAACATTAATTATTATCGTTAAGCAAGAAGGATGGAATTAACGGCGAGGAGGTATTAAAACAACAAGTTGACAAGTTGCCGGCTAAATGCGGCCAAATGAACTACAAATGTTGCTGCTGCTTTATGCGTTGCGCCTTAAGTTATGCATTGCACACACTATGCAAAGTAAGCAACCAAACTACCCAACAGCCGTTCAACCCACTCCTGCTGCGATAACAGACTTAAAAGTAGGCAAAAGTAAAAGTAACAGCCTGACATATTACGACTAATGTTGCCTCGCCTTGAAGTTGCTGTGTCACTGAGAACTCGCTCGAGAACTGAGCAAGCAACTTGAGAGTCAACAACTACAACAACGACTATGACTTTCAGTGCGATAGATGGGTGGTGGCATCTGTGCTGGCGGGGGTGTAATGGCGCCCCAATATGCATAACTAAGACTGCAAATGATAAACTTGCAAGACATTTACACACACACTCACTCACATACATATATTAAAGTGAAGGCAGCCTAAGTATGAAAGTATGTCAAGCTCAGTGACACAATAAGCACAGTGGAGAAGGAGAGTGAGCGGGACCGTATGGGTTAGGTTTTTGGGCTTGGAGGCTATACTCTGTGCGCCACGTGCAAATTATAAGCCTGCATGTGTGTTGCCCACATCAACATCCTGTTCCTAGCTATTATCTAAGCTTATGCTATGTGCGTCTGGGCCGTCATTTATTTTTCTTTAACGTTGCGCATACGCCGCATGTGCCACTAAATGCGTTTATTAATGCTTCTCCTTGGCCTAATTCGCAACACTTGTTCCCTCCCATGTTCGCCGACTACGTTTTGCCGTTTACATGCATACATCACTTTGCATACATGATGTATTGTTAGGTCTCCAAGTTATGATGATGCTGCTTCTGCTGCTGCCGCTTGGGACCCGCTTATAGCTTATGGCGTGCTCGTTCTTTCAATCTTTATGCCTTTATCTCTGAGTGTCTGTGTGTGTCTCTGAGTGTGATTTGCCTGAATGTCAGTGCAGAAAAACAAAAGCAATGAACGACAGCGACAGCAACAACAACAACAACAACCAAAGCGTAACAATGATAAACAAGAAAACAGGCAGATGGCCTTGTTGCCAGGTAGTCAGGCGTTCACAGGCACAAACGCACACACACACACAGCCAGCAGAAGGCGTAGCGAAGCATAATAAAGACAAATGCGCACTGCTTGCACAGGACACATAATTAACACAGGATGCGCTGTGGACAAGAGGTGCAGAAATCCTAGCAATGTTGGTCAACTTTTTTGCTTAGTACAATGAAATCCTCCATCAACCTGTTCTTAATTTTCTGCAAATCTTAAGAAAAGCACACAGAAAAAAATAAAATAAAATTGTAGATGACAACGCATTCAAAAACAAAAGAAATAACTCATCCACAGAAAGGGAGGACCCGAGAGTTGCTTTATGACTCCGACAAAGTTGAAAAATGGTTTATTTTTCAATTACATGATCTGCAAGATAGTATGCGCAATGCTGCACAACATGTTTAACAATACTTCGATTAATTATTTTCAACCAGAAAGTTGTCATCCTTTACATTTCACTGATACCATTGATATCAATATTAGCTCGCGAGCACATCATTCAGTCAGAAAGTCATTATATACTTTGAAGCATTGCGTGTATTGGAAAGGGATAGATAGAGAGGGAGAGAAGGAAAGAGCATGAGTGCTTGTTGCTTTTGGAATGTAGAATAAATCGCTGCATCAAATCACGACCCTCGACACATGAGCCTCGGTCTGGTCTCTTCTAATAGCCGTCCGTCACAATGGGCAAAACATTAATCAAATTTGTGACCTAAAAATGTTCAAGTTGGGTTTCATTTTTCTAGCGCACACAATCAAAAAAACTTTACACGGCACTGTTAGCTTAGCTTCTTTCTATCTGCTTCTCTGCCTCATCTTTGGTCCTGCTTCAAGATAAGACCATTTAGCAACGTTGTCATTTCTCTTGTTTCGTAACGTTGACTTCATTTTATTGTTGTTGTCTGTCAGTGGCCATGCTTTCCTCGCACCAGTAGCTTCAAGAAGTCAGAACTTGCCCCAACCCTAATGAGCTGGCGCACGCCTGTCATAAATCTTGTTTTGAATGTCCTGACTGCGTTGATAGCGCCCGAGTCAAGTCAGTCGAGTCATCGATTCGCATATACATAGCCATGGCAGCACATTAAATTAGTACACTTGATCGAGCAAAAAATATTTATGGCAAGCGACCGTCGAGCCGACGACGAGAACCAAAAAACTAGGCCGAGCCAGTAGGCTTGACGGGCGGGGTCCTTTTCAAGGCCACGTCGCCACTCAAGCGTTGTTAACCGGCAAACGGCATGAAAGGACTGAAAGGTTTTCCTTCTCACTCATTTAGCCTACGCGTAGTGTAACAGTTATAAATCTCGAACTCAAATTGACTGTGCAACGTTGCGACGCCTTTGAAGTGGATACAAAAATGGGTATGCAAGGAATGGGGAAAGTGGCAACAACGACGCCATATAATGCGGAACAGGCAAACGATTCAGATCGTTACCGGCTTGCCTTTTTATATTTATTAATATATTTTCTAGATACGTATTTGATTGGCATTTAATGTTTGTTTTGGTGTTTGACTGTCGGTTTGACTTATGTTTTATTAATTTGATTATTTTTATTGGGGTTAACAATGATGCCAAAGTCCTCATCAAAAAGCAAAAGGGAGTTTAAATTGTGAATAAGAACAAGTAAAAGGCCTACGGGAGACGACTAAAGATACCCTGAACCCAGTTGCAATAAATATATTAAACTTTGGTATTCTGACTTAACTTCAATCGATAAAATTCGATATCTCCGGTGATTCTCAACCGATTTGGACAAAAAGATTTTTTCTTTCCCATTTTTTTTCCCCCCTTTTTTAATTTTTCAAACCTCGATTTTTTTTGTTATCGATCACATGTTATATCGGAAACCAGAATAGTTATCGATCATTTGAAACAAACTTGTTCTGCTCATGGTATAGGAGAACTTATGTACAAAATCTGAAGTCTCTAGCTCTTGTAGTCTCTGAGATCCACGCGTTCATACAGACGGACAGACGGACGGACAGACGACTCGGCTGTTGATGCTGATCAAGAATATATATACTTTACGTGGTCGGAGATGCTTCCTTCTGCCTGTTACATACTTTTGCACAAAACCATTATACCCTTATTTACCCATTTTATGGGTTAAGGGTATAAAAAAGGGCAATGAGAGTACAGAAAATATACAATTTCAACTAGTTTAATGTGCTGTATTGGCTGAGACCATAAGAAAGAACCGTCAATGGAGGAAATTAAAAATTAAGTACATTAAAATAATCAAAGTATTTGCCTTATTGCTGTTCCATTCAAATTACCCTTATACAGTCCTTTAAATAATTTTAAAATATTACACTGAATATAATGTTATGGTTTTTTTTTATGTTTCTGACAACTAAGTGACTTTTATGCTATTCGATTCGCAATCTCAAATTTCAGAACATTTTTTTTTTTTATTGTTAAATGCAGTCAATTAAACTGAATATTCAGCTTGGCATGTGACACACTTGATGGCCGGACAAAAAGCAGAAAGCACTCCTCAGGGCACTCGAAGGACGCTGTAAAAAATGAACGCTCAATGTTTACATGGGCATTATAGTGCATGTCCGTCTGTGTTTGTGCATGTGATGTTTTATCATTGAATGATTTTTTAAGTTGCATTCTGAATGGACTTCATAAATCCATTTTATGATTTCGAAGAATTTGTTTAATATGCAAGCAAACTTCGACAGATGGCAGCGGTTGTAGTGGTATTTGGTTGGTTCACAAATGAGTAAGGTACAGTATTCCGGGGAATTGCGCATATTTAAGCAGCATGAGGCAAATGAATAAAAGTTGCACTGGATTCCGGTAGCTGAACTACGCGTTGCTTGTCATATGCAAACGAAATTAAAATGCACTACAACAGCGTCAACAGAAAAGTGTGCACGAATGCATAAATAAGTGGACGCAAGAGCGACAGAGATAGAGCGAGAGAGAGAGAGAGAGTGTGTGACAGGGGTGCCGTGGTGAGTTACAGGTGTAGGGGACATTGGATGCATACTTCATTGAATGGCACTCGAAAGTATGCAACTTGAACAGCAGAAGCAGCAGCAGACTCATTCTTCTTCATACCAGAAATGCAAAATTTATACATACCAACGAATGTATGCGAGTATCTCGAGAGCGAAAGTCTTTCCTGCCTTTAACTGTGTGACTGGGCAGGAAGACAACAAGGAAACTGCAAATATTAAATACTCAAAGGGCCTTAACGTTGAATTTATGCGCGGTAAACATTTTCTAATGTATCTTGCTTTTTGTTTTTGCACTAAAACTTTTACAAATAAAGTGCATTTAAAAAAGGAAGCCACCTCAGGCACACACACACACACACGCACACAGACACAGACTGACACATATGAGAAATGGGTCAAACACTTTGGAGCTCAGATAGAGGATATGGCAGGCACGTACTTACAAGCATACATAAATATATCTATGTTTATGGAGAGTGGGGATTGGGCTTGACAAAGTGAAAGCTGCTCATGATTCAGACAGAGTAAAGTGCACACACGACAATGCGTATACGTCACGTTGTGCCGCCAACTTAATGCACGCTGCGAGTCGAAAGTTGCAAGTAGATGCAATGCAGCTGTTTGTCATATGTCACGGCTTGATGGAATTAACATACGCATTCCTTTTAACTTGCAACTTTGCTGTATGCCAGTGCGAGCTTTAAAAATTACAAAACTAATGCAAAAAATGTGATTTTACAATTTGTCACAAACAAAAATTGGAAATACTAAGTCACATGGAGTGGCAATCAAAAAAGTTACAAGAAAGAAGAACTTAAATAACTTTATAAAAGTAAATCAATATTTTGAGAACCAACTTAAAAGATTTCCTTTGGTTCGATATAATATACATAATGAAATCAGAATCATGAAAACAGCAAAATTGTATGTTCAGTTATTGAAAAAAATCTTTTTAGCCACAAAAATCTATGGCTACCTTTGTATAATATCTTTTCCAATGACATCCTTTAAGGGCTTTAAATTAGTATTCCTTCTTTTTTTCTTTGCATTCTCGCGTCACTGAGTCAGCCTAAAATATCTGCTTGGGTCAACCTTTGTCGAACCGCTGTCCTTATGCGGTTTTAAATGTATTTCCATTGATTTTGTCAAACACACACACACTAGCGCACATACAGTCTCTTACATATTCCTTTGGCAGGCAGTTTGCTGCCAAATTGAAAACTACACGCCCACAAAATAAATTTGTAAAAGGCCAGAGGGGACGACAAGCATAAAAATACAGAAAGTAGAGTTGAAAAAAAGAGCTTGACAGTGACCAACAACGGTCTGCGCTCAGTGCAAAAAAAACTCAGAGAGAGAGAGAAAGAGAGAGAGAGAGAGAAAGAGCGAGCGAGCGAGAAAGATTCTCAGTTTGTCGCACAACGCCTGCCGGGTTATTTGTTGAGTTTTGCAAAATTTATGCTTGGCAGCAAGTCAAACGTTGTGTGTGCAGCAAAGTCGAGGCAAAGTTTTTTATTCAATGTCCCATATGGCGAGCAGCGCAATTCCCATATAAATTTAATGCGCCAACAGGCAAAGAAATGTGTGCCATTTACACCCCCGTGCTCCCGTGCTCCCGTGTCACTGCTTCAAACTCGCTGACGCTGAGTTAATACGAGGCAACATAAAAATTGCATTAAGCTCAACGAGAATTATGCAAGCTCGAGCCACGGACACGGGACACGGCACTCGGGATCGCAATCTCAATCTATTTTATGCCCAGCGGCTGTGTATAAGAACTCAGTTTCTCTCTCTCTCTCTCTCTCGCTTATTCTGTTTGTATGTAAGTAACTGGCAAGGTTTTCCATGTGGGCTCTACAAAATAAGCTAATTTTACACATGATAGGCCAGGCCGTCCGTGTTGGCCCTGCTCTTCTGGTCTGGGCTGTTCTGGTTTGTTTTGGCTGTCTAACCTAACTTAGTCTGGTTGTGTCGGCCTTGTTTACTCAGCACAACTCCACAACTCAGCTATAGAGTCGAGTTGAAAATCAATGTTACGGTTGCATTTAACACGCCAATGAGCAGATATTTTCTGCATGATAAGAATGCACGCACCACACACGCACCGCATGCAGAATCATAATACTTGTTTGCAACTAGACAATCACTTTGTTGAGCATATCAATTTGTTAGTAGAGCATTGGGCAGTATTCAAAGCATTTGCCAAAAGGGGTGTGATCCTACTGGCAAAAAAGTAAGCGACACGCTTGAAGTTTTCAATGGGGGGAGAAGGGCCATTGTTTGTTGCTCGAGGCTTGACCATTTTCTTTAGCCGTAGCCTTTCTATTGACATTTATATACGTACTAAACGTATACATAATTTTTGCCAAAAAAAAAATGATTTCCTTAAGCGTTTTTCTTGAGTAGACCTTTGGGTAAAGTTAATGGACTAGAAATCGGCAGAACAACAACAAGAACAAAAACAAAGTGCCCCTGGGCTCGCTCTCTTGCAAAAGGGATAAACCATTGCAACAGTGAATAATGCGCATAATAAAAAGTCCAAAACATTTGTTTTTTTTTTTTTGTCCTTGTGTTCCCTTTCATTTTTGGTTTTTCTTTTACGTTTTTTGGCTGAACTTTTGGATGCGGTAAGAGCCTGGCCCAAGTTCCAAATTGCTTTAAATTTGTTGTAATGGCGCTTTAAGTAGTTTTCTTTTGGGGCTTTTGTCGTGTGATTTATGACAGGCGTGGCGTCGCGTCGCGTCGCTTCGACCCTATAAACCGTCGCATTCTGACATGCAACATATTTTTGGCATTGGCAAAAAATATGTCAATAAAATAAAATGAATCGATTTCTTACTTTCTCTAATACTTGCAAGAAAATTTTATGATGGAAGGGTCTTAAAGTTAAGTTCTTTAAAATAATTTATTAAATGGCTTAAGTGTAAGACATTTTATATTATTTTCTTTTTTTCTTAAAGACCCTTTTGACTTTAGCGCTGATGAAGATGTTCAATAGTGTGATCTGGTTGACATTTTGCTGAATGCTTTAACCTCCCAAGGCCATTAGCAAATATTGACGCAAACGAATGGCGAGCATTAAAAGTAAAATTCACACAGACACACACACAGAATACCACACATACGCATAGACAAACCAATCTAAGTGGAAACAGTCGACGGTCTAGTCAACTTCCGCCATAGAAATTAAATGGGCACCACGCACGTGTGTGTTGCTATTGTTGTTGTTGTTGTTGTGGTGCTCTCTTGATGTATTTGCTGAAATCTAAACATTGTGGTGTTCGTGTTGTGTCTGTGTATGTGTATCTGTGTGTCTGTGTTGGTGCCGCAAATAAATATTGCATAAAGTCAAATAGGCGCACACACACATTAGCACAAAGACACACAAATAACCACAGCAAACATGAATCGTTGTGCATACAGCGCCGGTCAGCATACCGACAACAGCAACAAAACAATATAAACAAAAACAAAAGCAACAACATTAAACATAAACAAACGCATTAGCAGCAAATCATTTAAATATACACAGGCGAAGCGAGAGACAGAGAGTGAGAGAGAAAGAGAGACGAGTTACGCTGCATGTCTCTCTCAGTCTGTTCATGTTTTTCTCTCTGTCTGTTTGTCTCTCGGCCATTTAGTCACCCACCCACACAAACACAATTAAGCCAACGAGCGACTAACTGACTAACTAACGGTATAAACCAGGCAAAACATAAATGATGTGGGAGTTGAAGCAAATAACATCTGCTTAAACAACACTTTGCGAGAGATGCTCAACAACGTTATATATTTTCATAAATATTACAAAACTTTCGAAGCAAAATTGTATACATTTTATTCTTTCCTTCACTTGCCTTAAAAATATTACTATACCGGTGCGTCTAAGATAGATACAAATGAACACGAATGCATTTTAGTAGATTGTGGTCTAAATTTGACAAACGTTTCAAGCACAGAGGGACGGACAATGCCCATTGCTGAACGTTTTGTAGCATTTGAGTTGAAGCAGCAAAGTAACAAGCTCGGCTAATAATGCTTGGCATGAAAAGTAGTCGCCAAAATGTGTTGTTTGTGATGTTCCAAATGTTTCACTTCAGAAATAAATGTCTAGACACACAAACACAGGCAGCTAGAGGCACACTCATATACGCACACCTACAGCAAGCTATCTTACTTTGTGTAGCAGCAGGCGCCGCTCATTCTTGTTAAATTTTCGTCGACACAATCAGCGCCACTCCACTTCTTGCTTGGCAGGCAGCTGCTGAACAAAATTCTTCAACTAAAATTGCAAAAGTTTTGCGTGTATATGTGTGTGTCTGTTTTGGTGAGCGTGTTGTGTATGTGAAAAATGGCCAAATACCAACTAATATGGCGCACATTAATTACGACAAAATGGCGCTAATGTCACCAGAGCACACTCCGTTGTGCGTGCGTCTCTATGTTTGTGTGTGAGTGGCATTTGTATGCGTATCATGGCGCGTTTTTCAACAGCGCAACATTTGCGCCAAATGAGTGGAATCACATTTTAGGCACACACAAAATTGCCTAAATGGGGTAGACTCTGTAGAAGCCCATTTTATTGAGTCTCTGTATGAGTGTCCTGGCATTCTGCAACAAAATAAATGATATAGCTGAACAGGTCACTGCTGTTACTGTTGCTATTAATAATAGCACATTTATATAATTAATATTTTATGTGTTTTGGTAGTATTACAACTCTCTCACAGTTCATTTCTAATGAATTTGACCTAAATTTAAGTTTTATAGCAATGCTTTCAGCTTTAACTTTTTTTAGAAAATCAATCAAGGTCAAGGTGATTTTTTGTATGGCCTTAATATCAGCTTAGGAAATAACTGAATGAGCTAAGTTAAATCTAAAAGCAATATATTGGTGTTCTTATATGTATAGATCTTATTAATTATTTTTCATAAACTTATTCATACTACGACTTCTTATAGTCTTAGCTCTGACATTTATGAGAATTAATTGTAGCTAAACTCATTTAGCTTTAATTTGTACCTTTGGCTGGGCAACATTATGTGCTCTCTGTCCTCTTGTCTGTGCCTAGGCCAAGTTTTTCTGTTTTCTGCTTCTTTTGAATAAATATTTATACTGATTTACTGCACAACACATATAAGGAGAACACAACAGAAAGGACGCCATGTTTGCACCACGTTTGTTGGCCATTGTAAAGCAGTTGACATGGCCGAACAGCGTCATTGTTATAAATAACTATATACGAGAATCTTTTGTTGTTGTTGCTGTCGCTTGTTGTTGTTGTGGCTTCGCATGGCGCCGCTGTCGCTTAGGTGTGAAAAGGCGAATTGTACGACCGCAATGGCTGTGGATACAAAGTGAGGTCTCATCCCTCACACGGGACATAACAAACACACACGCGACGCTTAAAGTGTCCAATATATGAGGCTATGTCCGCACACACCAAACACACACGCACACACACAGTGTGCATGCTGTAAAAATATATGATATCTTTTTTTCCCCAATACAAGTAGTTACCGCTATTGTTGTTGATGTTTCTGTTGTGGCGGCCTTTTACTTTTTGCTTTATTAGCCATACAATGCACGTAGGCGGACGGAATATCGCCATTGGGCTACAAAAAATAACATGCCATAATGGTATACAACAATCTGCCGTTATGTAAGGTCATCATGTACCACAACTGTAACTACATATCTCTGTATGGTAGGTTATGTATTTGTTGGCTGGTATACATATAATATATATGACATTTCAATGCGTCCTTTGAGCGGCTGCACAACGGACCATGAAGTGGGCAGAAATTTGATTATCAAAAGGTACAAAGCCATCCGTTCTTCTGCCCCAAATCAGTGACACATCATTTGTGAAGAGAAAAAAATAACGGTCTGGCAAATACGAGCCGACAGTCAGATATTTAATACACCAAAATTCAATGCCACACCTTGAATCCAAAGAAGTTTTGTGTTCAGCAACTGAAAGTCGTTCACAGAATTCTTTTTGTTGTAAGCAACTGAAAATAAAAAGCCTCTCAAATACCTACTACTGGTTCATAAGTACTATTTGCCATTGACCATGATTTAATAGAAATAATAATGAATGACTTATTTGAAATAAATTTAAAGAAAAATTACGAATCGATATATAAAATTTAGCAATTTTCGGCATTTATAATTTGAAGCTTATTAGTTTAACTGAATATTATTTGACACTATTGGACCCCGACCACGCGTTGCTGTGGTACTTCGTCTACTTTATGAATATAGAATACATGATATTCTCGATGATCGTCTGTTTCACCTCACAAATGTTCACTTGAAGGCTTTGCTTTCGATGTTTTCTCCCAATCGCGTAAAAGGAAAACAGTTCGTCAAAATTGATGCAGCGTTTTCAGAGCCTTTAAGCCTTAAATCCACTTACAAACAAACATACATTACCTTTCAAATGTACAGAAGATTTAAACAGTAAATATTAGATTTGGAATGAAACATTAAATTGTACATTTCTATTCCATTTCAAAAACAAACATTGATGTAAACACAAAATGCTTTTTGTGACTGATTTTCGGTTCAACACAGCAAAGTGTTGCGTGGATTGGGCGGGGATTTTAAATAAAGTATAGTTAAATGCTCAACAAAGCCGTAACGTTCATTTAATCGTGTCGGTGTTGAATACAGGAAGCTCAAAACAAGCAACAAACACGCAAATATTAGGGAGAATATTGAGGAAAAACAAATTTAAAGAGGATACACACATAAGACTCCGAAACAGACAGACGGGCCTACAAACAGATGGCGGGATCGTAGGGATTGAGGCAATAAAGAGAACTGAAAGGAAAAGGCTGAACACGGGCATGTGGGATATCCGAAGGCCGCAAACAAAGGCAACGGTAAAGAACAAAAGCAAAAGCCAAACCGCCATACCTAGCAATTGTTTAAAGCAGGCAAAATGCGTGGCACACACACACACACACATAAGAAATAAAATGTCTTAGACCGAGCTAACAAACATCAGAGCTAAGAGCCACAGTCGCAGCCAGATCCACAGGCAGAGCTGCCAAAGCTCCACCTGCCACCTAAGGCCACAACAAGACGCAGCCGTCACGTGCATTTACTGTCTGTGTGTCTGTGTAGTATGAAGGGTCCTGCGCACGCCCTAAAGTAGTCTACAATATATGGCACGTCTTAAGCTTTCGCCAGCGCGCTGTTGCTTCAGTCGCGCCTTCTGCGTTCCATGCCAGCCGGCAACAATAAAAATAACAACACAACAATTGTTATGCGCGAGCTCACACACACATTTATACTTTTTTTAAAATGCTACTTTCACGCAAAATTTAATCTCAATGACATTTGAGGCGAACTAAAGACAAAAAAAAAAGTAAATGGGGGAAATTCCCAGGCTGGAGTCGTATATTCTATTCCGAGAGACCTATTATGTGTGAGAAAAGGGGCGTGGTACCCGCCTTTGACACACATTAGACGGCCAATAAGATATAATGATAAATTAAACATAGCATACTTATGTGAGCTATTTATTTTGTTCTATTTTTAACTCGGCCTTTTTGAATATGTGTGCGTTTTAGTGTGTGTGTGTATTTGTGTGTGTGCTCGTGCGTGTGTATGTGTGCGTAAGCACAGGATAACCAAAATTGATAAGCATCAAATTAAAAACGCAGCAGAAAACAAAAAGGCAACAACAGACAGCCAGTAAATAAAACCACATAAAAGCCATAAACGACTGTGTTTTGTTGTGGCCCTCGCCCCACGCAAAATAAAATTTGACAGTTTTGCGCGTATATGTGTGTGTGTGTGTAAGTGTGTGGGTAAAGATGCCAGCAAGCCAGGCTGAAAATGTACGCAAAATCGCAAAACGATTTAGCCACAGACAATTTTGCAATTTTAAATGTTGGCGCACATATAGAACATAATTTGTAGATGTCACACATACACATACACAAACATATACAAACACTCGTATGTGAATGGACGTTTGTATAGATTGCAATTGGCAGATAAGCTTGCTCCCATAATTCTGTATTGCCTTATGTTTAAGCGCTGATAATACTCACATTTGTGTATGCTGGGATGTACAAAGGCATGGAAGATGCGTGGGGAGTTTTGTATTGTGCGGTGGCGCTTGTGAAGCGGACAAAAGATAAATGGCTTTTGTGCTCCTAATTTCGATTTGATTTTAATGCGTCTGGCCGAACATTTTTGGCTGCCACATTGAGCAACAAATATTTAAATAAAGTCAGCATCGCCATGTTTAATTTGATGTGGGTAAGCCAATTCGCTGGCAAGGATTAAGTTGCAAGGGTTGCATATCACAAGAAAAAAATGTTTTAAAAAGCTACATTTTTAATGTCTTGGCAAATGATTGAGGGCCTTTCAGATAACATTGATAAGAGTTCACTGATTTAAGAAGATATGAGACGTCACGCTCTTTTTTTTTTAATTAAGGCTGAATGAGTTCAAGACTTGTAAATTTACCAATGTAAGGTAAAGTTGAACGTGTTCTGATATTCAAAAAAGGGTGCAATATAACTTTTATGCGCATATACAAAACAAAAAACAAAAAATAGATTGTGAGTTAGCAAAAAAATGTTATTCGCTGCTCTCGCTGCCGTTTAGATATCAACATTACTTTCAACTGCCCCATAATAGTGGTAGTAACAATAACAGTAACAGTCGCACAAGTTGTACATGGCAATTGCAATTCCTGCACGAGTGGCGGCTTTTAAATTTTAATTAACTCAACAGCCCGACTACTACCACAAAGGCAACGGCAATGGCAATGGCAATTTACATTCACACAACCAAAAGCCGTTGCTATAGCCATGGTATAGTCGTTGCAAAAAGTTATTATTTATTTCATGTTATTTTGTGCTGTTCCAACGCGCCATAAATGGCGACTGTGCCATGGGGTAGTCACATGCCTCACAGCCCCTTCCCACACAACCTACACTCTCGCCTTGGCCAGCTAGAAGGCAGTGAAGAAAACAAATGCAGCTAGGCTGTTGTGGGCCATGTTCATTTATTTATGAGCATTTTACACAGCCAGTGCACAGACAGCGGTCTGCAGTCGGCAGTCGGCAGCGACGGCTGCCTTAAAACTCGACTCAGCCACAGGCAGCTGCATCCAAAAAATTATGTAAATTCTCATCATCCTTTTTTTGTTTTTGTATCTATTTTTTTTGATGATTTTTGGGTCAATTCCAGTGCCCAGTTTCGGAGATGTAGGTTCCATTTCGTTGTGCATGCACCCACCACACAGCATTCAAAAGTGGCAGCTCTTTGTGATGGTGCTGGGCAACCACTTGGCCGGCCGTTGGCCGTTCTGTAAAAGTTCAAATGTTGTTTGTAGTAGAGGTGGCACTGGGCATGTCCTTGTCAACGCAGCTTTTGTGTCTGCCTAGAATATATAACCCATTTTTGGCTTTTTACGAAACGACAACAAGCCGAAACAACTAAACTATGCGCTGTCCTGCCTCAGCGCTTCCTGCTACCGTTATGACCCTGCCTCTGCTGCTGTTGCGGTCCGTGTCACATGCAAAATTTGTGTGTGTGTGGCTAACGAAAATGCCCGACACAACCACCATCGTCATCATGTTGCTGCTCAGGCAACTGAAACTCAACAAGAGTTCACTCAAATTGCATTTGGTGTCCGACGTCCAACGTTTGTCTGTTGTCTAGTGTCCTGTATTCCAATGTTCACCGTTTTGCTAACCAGCCGGCCTACAAAATAATGCTGCTTCTGTAGGCTGTGTGTGTGTGTGTGGGTTGAGAGAGTTGTTTTATGGCATGGGTTCAGGCACACTAAAAGCAAATAGTTTAAATTTTTTAAGTGCATGCTTCTCAAGGCGTGCCATTAAACTCAAACCCCCAGCTGTAATTTTATGATCTCCCTTGTGTCTGTGGCCGCTTAAAGTGCATTCACCCAGTGCATGATTCATTATTCTGTTAAATTTATGTACATTCAAATTAAAGGGACTCGCATCTCTCATATACACACTCATGTAAAATGCAATATAACTCCATGACTGCCGACGCAGTTAAAATCATATTTCATTTTATTTAGCAGCATCTGGCATACTTGGTGATGGCGGCACACCTTTTGGCAACTTTGATATATGATAGATACATTAAAAAAAAAATCAAAAAAAAACTCTCGACATATTTTTAAATTAAAATACATATTTTCAATGCTCTTTGCTGACAGGCAAACGTAGGCGGTGACATCCGTCAGTCTGCCTTGTCATTTGTGATGCAAATGATATGATTGAACATGCGACATTATTTATAATGCCAGCCAGCAAAGGGATAGGTTTCGGTTAAAGGAATTTCCAAATGCAAAGATATATGCAATTTACAACTGTCTAACATATTTCGATTACTGACAGCTATTTATTTATTATGTGCAATTGACAAATTAATTAGATGGTTTTGCATTAATTTGTATATCTTTTTCCATTAGTTACAGTATTTTGAGAAACTGTTTTTAGTGCTATTCGTTAAACAAGAATATCAAACATTTTATTCGCTATAACTGTCACTGCCGCTGTGTGCAATAACAAAGGCAACAGGGGACTGGCGCTCAAGTCGTTTGTATTGCTGGCAGGATAAAGCACTCAACTGACAGGTTAATAATCTCGACTCGATAATCGACAGCCCGCCCAGACAGCTCCACAAAGGACACACAAGACAGTAGATACATACGCACGTTACACGATAGACGACAGGCTGACAGCCTTTACAGAATGCGAGCGGGTGAAAGCCGCGCACAAACACATATACCCACAGCCATATAATGCAGGACGCGAGCTAGACAGCAGTGACTGGACTAAGACAATAAAGGAAGCCTTTGGTATGAGGCAACATCAATGTGGGTAGGCGGAAAGTAGAAGAAGTTTAGGTATAAAAGAGCTTATTAACGTGCCGCAGACAGCTATTGGGAATTCCAGAGAATTCACCGTACATCGGATTTCTGTGTCTTATCTTTTGCTCTCCATTGATTGGCAAATATTTCAATTATTTTTTAATTTTGTCAATAAACTGTGGCGAACGAAACTTTTTGCCGATTTGGCAAAAACATTTATAAATCTTACACTACAAATATCAAGCAAAATGCGTTGGTTATTTATGGGCACCGAATTTTTTTCCCAGCCGCGCACCCTATGCAAAATTGTCAAGCGGCTGACACACATTTTGCTGCGGCGGGGAAGCTTGCAACGAGCTGCATCAGTTAAAAACATAGTGAGAAAAAAATGTAAATAAAATCATAAATTTATTAAAATGCAGTAGCAGTAGGGCTGGAGCTCTGATCCCAGTGCAAAGCCAAAATACATTTTCATGTCCGTGCAATGAAATTTCCATGCAAATTTAAAAAACCAGAGGGCTACACATGTACTTGTCTATGTGTGGATGTGTGTGTGTGTGTGAGAGAGAAAGAGAGAGAGAGAAACAGAAAGTGTGGTAGTATGTGGCATATTTGACATATAGCCGAGTTGGTTTTACAACGTCATTTCTGGTTCTGTTGAAATATTAAAATGGATGGCAAATGCATATGACTGTGGAAAACTCAAATTCCCAACAACAACAAATAACGACGGATGAAAGGAAACTATGAAAAATACATATTTTTAGCGCTGACAAATATTTGCTTAATCGATTTATTATTTGTTGCACAATTTCATAATGAAGCACCATTAATAATGCCCCACGCAAGCTTAAAGTGCGCTTAAAAATGCATGAATTGTAAACAAAAACATACGCAAATAATGTTTAACATATATGCAATTGGCGGTTTTTATGGGAAAAGTTTTTTTAAGTCAATCCAAAAGGTAGTTTTTATAATAGAGGTTAGTTTTTTTTTTTTTTTGTAAATTTATGAGATACCAAATGAAATTAAAGATTCTCATAAACCTTAGATTAAACGCACTTTGACATTATTTCGTTAATTTATTTCAACAAAAACTAACCCAATTCGAACATTTGTTTCAGAATGTTTACCGTGTCTTTTCACTCAGCATTCTTTCTTTCTATGTGAAAACACGTTTTTTGAAAAAACTGACATAAATTGGGAAAAGGTGTTCCATTTTGTTATTACACCTAGTGTAGCCAATCAAAAGGCCAACAAACTCAACACTTGCCACTCGGTAGTCAGAAACAGTTAAGTACCAAAACAAACTTAGTGTGCAGTTAGTTCAGTAACTTACAAAGCTCCTACTCGTCCTGGTTGGCCGTAGCTTAAGCTAGTCACTGACTGGGTGACCAGGCGAGGATCTCTTCTGGCTGAATGGAGCGTTTGCCTGTTACGCCTCTTTTGCTTAGCTTTGATATAACAGTGTGTACGTTCACTTAACACCAGTAGCTTCGTGACCGCCCACTTTAGGACATTCCTTTGTGCCCTCGTCCTTTTTGTCTAGCATTTTTGTACACATTCACGTTGGCAATTTTATTTGGTTCGGGTCGGTGTGGGAGTTCAAGCTGAAATGTGCTTTTAGTCTTTCCAATTTTTTTTTACGTTTTCTTTTACCCATTTTGTGTGTGCGCACTTGCCTCTTTACAATGTCCTGTGTCCTGTGTCCCGAGCGCTGTAAAAGTGCGCGAAACTCGACGAGAACTGGAACTCCAACTAATGCTGAGAGTTTGAGATGACTATGGCGATGGAGCTGTAGTTGTAGCTGTAACTGCTTTTGGCCGACGACTGCTGCTGCTGCTGTTCCATGTGAAAGGCGAGTTGACAACTTTTTTGCTGTCGTCAACGCCGCCGCCAACGTCGCTGTTTTTAGTTCTACTTTTTTAAGTGTAGTTGGTTTTAGTTGCTGCGAAACGTTTTTTTGTTTGTTTTTGCCTTGTTCTAGAAGTTAAATGTTTCTACGTCGCTGATGCGCAACCGGGCGGCACAAATGCGAAATGGCTACAAACAATTTGCAGCAATAAAATAAAGAGAGCATGCTAAAAAAAAAGAGGGTGGAATACTAGCACAAATAAAATTGTAACTACAAGTACAAGTAAAATTACAACGACAACGACATCGACGACAACTAGTACATCGAGGACCATAACAGAAGCAAATGCCACAATATCCGGGCAAGCGAAATAAAAGCGAAATTTAATTGTAAAATTGTTATTGTGCTGTGAAGTGCCCGCTAGCTGTTGGCCAGCAGGCGGGCACTCTGCCTTTTCAACGCACCACAACTCAGAGCCTGTGCTACTCGCGCTTCTAATTGCCAGTCGGTCAGATCCAGCTCAACTTGGCAGGACAAAATGTAACTGCAACAATGACACTTCTCAAGCTTCTTTCACTAGCTGCTGGTTAATCAAATTTTATTTTGCAAAATATATAATATCGATTTATATTAAATTCTTTATTTCAGCTGGGGTTTTTAAGTGGTCTTCAACTTATGAAGAGCTCTGTGTAATGGCAACACTTTAACAAGTAAGTAGTGATCAATTCGCGCACAAAAACTAACACACCCGGTATGCTACCCTAGTGAAAATGCAAGCACACATTACAAAAATGAAACGCAGTCAATGTAAAAATCTTTGCCTTCTGCTCTATGGCAAACAATTACATGTTTAATTAACTTTCTGTTATGACAAGTACAGTGAAGGGCGTTACCTACCGCACTCCGCCTCTTTGCTGTGTTCTTTAATTAGAAAAGTGCAACAACAGTTGAAACGTGGCAAAGAAGAAGATGAGACAGAGGCGAATGAACTTCAGCGCCAGAAAGTATGCAACACAATTGTGGTTGTCATGAACATAACAGTTGAAAATGGCGCCGGTTTGTCAGTCAGTCAAAAAGGCAGTTAAGACAGTTAGTCAGTTAGTCAGTGTCGAATTTTAATTTCGATTTTGTATGCAAATGGTCTTATATGTTGCATAACAATCCCAAAAACCAGGCAAGCACACACACACACACACACACAGTAAGCTAAATTGTAATAAATGTTTGAGTCTGTCTGTATGTATGTGTGCTAGGCTTATTGCTTAGCTAACATATGCAATTGTAAGCAACGGTTGCCAAACATACAGAGCTTTGGCACCGCATCCAAGAGATTTTCACTCTAAGCCCTTTAAGTGCCCAGCTCGGCAAACACACACACACACACACAGAATGACGCAGAATCTTTGTGCCTGCCTCCAAGTCACTCAATGTGTGTTTGTGTTAAATGCATTTGTTGGGCTGCTAAAGACTTAACGTTTATGACTAGTGTGTGCTGGCAAATTGGTAGGCTCTTGCACTTGGGGAGCTTTAACTGAACTAATTGGCGTTGTATGCTGTGGCTTAGGGACAAAATCAATCAGTCTTTATGTTATGTAAGTGCGTATCTCTCTCTCTCTTTCTCTCCTAATCTCTCTCTCTCTCTTTTCTCTCTCACTTTATTTATTTTGAATATCCCAATTGATGACTGTTTATAAATATATTGAAAACTTGTTCCTGTGTTCACAAAATTTGATGGCAGGACACGCAAACTTTGAATTTATTTAATTTTTAGTATTTTTTACTTGCTCTGCAAAGTTTGGTTATTTGCAATTTTTACTGGTATTGTTGTCGGGATGTTATTTTATATGAAAAGTTTTGTTTGTAAATTTTTTACTTTTGTCCATCTCTACGCGCTCACATGAGCAAAAGTTTTTGGCTTGCTTTTATATTTGGATATAAAAGAGTGCAGTTGTGTTTTAGATTTGTTTAACATAAAATTAATTATTATCATTTATTTGGATGTGTGTAAGTGTAAAAAACAAAATAAATTAAGTGAGTATCAAGTGTTTCAATGAACAAAAATTAAGCAGACTAATGATACATTTTTAAAACAGGTCAGTTAAGGTTAAAGGCAGTGACATTGTATAAAATAATCCAAGTAAAAATGCATATACTTATATATAGATAGATATTGAAGAAAGAACGCTAATAAAAGTATAATTTTCATATCCCAAAACCTTAACAAACATTTGCAAGCAAATTTAATGTATTTAATATTCTTTCAGCACCTGTTCAAGTAGCATTTTCTAACAAAAAAAAAAATGTTTGCCAAATAACCCAGCAAAGGAAACTTTAAAAAAACGACTTCTAGCGTAATCTGTTTTGGTCAGTTGTGGAGTCAACTGTTGCGCTGGTGTGCGAGAAAATACTTATGCATTCAGCTGTTTATAAAGTCGCAGCAGCAAAGTCTGAGTATGCAAATCCGCAGAAACAGCAGTGAGAAGTGCTAAAGATTAATGGAAAACTTTTCGACTGCTTCTTTTTCTCACATAGCCAAAATAAATTTCAACTTTGTGTTAAAAAGATTTAGATTTGGGGCTTTAGCATCAAGACAAGTTTGCGGTATTTAGCATAAGCAACGAGACTGTGCACGCACGACAGGCTGTTGGTGGGGCCTGCAGGTAAAAAACCGCAGCTGTTTAATTATCTATGTGTTATGCGACCGACAGTAAAATGTTACTAAAAACACAAAACACGACGCATTTGCCTGCTGACACTTGACGTCTACACATGTTAAGTGGCTGTGTGCGGAACGGGGCGAGATAGAGGGATTGGTAAATTTCTGATTCGCAGTCATTCTGTGACATTGACGTTGTCGCTGCTTTGATATATTATGCACGCTTGAGGGCGGCAACATATAATCAAGTATCAAATTCCACACGGAATGCTAACGAAAACACACAAAACGATTTTTTGTGCCCAAGTCACAAGGGAACATCAGAATCGGCTCAGGAATGAGATTTGTTAAGGCTTGTGCATGTACTGTTTCAGTAAGTGTGCATGTGTGTGCTTGTGTTTGTTACGTTACATCTTCGTTGTCCTAAGCTGCCAGCCAAATGAGGCAAGATACAGGCCGCAAAGCTCCGCAAATTTGGAAGGCCGCAAAAACAAAGCCGACTCTCATCAGAGTGCGTTGGCACCCCGGTTCAGGTGGAGACTCCTACTCCTACTTCTTATCCTATCCCTATGTACACCTCCTGTGTGTGTATTTGTGTATGTTGTTTGAGTTTAAGGCGCGTGCTACAAATGAACAAAATGCCAAGAGCTCAGACAATATGCCCGGGCCACATGGCAACATCTTTCGTTGGCCTTGTTTCCATTTTCAGCTTCATAGTCCTTGCTTGTGTGAGCTGCTTGCTTTTTCTAGTAAATCGTCACGCAGAGCGTAGGGCAGGCAAAAATGCCTAAGCCGATTAACAAAGCATAATAGTTGCCGGCTGGCAACTGCACTAACACAGCAAAGCATAGCCGACAACCGACAACTGACAATAAACTGCTCCCGACCATAACCAGGGGACCAAGAAACTCTGGGTGTGGTCAGCTGTAGAGAGAGACTCAACAAAGTTGTTTGATTGTTCTTGTTGACTTTATGTGTGAGTCCAGCTTGAAACACAGCCACACACATGCACGCTTTGGGCTTGTTAGTTTTGTTGGGTATAAGAAGTTTGTTATTAAGTTTGCAGTGTTGCACACTGATAAACATCTTTAAGGCTCGCCAGTTCTACTAGTTTGCTAAAGAATTTTTAATCAATTACTTGAAATATTTTATCAAAGCTTGTAACTTCATTTTTATAACATCTTGACTGCAAAACCAGCATTAATTGAGAGATAAAATTTGCTGCGAAATTGAAAATAGTTTGACTTAAGATTTGAGAGAATTTTTCAATGCTTTTTTAAATTCAACACTAATTTAATTTAAGATCAGAATTTGTATTGAAATTTCGACAATTTTTGAAATTTCACTTAAATTGGAGTTGTTTTTGTTGCTATTCTTGGTTGGTTGGCTGCTGTGGCATTTGCTTGTTGTGCGATAGCTGTTCGGAATTTGCGTAGAAAATCTCATAAGTCAAACATGAAATTTCCATGCAAAACTGTTTTGTCATTTCGCATGGCTGATGCTGCTGATGATGATGCTGCCGCTGCTGCTGTGACTGTTGCCTTTTGCTGTTGTTACTGGGGCTTTATTTGCCTGGTATTTGTATTATTACGTTTTGGGCTGTGATTTATTAGGGCCTATTTTCATTTCTTGTGTGCCTTCACAATATTTTTTTTTTTTTGCCCGTTTGCTGCGGTTCGCTAAGCTTTATTGGTTCATTAGTGAATCTGTTTAAGGCGACTGCGTTGAAAATATTATTGCATGTGCTCAAAAGCGAAGCCTTAAGAATATAAAAGTGTTGTTTGCAGCTTAAATTCTGTTTAAGAAAGTATTTATTGGCAGCATGCTTAACTCTTTAGCTGCCTGGCTATCAGTCACCTCGAACTGGCTGGCTAGCTATAAGAAATGAACTCATCTCGATTGTCGGGCTTAATGATCGTAAATAAATTCAAGTAGGCTTAAAATTTCCATTTATTTTTTTGCGCTGTCAATTGGGCACTTTACCCACGCCTCGCCTATGTTTCGAGTAAAGAAATCAGCAGCAGAAATTCGTGTACAAAAATAATACAACGGACAAAAAGCGCAAGAAGCTTCATGAATAACAACAAGAAAACGAAACAGAGCAAAAACAATGGCAATAGAGAAATAGAGAGAGAGAGAGAGAGAGATTCGACTAAATATTGTATAAGAAACCGCAAATCTGAAATGAAACTAAGCAAAATGAATTCTATTTAACATTTGGATAGAAATTTCAATTTTTTTTCTCTCATGCTCTGCTTGTTTATTTTGCATTTTGCCAACCCCGGCGAAATGAAATATAGAAATCAACGATGGATGGACTGTGTGTGGGCGGGACAGGCTTTTTGTGACGTACGCGCCGCCGTCTACTTAGGAAAATGATAAATGTCCTTGTAAAGCCATGAATAAGTATGAGAAGAGCCGTGCCCTTCTGAGCCCATAGATCTATGGGCCAGCCAAGGCAAACAAGGACAATGTCCTCGGCAAATAGCAAAAAATCACAGCAACAACAAAAACAACATACGAGTAGGCAACAGCGTTTCAAGTGTAGTCCTGGCCAGGCTATCAGCTGGTGCCCTAAGTAGGCTTCTCCAAAAAGTACCCGGAGCCAAAAGCACATGCAGACAGTTCGCCTCAAGTGTGTTTGTATTTCTTTGGGTGTGTATGTGTGTGTGTGTGTGTGCGCCAGTCACAATAAAAATGTTGACAAACTCCTCGCAGCGGCGACTTTTCCCTGCCGTTGTCATTCAACGCGCTGTCAGTTGATTTTTCTTCGAATTTTTCGAAAAAAAAAAATAAGAAAAATGCCACCCCAGAGGCAGCGACTTAAGCAGCAATGGAATCTCTGCCTTTCAAGTCGAATCAGTGGAGAAAGTTTTTGGACAGCAGCGAAAACTATACAAAGATGAAAAGGAAGGTTCAGGAGAAAGGAAGTGAGGGTGAGTGTAAGAGAAAGTGAGGCAAATAGTGGGTGTAGTGTTCCACTACTCATTATTGCTTCTTGCTTTTGACCGGCTGAAAGTTGTTTTTGGGATTCTTTCCAGCAAGTCGCTTCGATTTTGTTGTCGAAGCTTGTTGGCTTTTGCTTTCGATATCTTGTATTGCTAAGCTGATTTTTATTCTTGGGTGTTTTACAAGCGCTTCCTTTTACTCTGCTTTCTTGTCTTCTTGGCTTGTGGGCGTGTGTGCGTGTGTGTTATGGGCGTGGCAGCACATCTGTTGTTGTTTGTTGTATTGTTGTGGCATCTATTATTTGGTTTGCTTACTTTTTTGTGTGCAAATTGTATGGGTTGTGCATGAACATCAATAATATTTTGATGTCCATGATATAATGCACACATAACATAATGTAGGTAAACGTTTAATATTTGTTTTAAGGATTTTGTGGTCCTTAAGCGGTCTTAACGTGTGCTCTAAGCAAATGGCTTTAAAAACAAAGAGATAACTTACCGGCCAAAAGATTTAACAAAGCTGTAAAAACAAAAAGAACGAAAAAATTAAATAATAAATAAGAAGCTAAATATAAAAATAATGTAAGCGTAATATAAACGTAAATAATCAAAAATATCTTACAAAATATAAGGTTTGCTTTAATAACTTACTGAATAGTATTATATATAGGAAACTTAGAAAGTAATATAAAAAATGCCATCTCAGTCAAACAGATTATTTTCAAATCATTTTATAGTAAAACTTAGGCCTTTTATTGAAAAACTCTTGCTTTATTTGCACTTAAATTGAAAATGGTTTCTTTCTCTAATCAAAGGCCCTGAACTAGCCATGAATTCATCATAAACTCATACTCAACTTATATGTTGTTTATAATAGTATGGCTGCAAAATCTTGAAAATTTAGCATTAAATCCCCATGAAAGTTTTGCACAGTCGAAACCGCTTAGCAAACAATTTGACGCTTTGGGGCAAGTGCAACATATACAGCAATAGTACTATATCTATATCCAGTGTCTCTATATACATATATGTAGGTGAAGAAGAGCAATAGCAAGCGAAGTTTACAATCTAAGAAAACTGCAGCGGTGGCGGCATCGACGGCGGCGGCGGCGGTCGGCGGCAGTAGAAACTTAACTCATCAGAAATGCCTCTAAATAAGCATTTATAAAGCTGCGCTGAGGCTACAAATGGCAAACTTTGGCCAAAAACAGGCAACAACAAATTGAGCGAACGCCCCAGCAGCAGCAGCAGCAGAAAAACCCAAACATAATTTGAAAGTTTTTGCACAAAATTCTGAGTACGTTGTTTTCATAGAAATGCGATAAATACTCGTCAAGGCAGACTGGCAGGAGGACGGTTCCGGCAGAGAAAGTGGTTTTGTATGAGGCGTGGTGGTTTTTGAGCCTGCAGTTAACTTGGAAAACATTGAAATGCCAAAGTGAAAAGTTTTTTGTACCAGCTCCAACGAAATTCAATTGAAATACACACAAAATCTTAATTTGCTAAGAACCAAACCCTCTCCCCTCCTTCGTACCCTATCACCCCATAAGCGTGCATATATATGTTCTACGCATGTGTTTGCATAAGCTCAAACTGAAAGTGTTTGTTCGACTGTTTCGAACTCGAGCTCCTTTAACCGGACGATTGCACGCTGCGGCTGTCCCTTTGACTTGAGTCAAGTGGCTATGTTGCTGTGGTTATGAGTGCTGTGGCGCAAGTGCTGACCGAACTTGGCTTAATTAGTTGCCCACACATGACGCGTGCACAATACGAATACGTAATATATTCAGATATCTCATCGCTCATACGTCATGTTTGCCAGGCGAGGCCGTAACAGGGCTGTTAAACACCTAAGCACATATACGAGGGTTATACTTTTGCAACCACCACAGTTTTGTGTTGAGCACATCACTCATACGCAGTGTTGCTCTAGTTATTAAATAAACATTTGCACTCATTCGTATAAGCTAACTGATTAGGTGCACCACACAATGCGCAGTTGCGCGGTGCTCTCGAGCTGGTTTCATTCGCTTAAACTTGAAACGAACTTTCTGTTTATTTGGCTGCCCAATGTCCGAGCTTATTGTTTAATTTGCTTGCCAACTTTTTGATAGAACTCTGCAAAGTTTCTCTTAGCAACATTAGCAGAAAAATATTTTGTAAGTTCTTCAGCTTGCTCTCCATCGCGTTACGACGCTTATTTATTAGCAACATATTATTATTAAGCTTGCAAGTAGCGGTGCTGGAGTGGTGGTGCAGGCGGAACAAAAGTAATGGCAAGCGAAAGTTCTTTTGGTGGCTGACCAGCTGGCGAGTGTACTTGGCCCTATGGCAATAACTCAGGCAAACAGAATAACAAGCCCTTAAAGCCATCGAATTGCGTCCAAAGCAGCTGCTGCTTCTCTGCTTTCCTGCTGTTGACCATTAACAGGCGTTCGAAGTAAGTTTAAGTAACTTTTGTTAAGTTTATATCCTGCTGGATTATACATTTCTTTTTTTTCACTTTTGGCTCGAAAGAGAGCATAAGACAATAACAAAAAGACTTACAGCAGTCATCAAAATCAAATTCACATAATTTAAGGCAAATTAAATATGCACACAAACTTTGTCAAAATAAACCAGAAATTTCATTTATTCAATAATGCAGCAACAGAAGCGTTGCTTTGACAGGCCACAAAGGCATACGAATATTCACACACAATAACTTTTATGTTGATTGAATAAAAGTTGCGCACACATATTCGCACACATATTCGCACACACACATACATAGATTGGCTTGGGTCGACGGCAATCAAACTTTTCACTTGAAATTAAATTTCATACACAAACAAGGGTGCATAGTAGAAAAACTGGAGCAACATTTGCCGCCAGGCGCAATCAATTTTTTCGCAGCATACCGACAAACTCCAAAAAATAAAATCAAGTCATAATGCTAAGGCCAAAATATAGATACCCTGTGGTTTGAAACACTAAATCTGTTTTTTAGTGTCAAAAGCAATAATAAGAGCAGAATTTTTAATTAATGTTAGCATACCAATTGATATATTCGAGATTTTTTCATGGACCTTTTAATAATTTATGAAAATTTTTTATTTTTTTTACGATTTTAATCAGAGCTTTATTTTTTGTTTTTTATTTTGCAGCAACAGGTAAACGACAAGCACTTTCTTTTGATACCCTAACTAGTATTTGCACAGTTGACTGGATTGTATTCTGATATGCCCGATTGCTAACAATAAAAAATGTATGCAACAACATTATTGAATTTGGCAGCTTTGTTATTTTAAATGCTGTCATTTAACATTAACATATATCAATATAAAAATAAGTTTATGGCTATCAATTTAAACAGTTTATTGAATGGCATTTTATCTCAAAAACTAAAAAAATAACATTTTATTTCCCTCCTTATGCCAATATAAAAGTGTATTCATAAGTAATTTTAAAGCTATTCAAAAAAGAGTTGAAAATTAGTTAACTTACCGTTCTCTTCCTCAATGTTGCGGGTCATTGTTGTTGAGGAGCTGACACGAGCACGTGTTGCTGCCGCTGCATGGCCGTTGTACGTGGGCAGGACGAGGCACAGCAGCAAGGACAACAGGCATCTGACAGCCGGGCACATGGTTGCCTCGCTCTTTGATTGTTTGTCTGTGTGTTAATGGTAGTGTATGTGTATATAAGTATGTAGGCTTTAATGCTATATCGAAAATGGAGTGTCTGAAGTGCAGCTGATGTTGCTGTTGCTGCTCCACGATAATATGCCAATGGCAATGTGTTGGACAGCTTTCGTTTTCGTAGCTCTGGCTGTGTTGCTGGGCTCTCTTCAGGTATTTATAAACGCTAACGTGAAATATTTTGTGCATATATGTATGTATGTACTATATTGATTTGATTTAATTTGACTTTTTTTTTGTGTACAATTACAGAAATTTTCGGTAGAGGCTGCAAAAGAGAAGTGGCGTGTGGAGCCAGAGGTCAGCAAATTGTTGACATGTCAATAAATTTAAATGTTTGGTTTATTGCTATTGCATTGCCATAAAGTTGTTTCTAACTTAGTTGTTGTTGTTGTTGCTGTTAAAATTTATTTAATTGCCTTTTTATTGGCTGTATCAAAATTTGTAGGCAGATTTACTGCAGTTTCCCCCCCACACACACACACATAGACACACAAAATCACACTTACATACTTTTGTAATTTATGTGATTTTTACAAATTTTATTGGGTTACTTTGTTTGTTTTATATTTATATCAGTTAAACGCAAACTTTATTTATGTAGCTCAAATTGTTAATTTATGTTATTCGTTGCAAACGAATTCACAAATTATGCAAAATTCCAATTTGCATTTATTTATTTGCTAGTTGCAACATGAAAAAAAAAGACAACCACTCGAAATAAGAGCTTAATTTATCGTTGCAAAAGTGGAACTCTAATTGATTCCATTCCAACACAAAAATGAAAACTATTGAAACGATGTAAAATATTTGCCGAAATAGCTTCAATTGAGCTTTATTTATTAAATAGGAATTTAGTACTTATATATTTTATTGGGGCAAATAAATAATACTAATTAATTATACTTTATTAATATAACCAATATTGTTTATTATGTTTGGCAATTTAAGAATATGGCAAAAGCTCAGTAAAATTTTTCACTAAATATGAAAGTCTTCTTTACTGAGATGTTTATTTATTGCTGCCAGCTAATCAGCATTCTGAAGATCTAAAAGGGGTCCTCAAACACAATCAGGCATATTTTGCTAGACAGCAACAAATCACATCGCATTGTCAAAGAAGCAACACGTACAAAATGCCTAAATTGCACTCACACTGAAAATGCTTTTAATTAAAGTATATGTATATAACATGGGACCAAGACGCGGGAGGTAAAACACAAGGAAAGTAAGAGAAAGAAAATTGTGAAGGGGAAAAGTTGTAGGGAAATCATTTAAAATGCCGCTTGCGTACATATTTGTTATAATTTATGGTGCCCATATAAATGACTAACAGCACACAAAGAACAGGGAACAAGGAACAGGGACCAACTGGCAACTGGCAACGTGCTGGGGCGTCAAAGGACGAATCAAGGCAAGTTCAGCTGCGCCAAAATAATGGCAAAACTTGTGCCCAAGTATGTTCTCATGTAGATCTATAAAAGAAGCTGCCAAGAAGCTCACAGAACGTGCTAGCATCAAAGTTCAATATGACGAAAACGACAATAAGCATGACGACGACGACGACGACGTGGAAGAGTGCTGCAGAAGTAATGCTAAGGAGCTAACGATTGCAAATTTCTCCTTAGATTTTACTTTCGTCTTTTTTTTCTGCGCTTTTACTTTAGGTTGCAAAAACTCAATAAACGAAAACAGGAAAACGGAAACCGGAAACTGTATACGTTCATTTTTCTAGTCTATACACTAATACAAACAAACACACATATACACACACACACACATAAAGAGCGTCGCCATTTTGCGTGACAGTGGAGGCAGTTCGACGTGCTTTTATGATATATTGACTTTCCATCCTTTATCGGCCACGTCGCCATAGCTGGAAATGCTTTTAGCCTCGGCACACTAATTTTATTTTTGCCGCCATTGACAAGCTTACCACATTTCAACTTGTATTTGTGTATCGCGATTTATTTAGTTTTTTGTTGGCTCGCTCCCCCTATCTCTCTCTCCCTCTCTCTCTCTCTCTCTTACTTTCACAGCAGCACAAATCATAAATAATATTTTATTGAACTATGCAAAATGCTTGTCTGCAACGGTCAGCTTGAGAAAAACAAAAAAATAAAGCCAGAGAGCGGTTCACGTTCAATAACATTTTTTCAAGTGGTGCATAATAAATCTTCATAAGTTTATTTATCATACGCCCTCGCTGCTTGATTGCCCTGGTTTTTGGTCTCTACATGGATGTATATTTCAATTGAACGAAAAACATAAAAGCAAAATTGTTAAAATAGCGATTAAATTAAAAATATTAGACAATCAATCATTAAATAATATCTGTATCAAGCTGCATTCATGTTCAAATAGATGGGAAATATTTTGCAAAAAATGTCAAAATAGGCTACATCTAAAAATCTGCTTTGTCAAATGTCCACGGCAGTTAAATTTTCAGAGATGGCTTTGAATACGAACAAAAGAAAATAACAGTTGAATACTCTGGGAATAGCACAGAATTTTATTGGATTTATAAAAACATCAAATTGTTGAACAACATGTGGCATGTGACGACAGAAAACAAGAAATAAAATGTGTAAAAAAATGTATGGCGTTCATTGAGGCTAAGAGTAAAATTTATTAAATTCAATGGACTGATGCAATCACAGAGTTTGTCAACAAGTTTTTTATTTTTCTACAGAGTTGAGAGCTTTGAAAAATCCTAAATAAAATCAATATCACAGCGTTTCAGTGTTCAGTCCAGAAATTTTGTTATATTCATTGCGTGGAATCGAATCTCTAATCCAAAGTATTAAAATTATTCTACTAAAATGTAAATTTCAATATATAAGCACAAAATATCGCGTATTAACTTCAAACTTCAACCATGTTTGCTCAATAAAAAACATATAAAGTGCGCTCCAATGCATATTCGACAGAAATGTATAAAAAGAAAAAACCGTTTGCAACATTAGCTAATATGGATTCGAGCTGTTGCCCGCATAACGCGGCGTATACGTAACCTTTCTGCGTGCAGTACGTTGTGCTAGTTTTGATCTCGATCGACGTGCACTTCAATGCACAAACACACGAAAGTAAATGTGTGTGTGAATTTCCCGATGCAGCAAGTGCTGGTACTGAAAAGTGTGTCGACGTTTTATTATTTTACCTTTCGCTCGTTGTTGTTTTTCTTGTTGCAATGTAATGTAATGAAGTGTGTTTGCATTAAAATGCAATTTGAAGTGCAAAGTTACAATATTATTATGGCATGCCATATAGCTGGGTATTGCGTGTATAAGTGTGTGTGTGTGTAGGTGTGTTTGTCGCTCAAGAGCCCTTTAGCTTAGCTACGAGCTACTACACTACTACCTTTCCTAAGTGCCCAGGCGTCAGACTTGTTTTCGTTTTTTTTTATTTTTTCTCTCTGTCTCTCTTTTTTTTTTACTTGTGCGGTTTATGTGCGCTAAGTGAGCCTATAAAAATCCATGCATGGCTGCCTCAGCCTCTGCCTCTTGGCTGTTTGTTTGTGTGAGTGTGCGAATTTGTGTTCAAGTACATTTTTATGAATACTAAAATTCTCGAGGAGCCCCGGCAGCAATCAGAGCGTTCGACACTTGGCATCGTCATCATCGTGTGCAGCTGTTGCTGCTGCTAATTTAGCAGGCATACTCCTTTCACATTTGCTTGCCAGGATAGGGACAACTCGTGGCATGTGACCTTGCAACACCCTCTCTCTCTCTCTGTCACTCTGTCCAGCAACTTTTGCTGCACATTTGATATGCTTAAGCCACATGCAAATTGCAATTGAATGCAATTGACGAACTGTTGTCCATTACGTCGTATTTGGTTTCAGTTTCGGTAAGGGGTTTCGGTTGCGCACTGGCCGCAATATAAATTGCATATTACAATACACATTTCAATATACAATTTATGCACTTTGTTTGTGGCATTCTCAAATGTGCAAGCACTCGAATGCATCAGCCATTAATTGTGTCATATACACATACAATTTGGAAACACTGTGCATTGCTCAATGCAGTATTGTGGCCTCTTGTGGCCAATGCTTGCATTGAATACTTAAATTAATTGTGCCACATTTGGTTTTAGTTGTCATTTTAATAACTTATTAATGCATCTCAACCAAAAGCTAAATGGAAAATGCAAAAGGAAATAACATAAAATACGTTTTTGTTTAATATGACTGAATTTATTAACAAATTGTATTGAATTATTGAATTCTTCTAAGCTATTTTAGTTTCTTTCTGTTGATTGTTATTTTTTTCAATGTTTTATTAATTTAATAAAGTATTTATGTAAATTTTTACTGCCTCTTGCAGCACTAACCATTTTCAATTTATGCATGCCTCTATGAACCGTTTCCTCTAACGTAAAAATCTTAATCTGCTGCGGCTGCCTTTTGTCGAAATTCAAGTACCTTTATGGTGAGTGCGCTCTGTGTAATGAAATTACACGCACACTTCAGCAATTTAGCAATTGAACATCAACTTGTGCAGCACTTCAACACTTTTCTCGCTTGTCGTTTAGCTTTGTTTATTTTATTATTATTTTTTTTCATAAATTTTTCTATTTGATTATAGTTCAGGTTTTGTTGTCATACGAATTTCAATGCCAGCAATTTAACACTTGAGCTACGAAATTTTATTGCATAAGCTATACTCTATAAAAACTAAATGCTATCAATGACATTCACAACAATATCAAATTTAGTACAAGTTGTGCTATTTTCTTTCTTCTTTTTGGGTGGGGCAAAACTAACAACAAAAGCTTTTGCAAAAACTAATTCAACAAACTTAAATGAAATTGTCGTAATAGAGGAAGAGTGTCGTTTCATCTGCCGGCTTATATGCACAGACAATCACAAACGATGGTGTGGTATACACGCTTACTGTCAAGTAATCCAAACGCTGAGATTCGCATTTTGTGCTAACAGTGTGTGTGTTTTCCAATGGAAATTGCTTTTCATTGAGAACGAGGTGACAACGACAACGACTACGACAGCGACTACGACTACGTCAGAGATTGTGTGGGTGGGCTCCCCACTCGGATCGTATTGGATCGGCTGGGAACGTGCGACGACAGTCGACAAACGCTGATTTGTAAATTAAGCAACAACAACAGCGACAACAACAATAGCAACAACTGTGACAATGACAACAAATTGATTGTCGCTTGCAACAAATCGTTTGCTTACATTTTGCCAGCCAGCCAGGCAGCCAGCGAGTGCAAAGTTAACGCGGCACACGCGACTTAAATCGCATCCAAAAAACGCTAATGAAACGCGGCACGTTTTAAGTTTTCGTTGCTCGTTCTGGTTTATTTCTTTGCTCAAGTTTAATGAGCGCGTCGTATACGCAATTTCGACAGGCACATTTTTTGTTGCGTTTCACATTTCAATGAATTGATTGTAACACACTTAAAATCTGAGAGATTCTCTACATATTTTCTATGCTTTTTTTTCAACTAATAATATTTTGTATCTGTGCTAATGGTGCACGCAATGCAAACGGAATGCACGACACGAAACGCGAAACGGAAACGGGTTTGCGGTAAAATGTAATCGAGAATCCCGTTAGTTTCGACCGTACCCGCGGGATCGCAAACTCTCACTGAAACGATTTTTATGGTACACAATGAGCAGAGCGACCGACAAAAAGTCGTCACATCCGAAACGATGGCAGCATCCCGAGCAGCCCACACGAATGCCATCACAGCGCCGCCAATGAGCGAGACGGGCGAGAGAGTGACATTGCCGAGGTGAATGCCGAGCGCAGCAGCCCTAATAACTGATGCTGTTAACTGGCACGCTGTTAACTTTGAGAGCCTAAGGCACTTTATTTATAGCAGGCTTTTTGGGTTTCAAAAAGTCAGTTATTAATTCAGAAGTTGTTGATTGAGAACAAAACTTTTTATTCCTTTGAAAATGTTTAAGAGAATATTTTTTAAATTAAAATAACGTATTTACGAACAAAATAGCTAATAATTTATAGCAAGTTTTTAGCCTGTTTACATTTCTCATATGCCAGCTGTATCGAGTTCTCTCTCGCTTGTGCTCTCTTGCATCGCTTGCTCTCAGCGCACTTTCTCTCTTTCTCTCACGCAGCTTGTACTAAAATATCAGCTGTCTTGTGTACTAAAAATATGTTTTAAATAATATTACTGCAAAAGCAATGTCCTTGGATTGTAATTGTTACTGTTCGTTAGGCAAATAAATAAACAAATAAGTTTTATTACTTGCATTACGAAACATGAAACACAACTAATGTTTATAATTTTTTCTAAATTAACAATTAGTACAAGCTCAATATATTCTATTTTATTATATTAAAGGTTCATATGGTTTTATTATAACTTTGCAGCGTTTATTTTTCCTTGTCAACATTTGCAAAAAATATTTACCACTTTTGTTGTTGTTTATATAATCAAACTTCACGCATCAATCAGGTGCACACCTGTTGCCCATGAGGCGTTGAACGCCTGTCAATCAATGCATGTGCGCATCCAATAAAAATGTGAATACAACAACAAAGCACAACGAGAAAACAGGAAGTAAAAGTATACCGCAAAAGACAGAAACATTAGTGCTCAAACGTTTACAAACTAATTGAGTGTTAATAAATTATAAATTTTATTCGTAGCAAACACATATTCTAAGCCTAGCTCACTTTATAAATTGTTAAGCTAACATAAAAATTGTAACAAACGAACAGTGCTCTGTAATTGTAAGTTTACAGACAGCTTCTCTGCATGTAACAGCTTTTCACTCTTTGCTAAGAGCAGCGTCGCTGTGTTTATGCAAAACTGTGTCAAATTTGGCGAAACAATGTTAAGCTTTTTTATGGCTCCACCATTGAGGTGGAAGGCATTGTTAACAGCCAAGCGATAAGTAGGCTACATAAGTCAGCTGTGAACCAAGCTAGTTGTAATTAGCCAGCTCATAAGAGTATGGTCATCTACCATTATTACGTTTATAGCCAACTTTAAAGCCAAAAACACAAGTCTTAAAGTCTCTGACTGAGAACAAATGAGAACACCGACAAATGTTGGTCAACTGTTTTTTATCAGCTCATAAACATGGCGTACAAGTTCATTTTGGTGTTAAAAGCGTGTTTTTGCCGGACCGCCATGTGTTCGTGTGCGTTATTGCCTGTGTGTCTGTGTGTGCGTGTGTCTACGTTCATTTTACAGCTGCTGCACACACACAGACACAGCTGCTGTCATTTTTAATAGCAAACACAACACGCAGCAACTTTTTCGCATGAAATAACACCAACTAAATGTACGATGTAGTACTAAGTAGTCTGCGTCCGAACCAAAACCAATCGCTTACAATGGGCTCAAATACTGAAAGTTAAATAATGTTATTCAATTAAGTTAAGTTAAGTTTTGTATAAATATTTGCATTATTCATAATTCAGTATTCTCTGCCTAAGAAATATTCACATAGTTTAAGTCAGTTTAAAAGTGTTTTAAGAAATGTAAATTTTAATATACTACAGTTAATAAGGTACAGTAAATTGCTCACGAATAGAGTGCATTTTTTTCAATGATATGACAAGCAAATTATCCTCACATAAACTTGCTTCGTTATTCAGTATTTTATTATTGAGTCCACTGTACGCATTCCTTTGTTAAAGTAATGAAAGTGTTTTTTTTTTTTTTTTTTTTTTTTTTGTAGTGTATCCCCCAACATACGCAACATGCGTGGAGTGCTCCCAACCTGTTTTCCCTCACCCTTCTCTGTCTCCTTTTTAGTGCTGAAGCTGCTGCTCTATGAGTGTGTGTTGGCTAGCAAGTGAAATATGACAAAAAGCATGGTAAATTTTTTTGTCCTGACCAACTTTTGTTGTTGTTGCTTCTCCTTGTCAGCGATTCTAATAGCTAAAGTCAAAGGGTATTAAAGGGGGGGAAACAAGGCGCATTCCTTCCGACACAACAAGCTGTGCTCGAAGGGAGTCGGCGTTATTGTTGTAGCGTGTGTATGTGTATGTGTGAGCAATAGCAATAAAAATATATTTTACAAACTGCTGCCAACAGTTCGCGACCCTTGCAAAGCATGAAAACTGCTTAGGTTTTGCATCGCTCTCCTCTCTTCCACACCATCGTTCATATTGCTGTTGTTATTGTTGTTGCTGCTTGTTTGCTTTTTATGAAATATGTAGAGCAGCTAACAAGTATATACACACACACGCTTCCTTACGTACACGCAAAAGAAGTTCGCAACATCAAAGTATTGGAAAACCGAGAAGTTTTTCGGACCATTTTTTTATTTTGGTAGCAGTGCGCATGAAAAAATATTTAAAAATCTCAACAACAACATTGTAGATACAAAAGTGCGAGAGAAAAACTATACAAGCAAAGCCAACAACAGTGTATTTTGGTAAGAGGGGAAGCAAAATACATGTGTGAGTTTTCGGGACGAATATGGATTGTGTTATTTTTGTTGTTAGTGTCGTTGCTTGTTGGTTTTTGGCACTAAAACGCGTTGTGCTTAACGCACTGGGATCGCTTTGTTGCCTTTTGTTTGTGTCAACCATAACGATTTTCTTTTCAATTTAGTTTTACTGCCGTATTTTGCTCTAATTTTATTGCGTGTATTAAAAATTCGGTTTGCTTCTTCTATATTTTTTTTGCTGTCGGTTGTATTGGCAGCTGGTTTTGAGGGGTCGATTGTCGATTGTTTTTTTCACACACAATTTCAAAACACACAAAGCGTCAAATGATTATACTTCCAACATACATATGTATATACATATATTTATTTTTTTATGATATTTATAGTTTTGACATTTTGCTTAGCTGGCAAGCGATTTATCGAGCCCCAAACTCCTACAACCATTTGTGATTTTCAGCCATACATATTTATGACTGAACCAACTCTTTTGCCACATTTTTCATAACATTGTTATAGTTTTCATTTCATTGTTTCGATTTTTCATATTTTTTGCTCTTTTTTTCTGCATTTTTCTATGTGTTTTTGTGGCTGTTTATTGCCCCATAGATACACAGTTATTGAATGGCCTGTCATATTGTGGCAACTTTTTATGCATGCCCCAACACGTATCGACGGATTTTATTGGTGGGTTATTTTGACTACACTAATGCACTAGATATTATTATTCGCCTGTCTATAACTGCAGTATATATATTTTTTGGAAGTAGCTTTGCGGATTTATTCAACTACATTTGATATTAAATATTCACATTCATTCAATTTTTTACACTGCAGAAATATTAGAAATTATGTCTAATAAATAAAATGCGACATTTGATAATCGACAGTTATTGAATATTTGTCAGAAAGTGGCTAGTTTCAATTGACTTGGACAGGTTTTGGATATTATTCAATCCAATTCATTGACAGAATAAAATGTGTTTGCTGAAAGAATTCATGGTTTTTATTTAAGCCACTTTTATGAATAAAAGCTATAAGTTTGTCAAAACTTATCCCATTTAGAAAAAAAAAAATTTATTTTATGGCTATCATCCATTTTTTGATTAGTTAAATAATCAATTACAAAAATTAAATGTTATCCCTTATCTACTTGTAACCAAAACATTTTTGATTAAATATATTTTAAGGTTTTCCCAATTTGTTAGAGGTGTTTTCATCGTAATTATAAACAAAACAAGTGGAAACCTTGCAGTCGGACGGGTTAAAATAGGGGGGGGACACCAGAATCCATCTCCTTAGCAAATTTGGATACTTTTGCTGTAAGGATGTGGGAAATATGTGGAGCTATTGATGTTTTGCTATCGAATTTTTCGATTTCCCAGCCCCCCAATAGGCGTATAGCCCCAACCTTGAAAATATATCTGTCCCGGCCAAGGATAAATATGTTTGCAAAGTTTCAAGTCAGACACCAAGACGGACATTTCAAAAAAACCAATAAACTTTTTACCTTCGGTATCGAGTGTAAAAACGTTTATTAAAGCTTGATTAAAAAATAAAAATCTTTCGAGGCATGAAATGGTAGGCTATGAAATGTTTGATAATTATAGTAACGAACCAAATAAAATTATATAAACTTAATTTACTTAGAACAGGAACTGCATACACACACACACACCTAAACATACATACATTGAGGCAGCATGCATATGCCACTGCCGTTAGCTTTATGCTGGAAACATTTTGCTTATTTTATATTTTATTTTTTGAAAATAATTTCAAGTGCAATGCCGCTTGGAATCTTTAGTCAACAGCTCGGTAAACAAAATGCACGTCGACTGAGAGGGAGATAAGGGGGAAGCTAAAGTGTGTGTGTGTGTGTGGGCGAGGGTGGAAAACATTTGCGTGCATGTTACCAGTTAATTATTGAGCAACGAGCACGTACAACTGCCTCGGTGTGTGAGTCTGTGTGAGTGTGTGCAAGTCTGTTTGCATGTGTCTATGTTTAACTTAATTAGTGCTTCTATGCGCTGCATTTTGTGGTCCGCATTTAACACACCGACCGCCAAAGCCGGCACAGACGCCAACGTCGTCATCGCAGTCGGCAACATCAGTGCCGGCTTCGGCATCGACGTCGCTTTGGGGCACACACATCTATCCGTTCGTCCGATCGTCCGTCCGACCGACCTTCTGTTTCTGCCAGCAAAATTTAAAATTGCAGCACACAACTTCCGACAGCAATAAAAGCATCAGCTCCAACTCTGCCTCGAATGCTCTGCTTGCAGACAACACTGTTTATTTGTTCCAATGGACTTTGCATCCAAAAAGTACCTTCGCTATAATAAAATAAATACATTTAGCATTAAGTTTATTGCTTAAAACATTTTCTATGTGTTAATTAATAATTTCCTGTTAAAAACAAGCTTTTGACCAGCTTACAAAACATCTTCCCAATCAGCACAAAGATTGAAAGAGCATTTTATATTCGTTTTATGATCATTCACTATTTCTATTTTTACTATATTTTGCGTAGTTTTTTTTTAGCATTTCGTTCACTCGTTGCAGGCAGCACGTAATTTGCATTGTTGTTGCTTTTAATTGCTTGGTGTTAATTGCTGTAATTGCGGTAAACTAAACTGCGAGTAAAATGAGAGAGAAGTAAAAAGAAAATTAAAATATGCGCTTTAGGTACAAAAATATAACTTGTAAAGTGGACCTAACCAAATTTAATTAGATGCTGTCCTTGTTGCGGCCCGAGGTCAATCAGCTCTTCCAGCTGTTTATCAGTTCGTGGTTACCAGTGGTGGTGGTGCTAGTAGCAACATTAAAAGCAGCACTTTTGAAAACATCAGCAGCGACTGCTGTTGCTACGCTCAGGTGTTTGGTGTACAATTTGTCATACGATCGCACCCCATCAAGTTGGTTTCCTTTAATTTGGCGCTGTCATTCAATATGTTTGAGGCTGCTGCTGCTGCCGCTGCCGCTGCTAATGCTGATGCTCATTAACGATGTGCTTTGGAATTGGGAGCGGATGCTCGTTAAGCCCATTAAAGGCAATGCCAAAATGTTAAAGCAGCAAGACTTTAAAATGTCATCACACGCGTCAGAGGGCGTCGAGGGGTCACGCCCATATCGCATGCTTTATTTCTATACAACAACCACACCGCAAAAGCTGACGAAGGATTTGGGCTTAAGTGTCACATGACCTGGCCATAAATTTGGCTCACACAAACACACATCATCACACAGAACAAGGCAAAAATAAATAAAATAAAAAAAAATAAAGGAAAAATAAATAAACTAAATCCAGGTCCAATTTGAGATGTTCGCTTTCAGCTTCGTGTGTCACTTTTGTGGGTTGTCCACAAAGCAGCTCACCTGGTTGCCTAATTTATTGCCAAGCATTTTGCGGCATGTATTAATTAATTAGAGAGCGAGAGAGCGAGACACAGAGGCACATACACATATTAATTACAGGACATTGCTATCAAATTGTACCAGTTGTTTGGTTTATATAGCATGAAGATTTTCTGTCCTCATTTTTGTTGTTCATTATGTCACATGAACTACAGTCATGCAACCTTTAGAGACGCTCAAATGGAATCTCAAGTCACATCGAACTTCACCCTCAACTGATTGGCATACTATCATCTACCCAAATGTGGTCTGTTGCTGTTGATTGCGGTTCTCTTCTCTGACTCAACTAGTTTAAATGCAGGTTGACCAAGTTGCCTAGTAACGTAACTATCTCTCTGTCTGTCGGTCATTCTGTCTGTTTGTCTGCCATTCCATTTACCTGTCGAGCTTGTCATTGGTTTGTCAATGGTTATGGAGAATGGGCGAGTAAGTTTTTGTGCACGTTTGGCACATGATTTGACCAACGAACGGTTCTGGTTCTTGTTCTGGTTCTGGCTTCCTGTCCATGTCAAACAAAAGTCACAACAAAAATTAATTGATTGCAGAACATTACTGAATGTGCTCACAATTAGTATATGATATGACATAAATCAACAATTTATGATGTGTGTTTGGTTGACTTATGTCAACAACACGAAAGGTTTATAAAGAGCTCCTGTTAACAAGATACCAAGAATATCTTATGAAATCAGTTTCATATTTCAATGAAGATTTACAATAAAGGTTGTTTGCTTTTTTTGCTTCTTATTTTGCTTCTTATTAATGCATAAATGTCTCATGAAATCGCAATACTGTTATGAGATAAAGTTATCAAAACATAAAAAGCTGATAAAACATATGGTAAATCATATTTGGTGCAGCCACAGCTTAGTAGAAAAAACTCGAAAACGAGAAATAAATGATCTCGCACACAGAGGGACATAAAAATAAAGAACTGGCGACCATTTTAACTGCTTGTAGTCACACTCCAATGCCAATTGGGAGCCCAAAAATCCTAAAACGGCACCATCGAGCCTCAGTTTTAAGGCGAGTCCAGGCGTGTTCCCTTGTTGGGCATAAAAATTATTATTGCGCTGCGTCGCGGATGCCTATCAAAAAGTAAATGATTTTCTTTTTAAAGGCAACCATATTCTTGAGCAGCTGTTAGAGGGAGTTGCGTCTACTTGAATTAACTGAAGGCGACTTAATGATTATGTATTAAGTTGTCATTAAAAAATTAGCTTTATTAGTTTTTGGCTGGTGACGTCAGGCGCCATCGAAAGCGACAAAGTGCGTCGCTATATTCTAATGAATTGATTAATTGAATTAGAGACTGACTTTCAAGCAATCAATAAGCAGGGCAGTCACAAACTCTGCCTGACATTAATGAACGCCGCATCCTTCAACTAAAAACTTGCACTTGCCTTGTCAAAGCAGCTAATAAAATTATAAATTACAAATTAAATTTAGTTTCACAGTGCTCGCAGCCATAATGCATGATTGATGATTGATGGCATTGTTTCGGCTTTGTGTGTTCGCCCTAATGTTAATAAAAAATGCTTGGCATAAAATTATTTGCAAATGCAGAAGTATTTTTGAATATTTGCTTAACTTGCTAACAAATTGTATTTTATAGAGTTTAAGAAAGTCAAAAACTTAGCACAATAACCATTTGCTTTGTTATGATGTCTTTAAATAAGCTAAGAAAAATATTTTCCATTAATTAAACAAAATGTTTAAATGAATTTCTGGACGAACAACTCAAAGTTGAGTGTTGTTGTATTCCCACCGTATACAAAGTGTTGACATGCCGTAAAAAAAAAACTTTTAGCTGACCAAGAAGAGGGTTCGGTATAAAAAAGAAATGAAAGCAGACAAAGCCGCTAAACGATTGTTGGTCTCGCCTGATTGTTGGCGTCAGTTTGTCCCAACAGTTTGTGTGTGTCGCCACCCATTCGATTTATAACATTTTCCATCCGAATTGTGAATTGTGATGACGCGTCGTTGGCTGCATTCGATTCGATTGATTTAATTTGCCTGTGCTCCGTTTGTGGTTATAAAAATTCATTGCAAAGTGGGGTGTTTTTCTTTTTGTTGTTGTAGTTTTTTTTTTTTTTTATTATTATTATACTCATGCATCTGTCTCGCTTTATTCCATTCTTTGCTGGTGGTCGGATTTCAGATTTTTGGATTTGTTGCCAAATCATTCGTGTGCTCATGCCAATAAAACGTGTGCAGCTCACAACTTCCATTTGATTTCATTTCTGGAATAATATGCGAAGCCAAACCGACATCAGCTTAACAGTTGCTGTTCTGCCGCTCTGCTGCATTTTTCATTCTCGTCATCGATATTCATCGTCATCGTCATTCTCGTTGCCATACTCATGGCTCTCAATGCGCCACTCAACGCAGCTTTAACACTTTTGGCAACAATGCAAATAGCCAAACAACTACAACAAGCAATTGCCATTTACATGCATTTACGCTCATTTGAGCACAATAATTTTTGTTTATTGGCCACAAAAACTGTAACGAAACGGCGACTGAGTCAAAAAATAAAAATGGTACGCCTCTTAAATATTTAAGGGCTGCTGATTTTTTTCTTATTTTTTTTTATTTTATTCCCTTGGTGCTTGTTGCATTTGCAATGCATTTTTTAATTGCCACAAAAATGAATATTTCATACTGCCCACTTATGCAGTTAATGTTTGGGATTTTTATTACTTTATTGGCGTACTCGATGGCTCAATAGATTACAAAAAATGTACACTTTTAACGGACTGACTGAGCAAAAAGCTGCTAGCGCAAATTGAATTTTAAAAATTTACTCGCTTTAACTCGTCTAAAGCATTAAATATAATCTATTTTATTAGCATTCTGGGCTTGCTATTAAAGTTTTATCTTGTTGTATGAAGTTGAAAGAATTAAATAAAAAGCGTTAAATATATATAGTTTTTTTAAATATAATTCTTACATTTCATGTAAATCATTTTGTATGTCGTTTGGTGCACTCAAAAAATGTCATTAATAATACTCAGCTTCGATCGAAACAATTGGCAGTAGCTAAGTGCCTGATTGAACCCAAATTTCGACCAATAAGCATACAAAATTTGCATTTGTGCAAAAAACAAAAAGAAAACCATTCAAAGCATATTCGCCCACACACAAATGTAATTTACTTAAGTGTTTCAAACACACGCACATAACTTTTGCTTCTACCATATATATACAATTCATTCTCTTTGTCTGTCTGGAGCAAGAAAAAAAAAAAAATATTAAAAATATGTAAATTTTTCTTCTCAAGAGCAGAGTTCGCTGTTATGAGCAAGTATAACCCTTTTTATTTTATTTTCTTTTTTGACAGATAGAAATAAGTAGCAACAAAAGGAACAGAGCGTATAATCCTGAATAGTTTTGGTCTATATACTTATATACACGCTCCATTTAGCAAATATAATAAATGTTTTGCTTTATGAAAATTGTTGGCTTTTATTTTGTGTGGGCCGTTGGCATATTTTTTGCCTCAGTTTTTGCCTTTTTAGCGTTTTGTGATCTGTTCAACAGAAAAAAAAATATATTAATGTGATAAATATTTTAATGTAGCATTCATTTTAATGTCGCATTATTTTGGCTGCCCATTGAGTGTAATAAGTGGAAGAGGCTTTTTGAACTATGCACAGAATTAAGAATCAAAAAAGCTTTTTAGGCAATGACGTACTGTAAGTATATTTCCATTTCCTCTTTGCTTTCACATACTTTATTGTCAAACAAGTATGACTGTCACAGTATTTTTGAGATGACTCAATTTCAGTTTCACGTTCTCGTCCATCCACAAACAGAGCTGTGTATCTTTGTGTGCGTGTCAACACAGGCATTCTTATTTGAAGAACCAATAATCATCACATTTCCGCAAACACTCAACAAGAAAAATAAGAATACGAATGCAAGGAGCCACAAGCCACAAGTCGCATGAAAATTTCATGGCCGCTTGTCATGTACATTGCCATAAGCATTTCCATTTTGATTTTCATTTGCACAGCTACCGCTGCCGCTGCTGCAACAAATTCAAATACTCATAAGCGACGAAAAATGACAGATTAACACAAATATTGATACAGCAAACGGCAAATCAACCCTGCCCCCAACACACACACACCGTACTGGGAGTATGCGACCCAAGGGCCTGCCCAGCACTTAAGCCCAGTCAGAAGCGTTGACTTTTGGCTGTCACGCGCTATGGCCGCAGAATGATATCCTCTTTCCTCCTTTCTCTTATTCTCTCTCCGCATTCTATCTCTCAATGTAGACGCGATGTTTTTGTTGATGCAGGACGCGTTCATGTTGTGGCCCGCATTGTTTTGAATAATTTGCACTAAACATGAAATATTAATGAACATTTCTCTGTTTTGGCTCTTTACGCTATGCGGCCACGCTGCGTATACGTCATAAAATTGAATATGCAGCAAATGATGCACAGTCCTTGGTGCGAGTGGGTCAGTTGGAAAACAGATAATCACTTGAAAGCATACAGATGGGATTTCGATTGATTACGAGCAGCACGAGTATTTTTAATACACTGTACTCTAAGCCAGAAAAAGAGTTTTTCATATGATTATACATTCAAAAATAAATATATTTCCGATTCTTACTAAAATGAGTTCTTACAGAACATATGGAAACTTATTTACTTTCTTAAGAAACGCATTAAGAAATAATTTAAAAATATATATTGCAATGAAAAAGTTGCTGCGTGTGCAGAAAAATTGTTCCACTTGAATTGGGCTCTACATAAATTTAACTTTTAATGCGCTGCGTACGCGAATGTGTAAAAGATTATCTTTATTGGCCATTAATTCTTATTTAAGCTGGTGCGGCAAAAGAAAAAGGCGCTGTTTGCCGAGTTCATTTTTGTTGTTTTCATTGTTTTTCAGTTAGCTTTGTTTTCTGTACTTTTGTGTACGCTTTTTTTTGTTGGAAAAACGTTTGTAAAACACTGGATTTACTAAAGGATAAAATTATGCTTTGTAAAACAATTAAGGAGCATTATTTATGACCAAAGACCCCACGCCAAATGCCGTATACTTACCCACTTAAACAGCCCTTGCCAAATGGTGCGTTAGTACACATAATTGCTGTTAGAGGTTTCGCCTCAAGAGTTTATTTATGAACCCGTCTAATGGCCCTGGCACTGGCTGTGTTTTGATCTATGTTGCTAGAAATAAAAATATTCAATGCCTGTTAAGTGATTATTTTTTGCTGCTTATTGGTTAATAAAGAGCTCCCAAAAATTTGCCATAAAATTTGTGTTATGAATTATTATTAATTTTACTCAAAAAACTTCTTTCATTTAAAGTTTATTCGAAATAATAGCAATTGACATTTTTTCCTTAAACAGATAGCTGATATACTGAATGCGTAAACGCATACTTTATCAATATTTGATTCGTACTCCCAGTTAACATACAGCTTCCTTCCTGCAGGGGAAATAACCCCTTTAAGCAAATTTACAAATTTCCGCAATAAGCCAAATAACTTAAACAAACACAAAACATTGGCAGGCAAATGGCAGACGCCAAAAAACAAACAAACCAGCAAAAAAAAAAAAAAAAAAAAACACATTTTAAAAAGACGAAGGAGTAGAAACTGCTGACATATGCAGCATACACTTTCTGTAGGGACTTGCTGGAATTGGCAATAGAGCAGTTCGCTCTCACTCTTTCTCTCTATTCAAATCGATCGATAGCTGCGTTCGAGTTCACAAGTTTGAAGTACGCGCAGCGACACACGCGATTTTTTTGCTTTTGCCAATTTGGTGGTGCTTCAAGTAAGCAGCAGCAGCAGCTGAAAAAGTTTAAGCACCTGACAATAGAAGCAGGGGTTATGCTTAAGCCATACCTGGCTAAAAACATCCAATAGTACATACATACATTCATACGTATGTTTTACATATTGCTTTAGCAAACACGCCTCTTACATGACGTCTAATAGTCGCTAACAGCTATGCTGCTGGATATGGCCAACCAACCAGCTGGTTCAGTGCTTCTTTAGCTTCAACAAAAATTACTTGCGTTGTGGTAATGAAATTTATTAGATCATTCTACCGACTGCCTAGGTATTACGCCTCCTCTGCGCTATCTAAAATTTGTTAACGTTGATTATCATTTTCAAGTTTCTGACTTTTCATTTTCAATTTGTGTGCTGAGCACAAAAAAAAAGGAGGAAAATTGTTATACTTTCTTTGTCTACTCTCCTGTGAATCTGTTGCTGCTTTGCTGCTTTGCTGCCGAAATTCTACCGTTAGCTGCGCGTTTCTCTTAGGGCTCAGCGCAATTTGTGGTATTCTTTATGTGTATTGCTCTTGTTGTTGTTCTTGTTGTCGTTGTCTGTGGCATAATTTAACTTAATTTTTGGCACAAAATTGTAATTTGCATTAAGTTTATTGGGCTGGGTTCCTTTTGCCACTTGGTCTTGCCAGCCGAACAGAACATTTTAAATTTCTTTAACTTTATTAAACTCTCCTTTAGCTAATGCCAATAACAGCATTCAGTTAAAATGAAAACTGTGTTTCATCAAGTTTAACAAACAGTATGCATGGATTGGATTGATATATGTAGAAAAAATCTATGCATAATTCAAACATATGTGATAATTCTTCAAAAATGATGATGTGCAGAAAAGTGAAAGCTTATAAGAAAATGGCAAGTGAAAATTGCATATGCGACAACTTTAAAACGAAATTGACAACACTGTCAAGTATCTGTCCGCCCCAGCCCCCCTAGCCGTATGTCTGCCTGTCACTCAGTCTTTCGAGAAATGGTAAAAATTAGATGTGGGCCCGCCCGGAAGTTGTACGCCGACAGCAACAACAAGACAACAAGTTGGGCCGCCTGGGTGTTGAAAATTCCCGCGGGAATTTTCATGGCGTGTTGCTTGAGAAATTCGCTTAATAACTTTCGCCTGGTGCGTGCATCAAGGAAGCGGATTTGATGCCAGACCCAACCAGCCCCCTATCAATCGACCCCATTCTAAGCCAGTGCTGTGCAAGTACAGGTACAGGATACGCACATTGTGGCACATTGGGACCCCAAAAACAGCAACCAGACAGTAATTTGTTTTAACAGCGCCTTTTAAAAATATTTACAGCCCGGAAGGTAGGTAGGCGGATGGGTAGGTAGCTGTGCCGAGTCAGAGACTCCCGCATCGGAACTGACTGCGTGCCAGGCCTACTCCTCCCTTGCCTCCATATTGCCACACTCACCTGCCTTCTGACTGCTGCCTGCTGCGGCCGACTATGCCGTTTCATAAATTACCCGACACGCGGCTCTAATATGGCGCAACATCCTTGACAAGCAGCACGCGCCTTCTCCTCCCACTTCCATCTTCATATCTCTCCTCTTTCATTTTTCTACCTTTCTACGCCGTCTGCTGTCCGGCTTTGTGCGCGCTTTGTTCTCACGTAAGCTGAAGTCAGTTGGAGTTTTGGAGCATTTGTGGAGTTGTTTTTATGCTTTGGCTCGAATGCTGGATTCTCTTTTCAACTGCTGTTGCGCCTTCTACTACTAAACGTATCTGCGTTAGAAGTTGTGGGAAGGGAAGGTAGACAAATATGTTTAGTCTCTACTAGTTGCGCTTCATTTGTGTAGCCGTAGGGACAACGTTTTGCTCACGAGAATTGACACGCTAAATGAACTGAGAAGCACTGAAAATAAGAAACCCAAAATGTATTGAGCTAAAATTCTTTTTTTCTTTCAATTAGCAGAATAAAGAATAATATTGTCTGTTTGATGTTTTCTTGCGTTTAAGCTTAAGCTTTAAAGCTTTACAAGAAATGCCAGCTACGTTTAATTCAATTAAAAGCAACTTATCTATATCACATGATAAAACCTTTACACACTAAACGCAATTTGTAGCATTTATTTAGGCGGTTATAAGCTTTTAATTTATTTTCAATTTTGTCTGTCGTTAAATAATAATTTACGAGCTACACCAACAATAACACAAACCCAAAGCGATTGCATTCGCAGCTTTTTGGACAGAGTCATTCAATTTAAAACGATTTGTGCTTTGTTAACCTAAAGCCTGAACCCGAACCTCAGCCTGAACTCGCCGAGCTGTCAGCTGCAACAGGAGCTACTTATTGTTACTATTGCTGTGCGCGTTAAATTTTCGCTTTTATAGGTCTCAACAATTGAATTTCCGTCTTGATAGCAAACGAAGCACTTTGACATTGATTATTTTAAAGCTGGAAAAATTATCGCATAAGTTTATTTTTCCTCTCAATGTTTGCTTGTTATTGTTGCTGTTGTTGTCAAATTATAAACGAATTTATTTTAGATTAATTGCGCGTAAAGTTGCAAACAACAACAGCAACAAAAAAAAAATCCACAACAAGAAGTGACAGCAAATGGCACTAAGTTCTGAACCGCAAGCACTTGGGGGTAGTTTAAGGACTGCAAATGGACGGGGCTGTGCTTTGATTACTTAAACGAGTGGTTAGAGGCGGGGCGGGGTGAGCGGGTGGTGACTAGCGGGTGCGAGTGCTTTGCTACAAGCGTGCAAATGCGCTCATTTTAAATGCGATGTCTTCGCTTTGAGCATCAAATGGTATTATTTATTATTTTTCCAACCATTTTCATCGCCCGTTTCTTGATGCTTGTCTTTTTTTTCTGGTTTCTTTTTTTTGATGCAAAGGTTTCGTCTTCATTGCGGTCTTGCTTGCTGTTTGTTGTCTTTTGTTTTATGTTGCGGAAAATAATCGGAAATTTTTCTTCTTACTTATATAATGTTAATAGTTATCTCCCCCAACGCGGCCTCAATTTCCGCTCGCATTTCTCACTCTTTCCCCATCCATCTGTCCCTCACTCTTTGGCATTGTCTGTTCATTTGGCTGGCTTGTTGGAAACTGTCATTATACCGCAAAATGCTTTGCGTCTTCCTCTTGTGGAATTTGCGCTTCAATTGTCCCAAGTTCGGTTTGTCCTAGTCCCATTTTTCGTCTTCATCTTGCCTTCCTGTGTGTGTATTTCGTCCTGCCTTGGTTATTCGAAATTTATGTAACTATTTCAGTTAATCGAGCGTAATTGATTTTATTTTGAGCTTTATTATAGCGCTTGGCGGTTGACATTTTTCTCGCTTTTATATATTGTACACATACATTTATATTGTCCGCAACTTTTGCTTTGACGTTTACCCAAATCGAAAAAAAAGAAGAAAAATACTTGACATTCGGATTATGTTTTTGCTACTCTAAAAAAAATTGTGTGGGTTCTCTGACTGATGATGAAGGTTGGTATTTCAAGGTTAATTGTAATCTTTAAGGAATTGAAATAATTTTTACTCAATAATCAGGTTATTCTATAAACGTCTCATAAGCTTACCTACTTAATTAAGGACAATAAATATGTAAACAACAAAATTCTAATAATTCCACCTTAAGGTGTTCAAAGCTTTAATTTAATTACGGCGTTTCCATTAAAGCTTAATTGGTGCTAATTTAAGATAATTATTAAATAACATATTCATCATCATTATTTTACATTTGCATTGACCTTAAGCAATGCTCGCCTCGAGCACATGGCTTATATAAAAAGCCATCCCTTTGTCAACATTTTCCGTTCGTTTGATAACACCAACAAACAAAAACGTAGCATGCTTTTTGGGGTGCCGCCAAATATGCCTTGATCCTTTACATTGCTTGGTCATTGTCACAAAAACACCCGCACGCACCAATAGCTTGTTCACCCGCTGTGCTTGTGTGCGTGGCTGAAGCTTGACTGTCACAGTGCGATAACGGTATTATTGGCAACACGCCACACACCTTCTACCCACACACACACACAAAGGAGCAGAAAGTGCCGCAGGCACCACGTTTAAATGCCTACCTCGAAGCCCACTGCCCAATTTCGTGAAACAAATAGGTAATAAAAACACACAAACATACACACACACAGACACTTTTCTGTCTTATGCATAATTGTTTTACTTAAAAATGAAAGCACACAACTGAAAGTAATTGATATAAGCTGCCAATTTGTGGTCTGCTTTGTTGCTTTGCTTATGCTTACTTTTCTCAACTTAGTTGCACATTAGAAAGTTGAAGTTTGTGTATAAAGTTTTTAAATATAATCGTAATATTGAGCAATTGAAACACACACAAATAATGTGTATTCGATAGGGCCAAATGAAAACCGCATGCGCTTTCAGTTGGTTCTTTTTTAATTCAAAACTCAACATGTTGTATTTGGTTTGCAAAGAATAGCACCCCAAGTAACCGCCTGCAACAAATAACATAACTAAAAAATTTCAATTTGCATGCGCTTTGAATATGCATATCCAGTACGCATATTGATTTGCACAGCCAACACACACCACTACCAATCAGGAGGAGAAATAGAAAGAGTAAGTGGAGAGGGAGGCGTGGCACTCACTTTCCGCAAAGCTGTTGTTTTTTGCGCCAACTACTTTTATTAAAGTTAATTTACAAAGAAAACATGATGCAAAAACGCGGACCAGCTTTAAAATACATGGCAAAAAAGAGCAGTCAGTCTCTTAAAACATTCTACAAAAAGCGAACAGCAAAATAACAACAGAACTATATGAATGTAATACAGACTCTGTATGTATAGAGAGAGGATATAAGTTAACTGTTTTTGTATACGCGTGCAGTTGCATTTACAATTTGCGCGTTGGGGCAGCTGTATAAATATGGGTGTGGCTTACGAAATGCATGCAACATATATCAAATGAACTTGAGCTCAATACTGAACATGTTAAAGAGCTAAAGGCTTTTAAATGATTTTTGTATGTTTTTTTTATACTCTGATCTGATCTACCGAAAGTTAGAGTATATTGCGCTTGTGCAATGCATTGCAATGTCCGTCATGGTGGTTGTCCCTTAAAACTAGAGACTTGAATTCACAAGATTGGCACGCTACGCCCTCGATACACCTCGAGGTGCAAATCGATTAAAAATACATATCTCCCACATTTCAACAGATAGAGTCACCAAATAGAACCTTGCTTAGTTAGAAAGTAAAGTGTTTTGTGCAATGTTCGTCATGGTGTCTGTCCGTATGAACGCAACTTAATTCGCCTCGCTTAAAACTAGAAACTTAAAAGCATACAAATCTCTTAATCCATGTGTACGTCAGACAAAGGGCTGCGAAATATGTATAATGCTCGAGGTGCAAATCGATAATACACATATTTCTCACATTTTGATAGCTGGATTCACCAAATTTGGTGGTTATCAGTATAATTGCTGGTAACGTCTCCCAAAAAATTATTGAAGACGCGTCAACTAAGCCGTTTTAAAATGTTTTAATACTTGAATCAGAGTATTTCGCAGTCGTTTGCAACCGTCTGCAATGTTTTCACTTGTTTTTTTTTTACAGTTATTTTCAAGTATTTTACCCAAGCACACAAATCCGTCTCAAGTACAGATAAGGCGCCCGATTTAACCATTATTTGGGCAATAAATACTTTTCGAAAATTTAAGACCCCAAACAAAGAAATCGCCAAACACTGCAAATTGAGCACAAATTAGCCAAATCCTGTGACTGTACAAGACTGTACAAAAAATGGCGACTAACAAGCGTAGCATAACCCACATCCATATACATCATTGGAACACACACAGACAACTGTGCCTACGCTTAAGCCGTTGCGTGTGCCACTGTCCTTCAAAACCACCAAAGGCAACAATCATTTATGGCGCAGTCTAAGCCACAAAGTCAGCCAATCAGTAAAGTTGCTCTGATGGAGACAGACACTCCGCTTCGTTGCTCTTATAATGCTCAGAAGGCCAATCACCAAATCGTGTCTTAACATAATTTTTCCTATTGCCCCCAAAACGTTTTCGTTTTGCCCAGTCTTTGGGAGGTTGTGCTGGCCAGCAGCACATGGAAACAATACCCAGCGAGAAGTGCACAAAAAATTACATTTACGTGCTTCCAATGTGTAATTAAGGATTATTTTGTACTGAAGTGGATTGGGCGTTGCTGCTTGGCGTCGTTGTTCGTCGCATTTGTTGCCTAGGCTCGACAAATCAGTTCAAAAAGCTCAGCTGCGTGTCCTTGTTGTCCAGGCCAAAATAGTCGAAGGGTTTCATTCGAGATCTCTGCCTTTTTCTTGCTTGTTGGGTCTATAAAAATTGACTAATGACTTTGGAGCTCACAACAGCTTAAAGAGTTTCGTAAGTTAATGCTAAATCACACTTAAAGAATCGTTTGAGCATTAATTCAATTTAAGTCATAGAGCATCGAGGATTGTTGTTTAGGCAAAGCTTTAAGAATAACAGATTGATACTAAATAATATAAATATTGCAATAAAATCAAATAAATTAATTTGCTAATAGTAAGATTTATTTCAATATTATTGTATAATACAACATATTGCCTTGCTGGCAGCTGCCAGTTTGTTTAAAGCCACGTTCAGTTCGCTAACTGAAGCATGCATAAGCTGGCCAAGTCCTGGTGGCAAGCTCAGCAAATCCCTGAGCATCTCGATACCTGACGGTCGGATGGACATGAACGAATATGGATGGATGTGTGTGAACAATTTGCATTATTCACATGTTTAACATGCAAAACGCCGCTGGGACGAAGACTTTGGCATACTTGTCAGGATATGTGACTATGTAAACACACACACGCACACACACACGCAGACATACACATCTATGAATATTATGAAATTCCTGCAAATTGTGCGGCTCCTTTGAAACTGGCACCCAACTCCAATTGCCATTTATAAATGGACCGCAACACAAGAGGGGTTGGGTAAAAGGCAGTGGCTAGAATTACGCAAATTCATTTCAATCTAATCAAGTTGGTCAAACAAGTTTAAATTGATTTCACAAAGCCACAAGGAGCTGCTGCAGAGAAGAACACAAAAAAATATATAAAGGGACATTTTTAACGGACAATTAAAATTTACGCCGCAGCGACAATGATAATGAGATTTTTAATAACCTCGTAAAGTGCAGTCCCCTTCCCACTCTCTTTCCATTCCCTGCAGCGGTCAGAGCAAACGCCAATCCCGGAAAACTAACCGGTTTAGCACAATGATAAAGAAAGGGACTCAAGTTAAAAAAGCCGGAACGACATGCGCGTCGTTCGTTCGCTTTGCCTAAAGAAGCAAACAAGAAAGAAGTAGCCAAATAACCGCAAGCAACTCGAACAATGTGCAATGTGAGTTGGTTGCCTTGTTGGCTGCTTGATTTTTTACATTATGTAGCTTTTTGTTTTTCTTTAACTTTTTTTCTCTCACGCACACACACACACACACACACACACAAAGACAGAAAGTTGAACCCATAAGCCATCCAATTTCTTGGCAAGAAACGGAAGCGTAAAAGCAACAGCAGAAACAATTAAAAGTTTCCGTTGCCACTTGCACTTCCTGACCATTTTGGCCACGCGCTTAGTTATCCTCCTCTATGACGGCACAATCCACTAAGTGAATACATATGTATGTATGTGTATAAGTGTGTGTTTAATGCATGTATTAGAGCTGCTTAATGGGCAGCTGAATGCTTAATTTATTCAGCAGCATGAGCTAAATAAAAATATCACATTATTACATACGTTGTTGAATTACATAACTAGCTTAATTTAAACTAAAAAGAATTCGGTTATATCTATTTGATGGCTTAAACAGTTGAAGAATATTTTTTTATGAAAGAAAGAAAGTGTATAGCAAATTCGTTCTTTTAAACCCCTTCATCCCAATTTAAATGCGACATTACCACTTAGTTTGTTCGGCTATAATTTAAGCGTAAAATGAGCTGCTTTCAAGCGAAAATTAATATTTATCTAAAAAAATAGAAAACCAGGCGTGTTAAAAAAAAGTAAAGAAAAATCAAGCTATACGTTTTAATTACTATTTGCTTAGGGCCAAAGTCTTTCGGCTAAGCTCAACTCAAAACTGCCAAAAAGTTAATATAGCTGAGGCCACAAAAGCAAATGCAAATAAATTATTGACAGTCAAATTTTAAATTCGAACAAACACACTTAAAATGTGAAATAATCTTTAAACGTAATTTGTGGCCTTAATATTTGTAGAGCTAGAGCTCTGCGGGTTATTGCTGGCACGTGTTTGGTCAATCAAAGTTTATACAACCGAAAGCATTGCAATGAGAAAAAGCGAAAATTCGAAATATGAAACCAAGTGGTGCGCGTCCTTTTTAATTACCCACTCGAGCAAAGGGCAACAAAGTAAGTCGGCAAAGTAAAAGCAACAGCAAAAAGAAAAGCAAAGAGTAATGTTAAGTTTCAATTGCGGGGGGAAGCGCTGCTTTACCCGTGTCAGCCTTGGCAAGAAAAACAAACTGACGGCTATTCAGAGAGCAAGCGAAGCAAAGGCTGGGCAGTGACAGAACCAACCATTCGGCACTTCATCAAGTCCTCTGACGTCGTTGGCCCAGTGACTTCCAGGACGCTGCTGACAACGGTCTTGAGATGAGTGCGCGTTGAGGTGTGGGTGGTTGAGGAGTACAATGCAGCAGGTTGACTCCATAGCGTAGCGAAGTGCTTAAATTAAGTTAAAATGAGAAGCACAAGAAAGGAGAGACGACGTTGGAGAGAGGAAAAGTGAAAAGAGGCGTAAATAAACAGCAAAGTTTAATGAAGTAGGCACTGAAGAGGGTCGGTTGTTCATCGGGATGAGGAGATCAAATCGAAGTATGTGTGTAATCTAGAGAGATATAAGGGTTGCCTTTTAGCTCGAAAGTTTTATGGACATAATTATAAGGTCGTGATCCAGTCTTGAATAAGATTAAATATCAGAAACTAAAGTTTGGTTATATTCTAATTTCAAAACCAAATTCATGTTTAATGCACTGGCTTCAACTTTAAGTTCGTAAATGTGCAAGTGTCTTATGCCACGGGACGTATGCTTCATATTTCTTAAAAGAAAATAAATACATATTACTTATTCGCTGTGGAAACAATGGAATGACTAGAGAACATCATTCACCAAGCACCACGATGCACCACATCGCTCATTTATCAGCAGCACAGCAACAACAACAACAACTGCAACAATCACCAAAATTGCAAGCCATGCCACATAACTCATTGCTTTGCAGTTAGTTGTCTCTTCGCGCTCCCCTTGCTCATATAAAATTTCTCTATTTTTTGTTCTCTATACACATCTCGGAGTCAGCGCTCAAAGTGTTAAATGTGACCACTTAACAGAATGACAATAGTTTTTAACTTGGCTAGAAGTTTTGGCGTCACCACAAAGTGGTTTTAGTGCAAATCTTTCACACACACACACACACAACAACAACAAAAAGCGATGCGAAACTTTTCATATATGTATCTTTCTTGCTTGCCAAGTTCTGTTCATGTTGCATGTTTTGGTTTGGGTCAACCCGCTACAATTGCATATGTCGCCAGCAGCAGCAGCTGGAAGTGACCCAAAAGCAAAATATGCTACTAATACCCAAATAGCCAAATGCTGCTGGCGGCAGCACAATGAAATATGCATGTGTTCCAACACCAAAAGCCAAAGTCAGAGCCAAGGCAGCAGCATTGCCTTTAAGTAATCTACAGCCTAAAAGTGCGTGCCATTAAAAGAGCTGAAATTCGCAATTTCATCATCATCATCGGGAGTAGAAGATGTGGCCGCAGTTTGGTTTGGTTATAAATTTAACGCCAGCGCTTTTGGTAACAAACACAAAGCCGGACACGGAATACGACAGGCGGAAGCGGCATTTGGTCATATGCTTCCTTCCGCTTCGCTGCATGTGGCTAACATTTTGCGGTAACTCCCACGCCCCCGCGTGCTTACCAGGTCCGTAAACAACGCTCGAAATGCGTCCATTCGCTGATATTTCAATTTGAGCGCATCTTTGACAGACAGGCGAACAGGCCGGGCCACATTACATTTGGTTGAGCCCTAACCATTGTCACGGATCAGTCAACAAAATGTAGTTGTTGATTGTCATTTCGCAACGATTTCATTACGCAAACCGGAAACATTGATGTCCACGGATTGTTGTGTCCAACAAAAAAAACAAGGGCGTATATAAATTAGATTGTGTGTTTAGTCACTGGCCTTTTGACTTTTCAATACGTACTTTATACACTTGTAAGGCATCATATTTCGAGTGGACATGTCAACTTAATTATGAGGCATTGAGTTAACATTGCCAAATTGAAAGAAATGTGCTTAATACACAATTCACAAAAATGTTTTTGAAGCGAATTTTCATTTCATAAATTTTCCGGCTTCTTGCACAGCATGTGCGTGACCTTTGACACTCACACACAAGACACATATCCAGAATGCGGCAACGGCGCGTATGCTGCATGCTATACGGTTGCGTATACGCAATGTAATCCGGAGCAATTAATTATTTCAGTATAATGAAAGGCAACACGCGCAATGGATTGCCTGCAGAAGCAACCAAAAATTACATACATACATGTGAATCAACCTTCATATTATGACATGAAACTGCAAAAAGAAGCAAACTGCCCACTTATTACATAAAAAAACTTCAATCGAATTGCATTAAATTATGAAATATTTATGTAACAAGCAATGGCAATAACAATAACCACAGCAAGAAGTAAACGAAAGAATAAGTAAATGAAGATATATATCGACAACATAATCCGCATTCCGAGCCGATTATATTGTGTCCGCCGTCGAACAATTAACAATTAAATCTTTAATGCAGTTTATTGCACAGCAGCAACATAAAGACTTTAATTGGACACAACAGCAAAATAGCATAATAAAAATTTAAAATTTAAATTTTCATATAGCTCAAAAAATGTTATTCATTCGAATTTCCATATAACGAAACTCAAGGGGACAAGAAATAACTTCGTTATAGAGCAACTCATAGCACAGACTAGGTTTTTTTAATAAACCAAATTGCAGGGTTCTTAAAAGGAATTCGTTACATTAAAAACATAGTCGACTTCGAAAGTATTATTTAAGTGAATTTGTGTTAAACCTTATTAAAAGTTACTTTTGCCACTAGAGTAGTTGATAAACGTGATAAATTCAGCTTTAAAGTCTGATTGTCAAGCTGTTTACCCTTGTCACACTTTCTTCGCATAACAGCTATAATATCAACACAACAGCTACACAAGCCTCAATACTATTCATATGCTTATAAAACTCAGAAAAATGTCACTTGCCGTCAACGTAAAACAAACACGACAGACCGACAGTCAATCCCAATCCGCAGAATTTTGTTGTCTGATCTCAACTGATTGCATGTCAGCATTTATCTTGGATTCTTGTTCACGTCCAGTTTTCAGACGACGGTGCACGAATGCGGCAACAAAGCAAAACCTCTCACATGTCAATATTTATCAGAGAGTTCGGCCCTTTTTACGCTCTGCTACATGCCTTCTTAGACAACTGCAACTTATTATAATACATAATGCCAAAAAATCAAAACAGCACTAGAAAGAAATAAAGTAAAAAAGAAAACAAGCAGGACTCAGAGCCGTGTGTGTTATTTTGTTTGTGCTTCTCTTTTTATACTTTTTTACATTTAATATAAACACATTTAATTTATACGACATGACAACGACAAGATTTTGGGGCTTAGATTGAGGACCCCCGAGCAAATACGAACAACGCAGCCCGCACACAAAAGCGTGGCATAAACTTTGCCGCATATAAAAAGATACCTTAAGGAACTTGCAAATCGTCAGCATGTGTGTGTTGGGTGAGATGAGGAGGGGTTAATGTTGAGTTGTTGTTGTTGTTATTTTTTCTTTATGTTTTTAAGTTTGTTTGACATAGCTGTGTGTGTCCGCGGATTGTGCTATGGGGTGACTGACTGTATGTGTGCGTATACAATTGCAAATACTATGGGATTATATGCTGATTTAACGCATGCAAACAAAAGCATCACGTATACGCATTTTAGATTTGTTTTCTTCTATCTGCTTAGGTTACACAGCATTGTGTGTTTGTTTGTGTGAAACTGATAAGACAAAACTTTTGCCACACACACACACAAATATCTGGGAAAATACGTCTTGGCTTGCCATTTTCATATTAAGCTAAAGCTTTAGTTTCTTTGCAGTTCCCAAGCTCCACCCACCACCTTTGTGCATTAAGCAAATTAATGCCATAAAAATCAACAAAACACAACAACTTTGTTATTTATATTGTTTATTTCGTATTCGTAGCCTCAACTCAAACGTCGTATATTAAACGAGTAGTTGTTTTTATGTTAGTTGTGTCGACTTTTTATGTGTTTCTTCGCTTATTGAAAACAAACAAAAATTTATTAACAATAAAAAAGTTGTCTTAGCTTTACTGAAGCGCTTAAAAGTATATAATAAACCAGGCACAAAAGTCAATTGGCCGCCTTAAGAGATTAAAACTGGACGAATCCCTGAAATGAGTCGAACAAACCTACAATTTACAGCTGCAACAATAACACACAATAGCAACAAAAAAAACCCCAATAATAAACCACAGGCATCAATAACAACAATAGCAGCAAACGCAATTGTGGCATATGGAAATTGTTGCTGTTTTCGAAATCGAATGAAATTAAATCTCTCCTTTTTCGTATTTTCTGCACGCTTACCACGTTCATGCCTACGTGTGTATATTTTTACTGTTGTTTTGCATAGAAAACCCTGCAGCTTCACCCACTCCGGTATTTCAATACCTTCGGTCCAATGCAAAACAATTAAAAAACATTTTGTATATTGCGGCATTTGGGGAACTCATACGGTTTCTGTTGCACAAACGGCGCAGTCACAACTTGTTGTTCATGCTTGTGCTGCTGCTGCTGCTCTCATCCCAAAACCAGAGAATATTGTGGCAGCCACATTGTATACTGTTGCCGGCACCGCAGAAGCCACCGCTATTTGTAATTGAGTTGATTTTTGTATGGGGCTCAATGCAATTGCAGAATTATTAGTTTGCCACGCGGCATACAGCTTGAATGCGGTTGTTGCATTTTAGCGCTGGTGTTTACCTCTCGCAAATTAAATCAATTCTGACTGCACACTTATGCAAAAACGATAACCAGCATTTATGTTCGGGCAGATATATGAACAAGTTAATTGTAAAAATATTTGAAATTGGTTTTCCAAGTATGATAAAACTAAACAGAGAGGTGAAAATAAAATAATAATAGCAATTCATTCAGCATTTGCCTTCAAGAACCCAAACTTGCGTTTGTAACGAACTGTGAAGATTCATCGATAAATAATTCATAACTGAAGCGCAGACGTTCAATGCACATTGCAAACACATATAGCAAAATCAATCTTACTTTTCAATCAATATCCATTATAGCCCACAGGTTTGATGGCCAGACCCAATGCATTGGCAATACCAGCCGATTTATTGCACTTTGCGCGACAATTTCCGTGCCAGGACTTGAACTTCTCTCAGTTCTTAGTCGCTTGAACTTTTGCGCAGATTGCCGTCATTGTCAACATGCATTCAATTGCCAGGCGTTGTGTATGTATGTGTGTGTGTGTGTGTGTGTCATAGCAATAGAATGAAAGGCTTTGCCACTATTTCATACGTTGCAGACTTGGACAACTTTTTATTGCTTTGGCGTGCTTGAAGTGCCAGCCAGCTCTAAATTGTTTTTCCATAGCTTCGACTGCAACGGCGACTGTTGCCCAACACCAACAGCAGTAGAAGCAACAGCAACACAAATGCTAACAGCAACAAATTGTCTTGTATTGTGTGCAGCTAGTAAAAAAGAAAAAAGAATTCCCCGCAAATAGCCCACAGTGCTCAATAGAGAAGTTAGAGCAGAGCGCTGTGAATCCACAGTAAAACTGGCAACTGTAAGCTGCGCTGCGTAACGGATGCGGAAACGGAAATCCGATATTATTGCGTTTGTATTGTATTAAAAGTGCGTCGATGCTGATGTTGCTGTCGCTTTCGTTGCTGCTGTTGTGGCTGTCATTGTTATTGTTGTCCTTGTTATTTTTGCTGCCGTTATGCAGGTGTCTATGCGGCGGCGTTTCTATTGTTGATGAAAATTGAAATGTCATATTGCTGGCTTTCCATTTGATTCGAGCTTAGCCAGACAAACGGGCCGCAGCATTTTGTGGCTACAACAGTTGGCAATAAAAAAAAAACAATACAAAACAAGTCCTCTGCTTGCACACCTTACAACATGTGAAGTATGAAACAGCGGGACATTTTTTTATGAATGTGTTGGATCCCGCTATGCCTGTTGAGTAAAATCATTTACATAGGAGGAAGGTAATTTAAGCAACAAGAACAACTGTAAAAAATTCGAAACGCAAGCCAAAATATACAAAAACTGTTTTATTACCAGTTTTCTTTTATTCAATAATGGTTGTTTTTAATGTGAAGATATTTTGTAAGCTGAACACAATTTGCTCCATAAAAATTATCAAAAATTACAGCCAAACAAATTTGAGATATACATAAATAACAATAAATTTCACATTAGAACATTTACTGTGGCATTTTGTGTATGCGTTTTATATATTTATCTTGTCGGACATGAGACAAAAGTCAATTTAAAGAACAGAAGTGTTTTAGAGGAAGGTGGCAATGGCAGAGAACATGCCGAACAGCATGTTATTTATGGTACTTCACGTTGCCGGGGTGCTAATAATGTGCGAGTGGCCAGTCAAAGACGACAACGAAAACGAGAACGATGAGGACCAACTGTCGACTTTCGGCTGACAACTGGCATTATTATGAGCGCCCCGAGCCCTTAAGCGATCTACGACAACTTTGTTGACCAACTTTGAGAACAACACACACAGACACACACAGGTGTCGTCAGTTGTATCCTGCCTGCTGTCCTTGGTATATCCTCACTTCCATTTTCATGTTTCAGCTCGAGTTTCACATTTTCGTTTTCTAATGATATTGGTTTAGTTGATTTTGGGCAGCCAAACAGGAGTTGTAGTAGTAGAAGCACAGGTAGCAGCTAGCAGGGCACATGCATTTGCTCCGTGGACCTTTGAACTCCTGCTCGACACAAGTTGACATTTATATTTTGTTAGCATACTTCCGGGCGCACAGTAGAAAATATTAAAAATGATAATTGCAAAGACCTTACGGAAATTAGTGCCGCATTATGAACATACATATTTTAAATATAATTTATCAACAGTTTTCCTGGCGTTGATAGCAAATAAAAGAACATTATTGTCCACTTTTGCGTAATTAAGTTTTAATTTTGTTGGCTTCACAGTGGATTTTTAAGTGGATGTGCTTTTTCTGTTTTAAAACGACGCTACAGAAACACTATAAACAAAAACGGACGCATTTAAGACTCTTTTTCAAACACTTATTCATTATACATGAATATATTATAATGCATTACATGTTAAATGTTTTCTAAATGATATGCCAAGTTTCGAAAGAATTCATTTTAATTTTAACACACAAATAGAAATTGAATGTCGACCGTATTTAATATAAACTGTCCTTAATAATTGCATTCAACTGTTAGAGAATACAAGCTGTCACTTTTCGAAAACATTACTTGCTCAAAGTAAATCCATTTCAATTTCACTTAAACAGTGAAACAGCTGTTGCCTTACTTTATCATGAATACTAAGTATCATGCTTGCTTAGCAATATGACAATCAGCAACTAATTTCATCAAAATTTATCATGCCAAAAATAAGCAAAACTATTTAATTTATAACCAACTACAAAGGCAAGGCAGCATAAATTGATGTCATATATTTATGGCATGCACAAATTACCATTCAACACACAGCACACAGACACATTGCCTGCAAATAAAAAGTAATCTACAACTTAAATGAGATTGTGCTGGGTCTCTGTGGCAACCAAGACAACATTATAAATAAATATCATTTAAAATCAACTCTTAACTAACCTGTCTGCACTTTGTGAGCTAGCTACTTCAAACTCTCTCATTGAAAGCGTCGACGACACTTCAGTGGAGTCAAGTCAAGTGCAATTTCAGTACATACACAAACACACATGTGCAACCCACACACACATGAAGTCGCATTAAACGGCTGCTGTGTTGTGTAATTACCCATTAAACAGTACGCCAGGACTTAGGAAACTTAGCCGATAAAAGAAAGAGTAGGATAGGATATACTAAGGCGGAGATACTGACGCTCAGCTGTGCCTACTTTTCGTTTAAAGTAGTTCGGATTGGGTTGTGCATGTGTGTTTATGTGTGGCCATATATACACATACATACATATATGCATGTTAAGTGCATGCAAAATGCTTGCCTAGCAGTAAGACCAAATTGGAGGCGGACACGGAATTCGAGTAGAAGCTGTGAAAGTGGAGGTGACGCAACCAGGCGACGTTGACGATAACCGTATTCAGTAGCAGCATTTGCATTATGCAGTTAAATGTAGTAAATAAAATGCTAACGCCATTGCCATTAAATCTGAGCGCAGTCGACGTCAGCACGTTGGAAGCATAATTAGTTTTAAATGGGCTTGTTGATGGCTCAACTTGTGACGGTATATGTCTCATCATGTTGTTCTTGTTCTTTTTTTGCTGCAGCTCTTGTAATTAAGTATTTTCTTATAAGAACTTTTGCATACACTTTATAATTTTAAAGTCGTTGATGTAGAATTGTTGATTTAAAGTTATGATAAGTAAGTATTTTAGAAATTATAATTTTAGTTCCAAGGGATCTTTATTTTGTCTTAATTTTACCAACCCGTTTAATGGAGCTGTTCCAAAAGCCCCGTTTAAATCACGATGCAAGCCAGTGCAGCTTGTCGTTGTTGGCTGCTTGTTTATTTAACGGCTGCCACAGCTGCCAGAAAATTTCGAGCGTCAAGGTGGCAACTGTCATTTGGTGGCCACACGCACTGTGACAGGCGAAACAGATCCTGAAAGGACCCGGACTGCTACTGTCGCTGCGGTACATTTAATCAAGTTTTCAGCCCAGCTATGTTTATGTCAAGTGTCTATTTGCCTATGACAAGCAGACCCAGCGACAGACAGTTCTGCATGAAAGATAAGGGTCGAAATAGACAGAGAGAGAAGGTAGAGTACGACAGATGAGCAGACACTTTACTGTTTACAAGGCAACATTAATTAAACAAATAAAGTGCATGCGCCCAGGGCCTTTAAGGCTGCAACCGCAATCCCATGCGGTGCCCCACACAAGACTGAAAAATGTGAGACCCATTCTTTGTGTAAATAGGACACACACACACACAAATATTTGCTAGCAATGGTAAATCTTAAGCTTTTTGGGCAAGTTGTAGAAATTACGCATAACTGTCATTGTTCACTTAAGTGAGGGTGGCATTTGCTTTTTACATAGCGGACTTACCTGCAAGTTTATTTAATTTCCTGCGCTCTCCCTCGACGTGCCTTTCGACTGTTTCGCCCACCTTGCCCGCCTGTCACAGCTCGGGCGCCATAATTGAAGTTTTTACTCACGCTCATTTGTGTTTGTATTTTTATTAAGAAAACAGACGAACAGACTCTGACTACGACTCTGTCTCGGAGCTGTAGAAAAGTTTATATAAATAAAAGGCCTGTCAACTCTTAGGCGCCGCACACGTTTTGTAACTGTCTATCAGTTATAACGTGACTGCTGAGGTTTTTTTTGTGTTCGTGTTTGTAATTCACATACCAAAGTTTCTGGTGTGACGAAAACATGAACTTTATTTGAATTCCTGAACTGACACTTGCTGTGTGGTTAACACATCTGGCCACTGTACCCATAAATATTTTAAGCCCAAATTCTTGATACGTCCTTTAAGTCACTTGCCAAAACTGACTGTTTGCCTGTTTGTTTCGTTTCGTTACGTTTGTTTAGGCAGGAAATTAAAATTTACTCTCAGCAAGTGCAATGAGCTCTTATGTATGCGAAATAAGCACGGAGACATGCGGCGTATGTGTATTAAGCATACGGCGCTTGGTGCAAACACAATAAACTCAACATGCATACAAAAATACATATATATTTGCCAAGCTGCTGCAAAATTTAAAAGCAAAGTCTGCGAAAAATTTATAAGCTAATTGCAGCACGAATGACAACACAGTTAAGCTTTTCTCTTTTTGCCTTGTGCTAACTGCAACTTGATTTTGTTTCATTTTCTTTGCTAGAGATTCATTTGATTGCTTCGCTTGCTCTTGTGACCGTTGCACCTGCCTACCTTGTTAGCCTATTAATTGTCGCGGGTTTCACCTATGTTAACACTGTTCAACATAAGTTGAAAATTCAACTATTTTATTTTATTTGATATACATATTTATTTTTTCAGAAACTTATCCAAACTTAACTTGACTTGTATCTTATTTTCATAAACTACCAAATATTTGTTGCACAGTGTGACTTTCAGCCATGCAAAGGTAGTTAACAGGCGGCGCCTGTGTGTATGCAATAGTTTTTGCATGCTGCATTTACTTGCATGCAGACTGCACTAATTGAAGTTTGTCCTTGTTGCACATTTGTGTTAAGATGGCGCACCCAAAGGCAGCTGAGATGTGCTCATTTCTAATAACTGCCACCATTTGTTGCATTTTCCGCAAAAACCTAACGTTGTTTATAGCAATTTTATCAACCAGGACGACATCCTTGCCTTCGAGCTTCATAAGGAGTATATATATTTTGCAACATAGTTCCGATTGCCACAATTAAATATTAATTAGGCAAAAGGAAGAAAATGTTTGCAAAGAGTAGTTTGAAGACTGAGGACTTACTGCTTACTGCTTCACTACTCAAATGCTTAAGGAATTTGTTTAAATTTTTGTTTAATTTACTAGCTAAATAACTTTAGTTTTGGAGAGATTTAAAGTTGAGTTTCCACTTCAATCGCTGCACATAGTTATGGGCCAAAATGGCTCTAACCTCTTCTGAGCTGTAAGCAAAACATACAAGCCGCTTAAGTCCTTAAGTTGAGCGAGCCTGTCCTGGCCTGCTTCAGACCTAGCCAATGCCATGGCAATGAACGAACCAATGGGGCAATGGAACAAAAGAGCATTGAGGCATTGAGTCAATGGCGTGTTTGAAGTGTCTACGTAGGTTTCATTTCGCCTCTTGGTCAAACTGCCATCGTCTGCTGGCATGACAATCATATTTACGTGACCTGCATGTATAATTAATTCAAGGCTCGATACAAGAACGAAAACAAGCCAGCCCCCGCATAAAAGTGACTTAGGCAAAAACTTTGCCAAATTGTACACAAAACAGCAACAGCAACAGCTACAGCTGGGTACTCAGCGTCACAAAGTCAAATCTGTGGCAAGTTCAACACAAAACTGCTGCTACTGCTGCTGCTGCCGTTCCCTGTTTGTTTTTGTTTTTTGTTACGTAAGGAATTTCTTTTTGGCTTGCATAAAGGGCACAGAAAACTTCTGATCTTAGCCTAGTCAACTTGTACGTTCTGATTTTGCGAAATCGAAAAATAAATAAATAAAAGAACAGAAATTAAGCCCTCATAAGTTTTGGCATTAGCATTGCCTTAGCTGCAATCTAAGCCCACTTGGCTGTAATAATTAACTTGGCCGTTATCCTTTTTGCCTTTTTGCCGTTTCCATATTAACATGTAAATATATCATTTATTTTGTCATTGAGGCATGTTGAACTTCTAGCCAACGACATAAGTAGCGGCTTTTTTGTCTACTTATACATATTATGATTAGTTTGGACTATGCTTAAGTATGGCTTGATTGCTGCTCACGCTCGTGCAACTAATTACTGTAGCAAGTGAATAGGTTATAGAAAAGTAAAATCATAATGACTGACGATTTAGATTAAAGCAAAACATCAAATAGATTCACATATACATTTAAATACATAAGCTTAATTAGTTTTTACTTCTTAAACTTGCACAACTGTCAACATTTAATCTGTATTAGAATTTTGCAATCAATATGAGGCTTTTAATTTTGAACGCAAGCTTAACACCCATATCAAACTCAATGTCTAGCAATTACCTTTTGAAAACAAAACCAACAACTGTAGTTAGCTTTCAGTTGATGCCAGCAATTTCGCTATTGTGATAATTGTTCGAGTTAAGAAACTAACAGACAATAGAGCAACAACCTTAAAATAACATAAAAAAGCAACAACTTTCAGTTCATGTGGCTGCGTATCAATTTTAGAGGGCGACCCTTCGCAACCCTCTTACAACATACTGCTGCTGCTGATAAATGCAGTTTTTAACACCATTTGTTGGCTGTTTACTTTTATTACATGAGCTACACGCTACACGTTTCACTTTGTTATAGTTATTTTAACCCGTTTCCGCAACCGACTGCTCATTATGACTTTGTGTTTAATGGGCAATATAAGCAGTTGTGCGGCAACCCGAGCATCGAAGACCCACCCACACGCACACAAATACACAGCCAATTGCCTAGGGTATTCAAGTGCACAGCTAAAACATAATAACCATGCAGCAACGGGGCAATCGCTATCAAAATCGCTCTGTCCCAGTGTCCCTGACTTTGTGAACGGAGCGGCAGCCATCGTTAACGCAATGTTGCCATGACAGACAATAAAATAAATATTTGCGCTAATCTGTCATTTGTCTGTGCTCCCATCCGGTCCCAATTCCCAGTCCATTCCTACGGCAAAAAAAAATTATATTTAAGCTTGCGGCTACATATGAGATGAAATATATTCTAGAAACTCATTGTTTTAATTATTAAATGTTCATGCTCTTAAGTATATGGATAAGTAAGGGAAAGTTTAATGTCCTTACACCGGTGCTGAAACTCTTGCTCTTTACTTCAGCCACATTTATTACATGTTTTGATCAAAATTTTTACCATTTTTGGTTTTCATCAAGTAGATGTTTGCAAAAGTCTTCAATTGTTTGAGCAAGTACCATTGGCATCCAGTTACCACGATCAAACATAAACGCCATCAATTCAGCCTGAAATAATTTCAAAATATTCAATAAAAATCGTTGGATACAATTTAAATGCATTTTTTGGCTGGATATTCCATTACCTGGATATTACATTACCAGATGCAGTTACTTATCAAAATCCAGTTTGAAAGTTAGTTTAGAAAAATCAAAAATTCCATTTTTGATGCTGACTGGGACAATCTGTTACCTACTCCTCGCTTTTAAGCTCTAACCTTTAAAAGGTTGCACTAAGTTTTTGAATAAAAGTACAAATAAACAACACTTCGAACTGAAGGATATATTGCGTCCTTATCTTGTAAGGTGTGGAAGCTTTATAGAATCTAAAACAAACAATTTATGCGTTTAAATGTGTTAAAATTGAGATATCGACTAGTAAATTATTAAACTGACATATGTAGTCTTTCCTTATCACAAGGAAATTAATCTAATTAGTTTAATTTTACACATCCGTTTTGATTTACACAAACATTGTGAATTTGAACATGCAAACTGTGCATATGCTTACTCAGATCGGCTTTTATTTAAAGATATGTATACTTTTAACTATTGACATGCATTGAATAAAATTTTATTACAGCGAAAACGTAATTACTTTATATATTTATGTTGCTCAGTTTTGCTCATTCTTATTACCACATAATACTGGTAATCTAATTATGTTTGCCCAGTTTTTCTTATTTTTTTTTTCGCACGCTCGCATAATTTGAGTGCTCGTGTATTTTGCAAAATATTACAATTTGACTTTGCAGGTGCAGGCAGGCATTCAGGCAGGCAGCGACAAGTTTTAATTGACTTTGCCAACTTTGTGGTAAGCTAATTAGTCATAGCTGGTAACACGCGCTTCAGAGTTGCGACAGAGGACATTTAGTTGATTTATGTAAAACGGTCTCATAGTCGTTGCTAACTTTAAAAATCTGCCGGTCAATGCAAGCGCTTCTCATAGATAGCGTTTTATTATTGCTAACAAAAGTGGGCAAAAATGTTGTTGTTGTTGATATTGTTGTTGCTGTTTATTGCCTTGGATATTAATAATATTTGGCTGTGTGTGTGTGTATTTTTACTTGGCTCAGCAGTAAGCTGGAGATGTAGCAAAAAATTAGAAATGGTATGAGCTCTGCCAAAGTTTTTATTGCCCTGACACCCACCAACGTTCTAGGTGACACCCTTTGACATGGCGCCCTTCGATCGCCAAACTCTAACCCTCTACCCTTCGCTCACACTATTGCTTTCATAATCGCATGTTTGACGCTATAAAATCAATTCTTTATCTCATACACAAACGCACACACACACACTTATGCACGTAAAGAGTAAGAAAGGGAGAGAGATAAACAGCGCCTGGTGCGTGTCATAAAAACGATTTAGCCCCAACATCGACCCCACCCCGGACATAAAAATTATATTACGACAAGTGTTGTTATTAAGGCCAACTGTAGTCGTTGTTGAAGTAGTATTAGTAGTAGTGGTAGTCAGAAGCCAGCAGCTGAATCGCATCTTGCTGTTGATGAAAAGGACGACACCCTCTCCTTAGTCAACAAACCCGCTGGCTATGATAACCGTTGCCATAGCAAAACATATAAAGTTCAGCTCCAAATGGCATTGGCAGCGCAAGCAAAACTTGCTATTTTTTTATATCTCTGCGTTCGAGTGTAAATGTGATTGTGTGTGTGTATGTGTGTGTTCAAGTAAGGAAAACAAAACAAATTGAAAAGCTCACATAAGCAGCTGATGGTTAAAGGGGACAACATGTCGTATGATTATTGCGCATTGGACAGCATTACCTTAGCAGCAATCTTATTCCGTATTTTGAACTGAGATAATTTTAATTAATATATTAAAACATCGATTTTTGGTATTTTCTAGCTATATAGTTTTCAAAAAATATTAAACATTCAACTTTTTAAACCTTAAACATGTTTCTAGTTAAGTCAAACAGTTGAACCTCCTATCACTCGGCCCAAAGCTAAATTGTTATTATGAAATAAACACATTCGTGCATTTTATGAAAAATAGAACAAAAACAGAGAAAAGGCAACCAGACAGCTGTTACCAAAAAAAAATTGCGGTGGAAAAAAATAATTTCTTTTATTAAAATTCAAATTTGTTGATTATGTTTTGATAAAAAAAAATTTGAACAACATGAATATTTTATTCAGGGCAGTCCAAGAAAAGCACACATAAAGCGTACAGCCCGCACTGTCTAGGCTCTGTACTGGTGCAACTAATAACGCTGTCAACGCATCTCTTGCCGCCGGGCAATGCAAATCTGTGTTGACAATGTTTAGCAATTTAAACAAAACGAAATTCCACCACAAAAACACACAACGCACAACCCCATGAGAGGATATGAATGTCAGAGATTTTCATGACATGTTGCGCTGATATTTTAATCAGTTTTTGTTTTGGTTGCCAAAAACCAAACTCAGCGAGTTTATTGTAAAAACTAACCCAAATGTAAATCTTTCGAAAACAGATGACTAAATAATTCGAGGAATTTTAATGTAAGATAAATTCTTGTTAAAAGCTTAAATTGTGAATGTTGATTTCCAAGAAGAAAAAAATCTATTGCTTTATTCCTATTCAGTGAATTACACATTTGTTGGACCTGCAGCATTAGTTATGCTCGATTTTCCCAAACACGTGCTACAGCAGTTCGGCTTTTTGTTTTAAAGAGAAGATTACAAATGTAGCCAATGTTTCACACGTTGAAATTCCGCTGACTAAGTAGTTACTTGCTTATAGCTTGTTGCTTACGAAATGATGCTGAGTCTGGAATTTTTTTATAGCTCAAATATATCACAGATGGCACAAAAGCTTTAGCTCAAGGTAAGCTAAACATATAAAAATTGTTTTTGATTGCATTCGTGCAGCAAATTGCATAAAATATGGAGAAAAAATGGTATAAAAGCCACTTCACGATTCAATGTGGCTTTCGGCTTTGCACGATCTTTAAAATATGACTGTAGTTTTATTTGATTTATGTGACTTGTGGCACGCAGGCAGCGCTGCATATATATAGTTGCAGCCAAGGCAACAGGCAATGGAAATGGAATTAATGAGTGCCACATGCAGCGTCTGCCTGATGACTGCAACATTGCTCCACTGATGACTAACAGACCAGAGGGTGGGCCAACGACGCCCACTGCTGCTACTTATGCTACACTTTTAATGATATTGAATGTAGATTAAAATGAACTTAAAACCAAAATTGTGTATGAAACCAAGGAATAGATTTTGTTGAAGACTTTCTTTAAGTTGTTTCGTTGCAGACTTAGTAGAGACTTAAGCTTACCACTTTCTTTCGCCCGATCGAAATGACACATATGTGTATATAACTGTGCACAGCCAAATGCTGTACCGTGTAACAGGATATTTGAGGAGCAACACCATTCATGTTCAGTGCTGCTGCTCAAACTCGATTTTTAATTAACTTTTCGCGTGCTCAAATGTTGCTCACACAATGTGTGTGTGTGTGGATAGTTTAGCTTTTAGCAACACGTAACTTATCGATTTGATTTTAATAAGCAGTCAACGAACAACACGAGCTCAGCACTACGCACAGCCACTTATACAACAACACCTAATGCAATTAACACTTTTGGCGGTCCCAGCAATGTTGTGTCTGTTCGCAAGATCAAGTGTGCTAGTTAATTGCTGTAATTTGGAGCAGACAAAACCGACTAAAATAATTTAAACAATTAGTTTATTGTGCAGTTTTACTCACAAGTGGAAGAAGCCGCAAAAAGAAGCGAAACTTCACAGCACGCGGCTTATAAATATGCATAATACAATGTTAAGAGAAAGGCAGCAAAGTCAAATTTATTACAATTAAAAGTTTTTAGCTTTTCTTAACAATAATTGTGGTTTTCACATAATCGGAAATGTGGTTGACCAGTGTTGAAAGGCAACTGCTTAGCAAACAACGCAGGAAACTAGCGCAGCAGCAGTTGTCCGGCACACGCTGCGTATGCGTATTGCGCATTGATTCTGATTGCTTCATTTGTTTGCAAATGCAATAAGCCAACATCCAGCCACCCATTTGACCACCCACCCGCTGCACTTCGTTGTGCAGTCAACAAAATGCAATTCGCCAGCCAATTTTGTATAATTTTCCAGTTGCGAATAGCGGTTTTTGCGTTTTTACACTTTACTATTTATCCAAAGCACGGCTCACGGACGGCACAGCCATCGTTTGGTGGAGCGGTTACCTTTTGTTGTGTCCCGTATCGATTGCGAAAATCTAATTGGCTTGCGTTATGGTTAGCTGGCAGCTGATACATTTAACGGGCAAAAATGGGCACCACCTGTGATTACGAATACATATAGAAAGGATATGGACGATATTATAACTTAAATTTTGAATAGATAAACGTTCCATATATTACTTGTGATTCATTTTTTTCCCATTATTTTATTAAGTTTTTGAGCTTCTCATTCAAACAATGTGAATTTAAAGTTGGATGTCACATTAGCACGTTTTTCACTATCTTTGTCAATAAATCAGCGGTACAGTAAGCACGATACAGTAAACAGAATACCCGACCAGACCTACTAGCCCCCTGCCCAATGAAAGCCAAGGGGCTCACATTACATCCGATACTGGTGATAAAATCGCGCAACTCAATTTGAATGCGGTTTTTATTTTGGTCGTACACCCACACTCAGGCACACTCTTTCTATTTGCTCATAAACATTATGCGCGCATTTCCCATTTGTAGTGCAGACCGAAAAACCTCGGCAAACCCCGCTCCCACCCTTTCTCTCACTATTTCTCTCTATCTTGATGTCTACTATGTGAACATAGTGCCTGTCCATAACCAGTGCTCTGTGGTCCTTGACATAGCTCATTGTCGTCCGTCGTCCATTTTGTGTGTGTGTGTGTGTGTGTGTGTGTGTGGTGACCAGTACACCCTTCCTATTTACACCCTTGAACATTTAGTTCGTTTCGTGCAGCATTCATTGTCCATTGCATCAAGTAATGGCATTTTCATTGAATTTTACGCGCCAAAGTCAAAAAGTTGTTTGCGCTAACTTTTGCAGTAATTGCAATGGGCGTATCTCTGACTGTTACGCCCAATCACACCCACACACACACACACACATACGATGTGAAAAAGCAAGTTCGAGCATAGCGGCTACAGGCCACAAAATCGTTGCCACACCAAACGGCAAATGACATTTGAGAAGTGCTTGCAATGCGTACGGCTAATGACCAGTTTTCAAGTGAAGTTCAAAGTCTGACTGCAGGCGCAAGTGAATTATGAAAATTGGCCCAACCAGCTCTTCTCCTTCTTCTAATTTTTCTTCTTTTCAAATACATACTATATATATATAGCAAATTAGGCGCACAAAAACCCCAGACAAGAATATCTCCTGCATTTCAAGCACGTTGTTCCAGCTTCAGCTTTGAAACACACCTTTTGGACGCGCACATGTGAAACTTTTTTGTGCGACTGTTACTTTATATTTGTGTAGGTGAGGGGAGGGGGGAGGGTTCGAAACGAACTTCACCAAATCACTTACAATATTTGGGACCCACAGTACGTGCAGGGCTTAGGAATTTCTCCTGTTCCTGTTCCTGTTCCTGTACCAGCAACCTGCCCAATGTCATACGCATCGAAGTATCTGCGACGCTTTTCTTCACTCCACTCCACTCCATTGCGATTTTCCTTTTACTGTTGCTGCTATTTCTCCGCCGGCTGTTGGTTTTTTGGAGTTGGCGCTGCTACTTTGGCAAAGTTAATTTTCTTAGCGTCAAGCGTGAAATCGATATGGCCGCGGGCTGTTTCATAAGTTGAATTGAAACTCTGAAAATTGTTCAGGTTGCAGTTTTTTTTATATATTTTTTATTTTTCGTTTTTTTTTTTTTTTTTTTTTTTTTGTTGCGTTGCTCTCTTCTTTTCTTTTTTTTGTTGAGAGCTTTGGTGTGCGTTGCGTGAGTTGATAAATAAAATACTCAGAATTCCTGACTTGGCCGTAGGGATTGATTTTCTTATAAGTATTTCTGTACGCTTGCAAAACTTTGGGCGCCGGGCGCCGCAAAAGGCAACGGCAGTGGCTAATAAAATTTTTTACTTGTGCTCTTGAGCAAACAAGTTTCGTGCGCTTTTTATAACTGCTATTTTATGTTATGTATTTTTTTATCCTTTTTTGTTTTGTTGCCTCTTGGTGTAGTGCAAGTTAAACTTTGCCGCTTTGTGGCGTGCCACCAAATGAAGTTAATAACAAAACAGTTGCTGGGGTAACTTAAGGGCTGTCGCTGCCGAAACCGTTGTCCAAATATTTAGCAATGGCTTAAAGTTTCTGTTTAATTTGAAGACCGCGACGGGAGCATCGGATCACCGCTTTAAAAAAGAAAAAACTTTTTTCCCGAGCCATTTAGAATTTGATATTAATATTATAAACTTTGATTTATTGTCGCACTGACGCCGCCAAGTCCCACAGTATCCCATGCCAAACGAGCAAAACATGCCAAACAAATATAAACATGCGTGTGTAGAACAACAAAACAAAAGTGTTGTGCGAGTATTAACATAATGTATAACTTTAAAATAATGCATATTTTATATATTTTTCATACTGTCTTGTTTTTTTTTTTTTTTTTTTTTGACATACGATAAGAAAAGTTTTAGCAAATAGAAACTTTGATAAAACGAAAAAAGCTGGTGACATAATTTCTCTAGGGAATAGGCGACATCGTAGTGCGCTATAAAATAGATCTTAAGTTTTATGTAAAATTAATTACAGAGTCTTAAGAATAGTTGAATAGCATTTTGTCATTTTGTATTTTGGTCCAATTCAATGGTAATTCAATATTGATATCTGAGATGGTTGCGCTTGGAAATTGTGCAGAACTGTGCTCATTTTTATGGCTTATTAGCGCAGTCATGGCAAGTACATAGGTGAGCTTAATTTGATGTCAAAGTTCTTTGATCTGCGGCACTCGTTTAGTTCCTGTTCCTCGGTTGCCATAGCCTTTCCAAATGATGATGATTATGATGATGACGGTGATGAGGGTAAGGCAGACAACTAGGAAACAAGGCAACCAAAAAGCGAAAAAAATATGAAAAAAAAAAATAGAAGAAACCAACCGCTGGCAAAGCAGCTTCCTACATGTCACGCATACCAAATGAAGTCAAAAAACACAACAGATACCAAGTTCTGTTGTCAGTTCAAATTGCAAACCTCCAACATCAGTAAGACAAAAAAAAGCAGCTACAAATTGGTTAATAATTTGCCAATACCCCAATGGGCAAAGAATCTTTTTGAGGCTTTTAGCTGATGCCCGATAGTTGTTGACTCACAAAATAAATAAGAATAAACAGCTTAAAATCGTTTCCAAAAACAAAATGGTTTAATAGTAGAACAAACACATACTGAAATCCACACTTGCGATATCGAAATTTGCATTGATTTTGTTGAGTTTCAACCGCAAAGAGCAAAATAATAAAATGAATGCAAAAGATTTGCAATGAATTCAATATGTACAATGCATAAAACAAAACGTTTGAATTTCCATTTGTATTTTTGGCCAAGTGTTGAGCAAACAGAAACGCAAAACCAATGAACTGTAAACTAAAATGATAAATAATCGCATGTGTGTGGTAAGAAACAAAAACAATATAAAACAAATTGTTTAGTGAACATTTATTGTGTATAATTGAAAAACACATCCTAAAAGCAATACATACGTTGTGTATAAGCCATACGAAAAAGTTGACGACTTATAGAAGGATTAACCAATTTAAATATGACATTTTTACAGTTTATAAAGTAGCACACGTAAAAACGTTGACATTTAGTCGGATTAACTTAATTAACAGTCTTTGGAGCTGTGGGGTTACAGAAATGTCAGCTTTTTTATGACTTGCGCTATGACCGGTGTCAGCTGGCAGATGAAATGCAGATTGATGAAACATTTGGCATTTTGGACAGCCTTGAGTTGGGTTTAAAATAGTCGCATTGGGTTTTTGCTGCTACGATTTAATTAGACGCTTAACTTGTTTACATTTAATTTGGTTTTATTTGGCAGCTACTTTAAGCCATTTATAAGCGTGCATAAATCTTCTGTACGGTCACTAATTATCTACCAGCCAGCATCAGTTGTACACCCACATTAAAGTCAGAGCCTGACCTAATCCCCCTAGTGCTTATAAAACACACTAACACACAGTGGCTGGCTCCCAAAAGCATATGTCCCCAGTGCTGAGGTGATAAATTACCATCGGCAAAGGTGTCATATTAAAACACACACAAAACCCAAAACATGCGGAGCTGGCCTTTTAAATAAACCCCCAAGACTCCCATCGCGAGCTTGACTTTCCCTGATTTGGGATACACCCCCTGGTTTTATATCCCTTTACATAACTAACGAGTTAAAAGGCAAACAAGGGGTACATCAACTGTGTTGGTGGGGAGGAAGTGTGTGGGCCAAGCGACAACCGCAAATCCTAAACCAAATCAAAAGGGTCTGCCCTGCTTATCACGGCCATAAAGTCAGTCAGCCAGTCCCAACCAGAAACCCAGCACTGGTTCTCTCCCATTTAAACTATGTAATATTGGCACCTGCCTGGCGTTTGGCCCCGGCCAAAAAAAAAAAACACAACTAGCATGTGGCCGGGAGTCTGGGCCACTTAAATAATTTAAAGCTCACCCTAGATATGGCAACGTGACACGGCATAGTTAACACCAAAGGCCAATATGTTAGCAAAGATTTTATGGTTTTAGAGTTTAAGGCATGAAAACAAATTTAAAATACTTTTATCAATACATTTTTATTAAATAAACGGAAACGAGTCAGAGCAATGATTTTACTTTAATAGAGTTTTATTTCGATTTTTTAGGAAGCTTACATAAAACTTTTAACAGTTGTCTGATATAAATTCGAGAACCTCGCTTATTTCTTTAATTCTCATCCCTTTTCTTGGCCATTTGCCAGTTGTTGGACAAGTTGGCACACATTTATATGTGTTACCTTTTCTTGCAATCGTAAATTTCAATTCCAGCCACTTAACATGGTGCAAAAAGATTATGCGACAGCCCCTTGGCAAAATGAAAGCAAATGGCAGACGCAGCCAAAACGAACGAAATGTTAAACAAGACGAGGGACACGATATTTTTCATTGCTGCTTTGGTTTAAATTACACGAATTGGCTTGAGGCCCTGTGGCTTTTTAACTAATTAAATTGTTGACGCAGAAGCAAATCAAAAAAAAAACCCATCCACAAAACGGGGAACAAAAAACAAATATAAAACATCATAAAAACATGTAAATAGGATCTAGTCGAAAAATCGCGACGAGGAGATACCCTGAACGCGTTCAGTGTGGATACATTGGATACTGATTTAATGAATGATTGACTTAACTTCAATCTTCGATATCTGTTTTCTGACCGATTTCGCTTAAATTTTCACAGGCTTTCGTTATTTTGACTCGGCTTTTGATGCTGATCGGAGATGCTTTCTTTTGCCCGTTATATACATTTGCACAAAACCATTATACCCCTTTTTTCCCTATGTATGGGCTAAGGGTATATTGAAATTCGGGTAAATGGTAACGAAGCATTTTTTATATCATTCTCCCATGGGTGAGTCAATTTCAAGAACAAAATAATAAATAAAATTGCGCAAAGAGCACACGACATTAACTCGGCTGTGGGTGGGTGGGTGTGTTAGTATGTTTGTGCTTACGCCTTGAAACCCCTTTCGAATCAGACCCGACCGCAACTCTCGTTGGCTTGTGTAAACACATTTATCATCCAAATGCCACAGACAGAGACCGAAAGTGCCACCATAGCACCAGCTCCTTTAGTTTGGTAATCATAAACAGCACACCGTATAGGAAATTAAAAACAACAACAAGAAACATGCAAAAATAAAACCAAACAAAGATTGAAAAAACAAAACGACACGAAACAAGCGGAAATATATGGAACAACGGTCAGGACATGGCCCTGGCACGTGTGATTATCTGTGGGTTGACGTCACACTTACACGCACACACACATAGTACATGCACACACACACACACACACACACACGTCATACAATATGCAAATACTTTTGTTACTCCACACTAGCTATGCAAATTTGCTTAGTCGCAGCCCCCATTCGACACTGGAGCTTCCACCACGCAGCAGCCACAGCATTTTGTACGTTTTGTGGTTTGGCTCGTTTTGCTATTTGCTGGCTGTTTAACAACAGTTATTATTACATTTAAACTAATTGAGTTGATTAGAGGAAATTGAGCAAACTCAGATTCAATGGAGCAACAACAAAAGCAACAAAATCAACCTAATGCAGCCATTTAATGATTTATCGCTCACACACATTGCACAAACCACATTTGAAATGATTCGACTCATCAATACGATAAGTTGTTTATTGACCTATCACAATAATTGTTTTAGCTATTCCTGTAGCTTATTACTATACCGTAAGCTTTTTTTCCTTATCAAATGCTTTATCAACAAAACACATTTGTGAATGTTTGGTAAAGTTAAGTACGTATGTACTTGTCGCATTTCTCCCAGATCTTTCGCTCATTATCTTTGTGTATTTTGGACTTCTGTTCCAATAATGTTATACTCAGTTACCGATAGCGTATCAACGCATTTATGGTCATAATATGCCTTGGGGGCGACTCTCTCAAATACAGTTAATTAATGCACGGTAAAATAAATTTAACACTATTGAATATCAATGTCTTGCTTTATACCAGTAACACGTACATTGTTCCTGTAAAATTATGCGACGTTTTTATACTCAGGTACCGTATGTATCACCTCCTGCCCCAATACCTACCATTCCAAACATGTTTGAATACTGTTTTTTGAGAGTATTTCACAGTCGTTTCACTTGTTTAAGCTGCTTCTATCGCAATATCTTTATGATGTCTTACTGCAATTGATATTTCTATTTTGTTTACAAGCACAGAAGGTTCTTTACATTTTGGGGAAGAGTCAAAGTTGACTTATGTATACCCTGTATGGATCTTTAAGCTTCACAAGAATTCTTAAACTATTTAATGAGACAATCTGTGTAATTGTATTTGTATTGTTTACATTTTATGATTTTTTTTTAGTTTAATAGCAGACTTAAATTGTTTATGAGGAGTATCCCAGCTGCCGATGAATTTCTTAAATACAAATTTTTCCATTGGCTTTACTACTAATAACTTACTTAAAACTGATTGGCTCTCAACTTTCAGTCCACTTTAAAGTGGTCGATGAACGAAACATTTGCCGATAAGCTGAGCCGTCTTATCTAATCATTATTGTTAATCCGAGTACTTAACAACTCAACACTTTGCTGCTTCGAAGCAGTCCAACATTAGCTGTCGCAGCAAACAGATGGTTAAAGTGAAATACTTAATTTTTAAGATAGTGTTGTAGTTTATATTGTTTTCTATTTTTGTGTACTTAAAACTGCGTCATAATGTTATTGGAAATAGTTGTGCTGCTGGTGGCACTGCTGCTCCTCTGGAACTATCTATACATGCGGCGGCCAACAGCAATGCTCGCTGCAGCTGGAATGAAGGGACCCACGCAATATCCACTTTTGGGCAATGCGCCTATGCTTATGATTGGCGAAAGCGCTGACAGTAAGCATTTAATGAAAAGCATGTTTATTGATAAGAAAAGATCATAAAATTACATTTTGTTTTTCGCTACTTTGCAGCAATGTTGGACTTTTTACGCCGACTACTTGAGAAGTATGGAAAAAATGTTATATTTACCATGTTTCATGAGTTTGGCTTCCTGACCGCCGATCCGCGAATGATTGAGGCTATATTAAGCAGTCAGCAGGCGATAACCAAAAATAGACTGTACAATCTATTGAATGGCTGGCTAGGCACTGGCCTTTTACTAAGTACCGGCAAGAAATGGTTTAGACGCCGCAAGATTATCACACCAACCTTTCACTTCAAGATACTCGAACAGTTTGTTGAGGTATTCGATCAGCAGAGCGACGTTATGGTCGAGAAACTATATGATCGTGCCGATGGCAAGACTGTCATCAATATGTTCCCGGTTGCCTGCCTAGCTGCCTTGGATATCATAACGGAGACTTCGATGGGCGTGAAAATTGATGCACAACGCAAACCCAATTTTCCATACGTGCAATCAGTAAAAATGTGAGTTTTTTCATAATCGAATTGGAACGCTTTCTTAATTAATGACGCCTTATAGTGTTTCCAATTTGATGGCTGAGCGTTTTATGAATCCACTGCAGCGTTTTGATAGCACCATGCGAATCTTCCATCCGCTGCTGTTTCGCAAAATGAATCAGAACATCAAGTCAATGCATGAATTTACGGATAAGGTCATCGCGGAGCGACGCGATGCATTACAAAAGTCCTTAAATGAGTCTAATCAAAGTTCATCTGCGAGTGCTGAGATCGACGACGTTGGCAGCAAACGTCGCATGGCTCTGTTGGATGTTCTGCTGCAGTCATCAGTGGATGGACAAGCTCTGAGCAATGAAGACATACGTGAAGAGGTGGATACGTTTATGTTTGAGGGTCATGACACCACAACAAGTGCCATCTCCTTTACCTCATATTTGCTATCCAGATATCCTGAGGTACAGAAGCGTGCCTTCGAGGAGGTAGTTGATGTGCTTGGCAAGGACAAATCAAAGCCAATTACTATGCGTGATCTGGGTGAACTTAAGTATTTGGAGTGTGTGATCAAGGAATCGCTGCGGTTATATCCACCAGTTCCCATGATTGGACGCCATCTGACAGAAGATCTTACGCTAAGTAATTCAAGAGTCTTAAAATAATCTCTTTTTATAAGGTTTTACACATAATTCTTTACAGATGGCAAAGTATTACCTGCCAAGACGAACATTATACTGCTTACCTGGCACGCCCAACGCGATCCCGAATTTTTCCCCGATCCGGAAAAGTTCGATCCAGATCGTTACAATGCAGAGAATAACAGCGAAATTGATGTATTTGCCTTTGCACCGTTTTCGGCAGGACCACGCAACTGTATTGGCCAAAAGTTTGCAATGCTGGAGATGAAAAGCCAGATTAGCAAAATGTTAAGACATTTTGAATTGCTGCCACTCGGTGAACCAGTTAAACCAGTTATGAACTTAATTTTGCGCTCCGCAACAGGCGTCAATATAGGACTGAAGCCACGCATTTACTAAGTCTAATGCCAGTTCTTAGAATAATTAGATTAATTAGATAGGTTAAGGGAAGTACAATAGAGTCAGCATAATTCCTGTAAAGTTAAATCTGCGACAGTAAATAATTTATACTCTTTTCATCTGCCTGCATTAGAACAAGAACCAAATTTCTCTTTGCTAGCTGATAACTCACTTAACTAATGGTACAGTTATTGGGCATTGGTACTCATACAAAGCTGTCAATATAAATCACTGATACAATCCCAATCACAGGAGCAGAATAGGAAAAAAATTCTGACTTTTAAGCTAATGAAATTATATATACGCACCTAAGTAACGGAGCAAAAGATATGGCTGTCAGTTGAAACATTTGGACGGAGGGGGGAACTGTAAGCAAAGTGCTGGACAAGAGCGAAACGCCCCAGCACGTCCAGTGCCCAATAATAAGCCACTTACCCGAGCAACTGCCGCAGCAAAAAACTTTTGCAATAGTTTGAGAAGCTTTTTTGTCTTTGCTTCCATGGCGAGCCAACAATAAGTTGACAATTTGCAAGTTATGAAAGTAAATAAGTGAAATAGTTTTAGCCAATGGCTAGCAATCTCTTGGAGACTTTTCGTCTCCTCCATCTTTTCATACACTAATAAACCTCTCACCCATCCCATACGAAAACTTCCGCAAATAAACAAGACTTGCAACAAATTGAAATGATGTATTAGGCCGCAGGGGATTAACGCCCAACTAATAAATCTCTTTGGACAACGACGGGAGGAGGATAAAGCAACTTAGCCAAGTAGTCTTAGGTCCTCTCAGTGTGAGTTTCTACTGTAGTATGCATTCGTATATTGTGTATGTATTTATTAATAAGACACAAAATACTCTTAGCTGTCTACTTTTGGTCGACTTTTCCATATGCTCCCAACTTATTTCACGCTTTTCATGCAATTTGCTTTACTCGCTCGCTCGCTTCTGGCTACGTCTGAGGTCAATAAACCCCTAAAATTTTTTGCGCAACTTGAGCTGGCTGTGGTTTGAGGATATTTAGTTGACACATATAGATTTGTGCGATGCGTGGCGAAGTGCGTAGATAATGTGAGCAATTTGAGTTCTATACAAGACACATAAATTGTAGTCCGACTGTCTGTCAATGACATTGAGCAGGAGGCTTTAATGAAACTTCAAACTTAGTCCACAAATATTGCAAACGATTTTTTGCGATAAATCTCGTTTCCAAATTAAACTATACTGTTGTTGTCAAAGTCAGAACATGGCTTAAAAGATTTGGTTTTTCCTTAAATTTGGTTGCTATCGACAAACTTATAGCTGAGGAAAGTCTAAACTATTCCCACAAGTAAGAATTTTGAATTTTGCTTAGTTTTGACAAGTTCAGAATATTAAAATAACATAACAATTGTGAAGAGTGGCTTTTTGAGGCTAAAAATACCTTTTATATACAAATATTTTGTTGTTCGTTACTCAAAGTTTTTCGATATTTTGTATGCCATCATTAATCATTAAACCCGATGTGAAAGTAAAATGACTCACAGATTTATGTTTACGTTTTAAACATAGCTGCAAAGTAAATACTGAAGTAATCATCATTTTTGATACGCTGAAAATTTCACTTAATTGTCATACATGTCGCTGACGTCAGACGCACACTGGCAATATTAAATTGACGAAGCTGCCGCTGCTGCTGCTGCTGTTGCCATTAAGTGGCTGGCCGATGAGCTGTTAGTGGAGTCTAAAATAGAGTTGAAGGATATTTTGAAGTCTGAGAGTAGCGCATTGTTGGCCACGTTCATTTGCCAAGCGCATTGTGTGTGAAGTGTTTGGCACTGGCCAACAAAAGCTGTCAACCCAAAACGAAAAAATAACAAACAAAAATAAAGATGAAAATCAAAACAGGGCAAAAAAAATAAATTGTTAAAGTGTCGTCTACGCGTGGCGTTACAATAACAATAAAGTCAACAATAATAGCAACAATACAGCAAGCAACAAACACTACACAATGAGCGTGATATAATAGCCAAAAGCTTTTCATATGAGTTGAGTTCAAGTTGCTTTTCAGTGTATAGGAAAAATAGCTCGTTGTCTCCCCTCGTTTTGGCATTTTGTCAGTGTACTTTGGTGCGTTTGATGAGGCGTGACACAAAAATTGGAAATTTATCTTTGATCTTTTTGTTTGTGTGTGAGTAAATGTGTATCGCTCGATGAAAAATACAATACGAGATGAGACAATGTACTCCCCTGCTACCCTTGTCAATCGACACGTATCCAATGAACTACGAAGCTTAGATGTCACCAATATAAACAACAACAAAAACAACCAAATAATAATACAAAACCAAATTAAAAGTCGTTGCGAGCTATGAAAGTATACAAATTGTTGACTTTCAAAAATTATTTTAAACACTTTTTCCATTCAACATTCTTATTTTCCAAGCAATTCTCAATTACTTAACTAGTACTTGGTTTGAGTAACGCATAGAAAGGCGAAAGGCTGTCCGTTTAATGGCCAACATCCTTGACTCGGCCATTTGTTTTGATATCTCTTAGCTAATTAGTTTTATAATTATGTGTTGCGCGATATAATTTGCTATGATATATGCCTGACACAAACAGAACCCACACACACTCCTTGTAATGCAGCACAGCTTTAAAACCGTGACTGAAATGCAGAGAGAGAGAGAGAGAGACTTTCTCAAACCATCTGCATTGCTCTGAAGACAATTGCATGGGACAGCTAGCAATTTGTTGTGCCTGTTTCTGTCGCTATTGATTGTCTGGCACTTGAAGTGCCATTTTGGTGTTGTTTTATAGCGTTGTTGCTGTTATTTGGCTCGTCCGCCACTTGGGCGACAACATTGTCCATGGACCAAGGGCCATGCTATGAAAAAAAATATATATATATATATTTTGCTACCCACTGAAGCGCACAAATTTAATGTAATTTTTTAAAATGCCATTTATTTAGCTGGCCCAGGCTTCGATAAAACGTAGTATGTACTTACGTATTTATACAATGCATACACACACATATGTACATATGTACATATGTATATATTTTATCTATTCCGGGCCAGACTCGAATTTATGACAGTTGCCGCATACTTGACATGTGCTCGTTCTCTCTCTATCTATCTCTCCCTTCCTACCTCTCCCGTTCTTTTAATAGGGTATGTCTAACACCTAGACGAAGAAGTACCTCCACAACACTAGTGTCGCCAGTTTGCCGCTCACAAATTAGAAAAGAAAAAAAAAACTTTAAAGCTTCTCGCTTTTGAGCATATCAGCTCTGTAGTTCTGCCAGTTGCTTTTCTATAATTTTTTTTTTATTTTTTTGTTTTTTTGTTTTTGTCACATTGAAGCTGATAAGAGTTTTGCTTTGCTAGTTTTTTAACTTACTTAGTTTCCTTAGTGGTGTCAAGCATATTGTTTTTTTGCCGTTTCCTTGAGCTTTTTTATGACACGTTTTCACACAAACATCGAAATAAAATCTCTGTCACTCTGTCCTTTGTATTATCGGCCCGGGGATCTTCAGCGCTCGCCGTTTTTGGGCAAAAGGCAGTCTTAACTTTAACAGCGGTACAACTCAAACATTAGCAATAGCCGAAGCGCCTTAAAGGTTCACATTTTTTTTTTGGAAATTTTATTTTATTGAATTAAACCAATAACAAATGGGAAAAGACATTATTTTATTTTATATGCGAGCTATACTGTTAAATTATATCTGTGTAGTATTTTATACAGTGTATTTTACTAACATTTATTTGTTTAAAAATCCAATAGTTAACTTTAACACTTCAATCAACAACTTAGATGGCTCAAGTCGAGAAAGCTCAACTAGGAGATTCCGTTACCCTAGACATTACGCCTACAGTCATTTAGAAGCAATTTAAACTTTAAGTTCAAAGTTGACAATTAATAAATATATATATTCAATAAATAAATATATAAAATAATAAATAAATATGTTGCGTGTGTACATCGGAAACCAGAAAAGTTATAGATAATTTCAATTTGATTTTGGAGAAGCATAGAATACTTTTTAGCCCATTTTATTGGTTCAGAGTATAATAACTATGTACTTATTATTAATTATTCACACGTTTGAAACAAACTTTTCTTCTGACGTCTCAAACGCAAACTCAAACCACAACTGTTTATTCATTTTACCAAAAGTGAATCACTCAATTTTGCAAACCTTTTAAACTTTTGAATGCGTTGAGTGTGTCACTTGGCTAGCAATTTAGTTATCTACATCTTTGTCCTGATTGCACAGGCCTTTCATAGGCCGCACACTTTCTGGCCTATTTGCAATAATTGAATCTCACATTGTTAGTAGCCGGCAGCTGCGCACAAAAGGTAACAAAATTGTGCCCCAAAAACTTTGCACAAATGACGACAAAGTGTTTTGAGCCCTTGGAAACAGAATGGTCTTTGATGTACAAAATTTCTCGGACACTGAGCGCCTAATTACTTTATTGGTGACCTTTTTGTGTGTTGTCGCAGCCCCATTCCTGACAAAAAATATTTGCTTGCAACTGTCGAGGCTCATCAGATAACAAGCGTTGGGGAAGGGGCAGGGGGATATAGGGAGGGCAACTAACCTTTCAACTCGTTTGCTTGGCAAGGTTTCAATTATGAGCTTGAGTTGTTGTCTTCTATTAGTAAGCTAATTGAATTATAAGCAATGGTGCCAAGTTCAGGGGTTTTTTTTTTTTTTTTTTAATAGAAAAGAAATTTAATTAACCGTGGCATAACAGAAAATTATAATATGTGTGTTGGGTGAAGAGCTAAAAATTCCATTTGTGCGTTTGATGATAATGTGTTAACCTGTATGAATAAAATTTGCTATGATCTGAAAATATATTCACACACACACAGGCAAACGAATAAATCCATATAAGCTGCATGGTCTGACTGAAGCAGGAACTGGACACATGTGGCCAGGTTTATCAATTTTCATTTATGGATCACCTTGCATTGTTGTTTTTGTCCAAAAAAAAAAAAAACAAATCGTGGCATGAAATATTTTCTTCGCGCAGCTTTTGTTATTTGTTGTTGTTGTTAAACTTGTGCCTGTCATTCTGCTTGATTGGCTACTAAATACATTTTGAGTTATGAGCTGAAGTCGCCACCAATTGTGCTGGTAAGGGTGTAAGTGTGAGTGTGGAAAGATACATTTGGCGATAGGACAATGGCAGGATGCTTGGATAACTGTAAGTGCGTGTGAATCGATAAATATTGAATTATTTGCACGAAAAGCAACCAAGCGTAAATAGAATTTTATGTGCTTGTGTGTGGATAGGCGTAGTAAATTGTCAAAACAATCGATAGATAATAGAGAAAGTACAAAATTAATTAATTGAGAGCAACTTAATATTAAAATAGAATGCTGTTCCAGGCAGTAAAGCATATTAATAAACAATTACAAGAAAATAAGCAACATTTATACAACACAATACACAATAAAGTTTTTTTTTAAAGCAGATCAATTTCTTCAAATGATGTGGATAACATTTAAAATAAATAAATATACAAAAAAACTATTTTAATTACAACAGTTGTTTCCTCTGTACTATGAAATTCTACAGCACTCATTCATTTCGAACGCACTGCACACACTTATAAATTAAGAGAAATTTTTCGGCAACGTCAACTGAAAGAGAACGATAGCTTAATGTTAGCCGAAAAGCTTTCTGTGAAATAACAGCAGTCTGTTTTTCTACAGCGTGCGTAACAGAACACCTAAGCAGCTTTAAAATCAGCTAGCAGCTACGATATCAATTGATTTGCAGAATCTGCGCTCATATGTAGGCAACACTTTTTGTAATAATTGAATTTTTATTGAATGAATTATCATACTGTAGTTAGTGCAATGAAGTTCACTTGATGCATGCCACTTGAACACCAAATCAAGTGAAACAAGTTCATCAATAAGCGCCATGGCACACGCTGCAGAAGTCAGCAATTATACACACACACACACACGCGCACAAAGAAAATGTTAATAATTTTCGAAGTGTACAAAAATCATGTATACAATAAGTGTATGGAGTGTATAGTATGTGTGCGCGCATGCAAAGCAAATAAAATCACATACACATAATTGCAATTTAATGTAAAAGCAACAGCACTCGAGCATATCAAGTGCTGAATGGACTTCGGGCTGCCAAGCAAGCAAGTATTTGTAGTCAATATTTGATATTTGCACAGATGTTCAGCTGGCAAATTGAATATGGATTTTGCATAAAATACACACACACACAGACATACTTATTCAGACAAACCGACAGGCAAAACCAGGCTGATCTTGATGATGAACAAAAAAGCCAAATGTCTGTATGTGTGTGTGTGTTCTGTAAGTATATAAATATTAAAGTGGACTGACCGGAAACCAAATTGAAAGCAGCAACTAGAGGCTGAGTACACACAACCTTTTGCCTGACCTCAAAACAAGCATATGAGAAGGGCGTACATTTTAAGAGAAACAATTGTTTCTGTTTGTGTGTGTGTGTGTGTGTGTGTTAGTGCGCGTGTGTTGGTTGCGATACATACCATGTTGACCGGCCGCAACCTGATGCCTTCACTTGTGCCCCAAAAGTCAGCCTCACATGAACATGAATCAATAAATGCATGTTACATTATTTTCCAATCAATTAATTTTCGGGTCACTAGATTTGCTTACAACAACAATTTAGCCTAGCTAAGGGCTGCACCCAGCCAGATGGGACGGATCATCGCCTCTGAGTTGACCAATGAACTGGTAAGTAAATCATATGGAATAATTTTATATACTTTATACACAAGCACACAGACACGCACATCAGGCGGCCGTTGAGCATAAATATTTAATCAAATGAAGCATGCATATATCGGAGCTCACTTTTGGGCGCTGAGTGTCCTGTGCAGACCAGAATCATTCTGGTTGCTGATTTAATATACATAAAATGTGTCAGCATTGTCACCCTCAGGCGCAAACAAAGAGCAGCAACAACAATAACAAACCAATAACCAACAGCCAACAACAAACAGTCAACATCAATCAGCTACAAAGTTTAACTTAATGTGTTTGTTTTTGTGTATGACAAATTCCATTTTCGTTTTTTACTTTATGCAATTTTCCAATACATTGAACGCCGCCTCGTCTGCTGACTGGCCCGACGACATCAATTGCAATGTTGGGTCGCGTCGCATGCATATCACTGCGTATACGTAATATTATTCTTTGTGCCATGCAAGTCAATTTTCAGTCACTGTCATACGATAACAACAACAACAATAAAAAAAACCCAACAAACTGAGAATAACTCAGCAGACAGACATCTGCTGCGGCGATAACCCCGTCGCGGTTTGCAATGTGTTGTGTGCAAATTTGTTTTATTTAATGAGCAATAAATAGTAAATAATTAAATTCAATATGTTATTGTGGTTGAAGCAATATGCAATTCGACAGGCAATTATTAAATTACATTCAAAGTAACAAAGTGCAAGCGCTGCAAGGCTGACTCATAAATAAATTTACACATAAACAATTTTAACAAGGAAAAACGTTGCAGTCGGATGCAACCGAATGCGGAATACTCTGAAACTAGTATTAACTTTGGTAGTAAAAAGTCAGCTTGCAAAGGAGGGGGACTATAGTCGAGCGGAGATATGTCGTCGTAGATTTTATTGATTTATTTGACCAGCCCATAGCCAAAGGTTGTCGTAAAGTTATATGTCACAAGCTTTAAGGATGTAGAAAAAATGAGCTTATACACCCGGATAGCATGACGGACACTGCACAAAACCATTTTATTCTTGAGCTTCGGCAGGCAGATTTAATATATATTTAATATAATAATGTACCCTGTTCATAATAATATTGTAAAATTTTTTAGCATACTTTAAAAACTAGAAATGGAAAAGTTTCTTCCCTGTCTAATTAACACAATTAAAAGTTATCAAATTAACAACAAAACCGAATCCCACTCTTGTCCCTGGCTTAAACTGACAGAACATGCTGTTTTGCACAAGCAAGGAGAACATTGAGGACAACAACGCAACATGCATCACAGACACAGACTGACTCCTTTGTAATACGTTATTATCTGATGACTACATATGTAAATACGCATTAGGCCATACAAAGTTTCCAGCTCGCGCATATCTATTGTTGTTGTTGTTGATGTCAGTCAACTCAGATCCTAAAGAGAGAAGCAACTATAGTTGTGTAATTAAAATTGAACACGGTAACTTTTCAGCATACAGGCGACAACAGCAGGGATTGAGGAGTGGGCTATAAAACGAGTGAGAGAGTGTCGGGGTCTATGTTGATGCCACACTTTTAGATTGCCCCTTGATAGCAATGTAAACTTTTTCGGGGAGCCTTTCTACAATAATGCGCCGTTGGCGAATGTATGTGTGGGAGTTTGAGCGGTTTCAATTCAAATTCATAGCCAAAAAAAGAACAAAAAAAACTGAGAACACGCATAGAACGTAAAGTTTTCGCTTATCGTCTATCCAACAAAATGTTAATATTTGTTGAAACGAAAAACGTAAACTTCTAGTGGAAGTACGATACACAGCAAATGCCGCAGACAATGTGAATATGAAAACCGCATAAAATGCTAATTACAACTATAAAACTAAACCAAAACAAATAATCCAGCAACAGCAGCTAACTGTTATCAGTAATAGATTTTGTTGCTATTTTCTATTCCTGCGTATATTTTGGGTTTAGAGTGTGTCATCATCTAAGCCCACTCCCGCCGCCCAACCACCTTATATTCTATTGTCTTTCGCGCTGTGTTTGTGTGCAACTGAGCGTATGATTATTATTATAATAATTGTAGTGCCACAAGTTATACTGTCTTGCTTCAGTTTTAATGACTTTTCTTCGGAAAATGACGAAAACTGTTTGTGCGGCTCTTGGCTTATTGTGGTACGCTAACATTTACTCACCAAGTTTTATTTGCTTTTGATAAAGTTTAAAGAGAAAGGAGCTGTTGCAGCACACAGCACTACACTACATTTCGTTTACTTGACTCCTGGCGTTTTGGCTTTTATAAACAATAATTTTATGTATGTATGCAGCATGTTTGAGTAGCATAAAAAGTAAGTTCGCTTAACATTTCAAAAGCGCTTCTCTTGTTATGCTACATGCATGGCACACATACACCAGCCACCCTCTAAACTACCCACAGTCTAGGTCCAGTTTGTTGGTGCTAAAGCTAGTGCTAGCATTTGTTTTCATTCATTTTCTTTTATGCTCTTTAGCATATCCATTTATTGTTGTTTTTAATATTCTTTTGTTGTGGATTAAGTATTTATTATCATACGCACCAAGTGTTTCCGACAAAAACAAATAAATGTTTTATTTGCACACACACACACACACAAATAGTTTTTCCTGCACTTTAACTTGGCTGGCATAAGTAGTTCACCTTGCATACATATGTAAGTGTTGTTTTTCTGTATTTCTGTGTGTCTATGTGCCCGTGTGTATTTGCCGTTATACAAGCGCTTTCAAAATTTCTCTCGCCACTCCATGCCGCCCTTACCTTGTTGCCTTGCCAACTGTCGTTTGTAAGCGCTTTTTGTTCCCATCTCTAGAATATGTTTTATTATCGTGTATCGCCTGTTGTAGGTAAGTTTATATCCTTAAATACATACAAGTTATTCACTATTGTGGTTTTATTGCTTTGAGCCTGGTTATTTACATGTGCATGTTTCATTTCTTGTTGTTAAGCTGCTTTGGCTTTTTGAAAACTATTTTAGTCATTGCGCTTATTAGCAAAATTTTGAGTGACTCTTAAATACTATTCCACAAAAAAGCAGTTTTGCATATGTATATATGCAGCTTTATGTTAAAGCTTGTTTACGAATTGATAAGAGAATCTGGCATAATGGATTTTCGATACAAATCACATACATTGTGAAAACAAAAGCCACTTAGTTTCAACGGATATAATACATAACAAAAGCTTGAATAATATAACTATACTCTACACATTTTTGCATACATTTTTTTTTTTTTAATTTTTTTGACGATTAAATAAATAATCTTATTTTGTTTTATATTACCCAACCGTAGCTAAACAGATTAAGGCACAAGCTGAATAGTTGTGGACTGCCCCCTTAAAATATCCAAAGTCCGTAAATCACTCATTGTTAGCCAGTCTGTTATGTTTCAGCTGGTAACTCGGTCTTTGCCTAATTAATTCAACAGAACTAACGGACTAACTTTTTGGCATCTTATAAATTTTAAAACGCTTAACTGTAGCTTGAATAAGTCCAGAGTACTCAGCCCGATCCCATCCCAGTCGTTTTAAAGGCATGTTGCTAATCGAATTTCATGGCGTCTCCAGTTTTCTTATTTGAATTTTTATTTTTATTTTTTTTTTTATTTGTTTTTTTCGTTGCTCTCATGACAGTTTAGTTGGCAGTAGTTTACTATTTTTTTTTATGCAACTTTTTTTATTTTTGTTAGTTGAAGTCGCGCTCAAGTTGAAAATCCATTTAGCGTAACTCAACACTTAAGCATATTTCTTGGAACGGAGCTTCTACTGCTGCCGTTGAGCTGCTTGTGCTGTGTGCATCTTTTTTTTTATCAGTTCTAATATAAACTTACAGTCAGCTGACAGCTTTTTTAATTTATTTCATTAAAAATTTTTCGCTTACAAAACTTTTTCAATTCGCATGCAAAACGACAGATTTTTCTTTCACCCCTATGGTATAAAATTTAAGAGTTGGGTATGAGGGCAGCTGCAGTTGAATTGCTGTGCATTTAACTTAATTAGGTCGCATTAACACACATTAACCTTATGCCCACTCCTGTACATTTTAACAACTTCAAAAGATAACAACAAAACTCATCAGACACATTGAAAACTGAGCGTGTGTCAGGCAAAGACAGATAGAAAAAAAAGAGAATCTGCACACTTGACTTTAAGCTTAACCTCATGCTGTCCACCCACACCGCAGTCAACTCAATTAAATCTTATCAATCTGGAAGGGTGGGAAGAGGTGCTGGGAGTACAGGAAACACACGCACGTTTTTCTCTCCCAGCCAAGCAGTCAAACACAAATATCAAACAAACTAATGTCAGTTGTCATAATAAAGCGCAAATACTTTTGATGCCACTTGGCCACCCACATTTCTTCTTCTTGTTGTGCTTTGCTTCTGCCAAAACATACATACATGCATACTCACATACATATATAAAGTAAAATGCAAACAGCTGCGCAGTTTAACGTCAGGAAAGCAGAGCCAAGGGCAAAAAAAGAAAGGAAAAAAAGGGATACTCAAGAAGAGAGGAAGACAGACAAACAAGCCGACAACAAGACAAACAAACAAATGTACAACAAATATTATAGAGTATAAATTTATGTATAAGTGTGTGTTTGTGTATGTCTTCTGGTATGTCCTTGTCAGACATCACTGGCATGACTGTTGCCATTTCGATTGGCTCGTAGCTGCTGCCTTCTGCTCGCTTCATACATATTTATAATAACTTTAATTAAGATTTTACAAGTAGATTATTTCTTAATAACAACAACAATAACAACAACAAAAAACAACAGAGAGCATGCCGAGGGCGTGCTACTCAACTAAATGTACAACTACAATTAACCCATGATAGAGCATGAAAGACAACAACAAAAACAGTAAGGACATCAGGACATACTTTTGTGTATGTTTTATTTATCAGGTACAGCTGCCTTTTTGTCGACATGTCGTTTTGCTGTGGCATTTGCTGTTGATGTTGTCAGAGCCTTTGTTGAGATCAGGGCAAACGATATTAATTTATTTTTAATTTCAATTGAATTTCTATTCACTATTTCTAATTGTTGTTAATCATAGTTTATATAAAATATTTTGTTTAGGCAAACACAATAGTTAATTGGTTTAGCAGCTCATTTTGTGTTTCTATAGCCATCAATTCAAAATCCTATCTTAAGCATTTTAATTAGTCAATTGAAGCATATGCCTAATGCATAATTATACTTAAGTGAGTGGGTTTAATGCCAAGTGATGTTCATACAATGTGTGCCAGCTTATAGCTACCATGAATAAATATTTATCATAGTATATGTACATAAATTTATATACACACTGAGAAACTAATGAATAGCGTTGTGCAAGTAATTTTAGCAATTCGTGTTAATAAATTTCCATTAAAGCTACGCAAACAAACACACACTCATAATGCATGCAAACATTATGCAGCAGACCCTAATGCAAATCGAGCCATAGCCACATTAACACAATGCAAATCTTGAGCTTGGTCGGGCTTACCCACTCAACTTACCGTTTCGTGCAGCCGCAAAGCAAAAACAACAACAAAAAGCTTGAGCATCTAATTTCATTATGGCCAGCAAATCACATGTACATAATTTTTTAGCATTTAGCCGCAGCTGACTGCAATAGAACCTTGGAACTTCGAGTGTGTTTCTCAAACACATATACAAACACACACACACACATACCAACACACACACACGCAGATGTAGACATGAGTATATAGCTGTTCTCCAGGCAGTTAGCAGTGGCACTTAAAAATTAATTAGAGAACTTATAAACAAGTGCGGCATGTGCAAACTAACTCGAGCGGCAAATCAAACGCACTTAACAGCGTCGGAATGCTGGGACGCGCAGGTTGCATGCAACAAGGGATGCGGTGTTGCAAGAATGTGCCGGCTGCTCAGCCTGAGAAGGCTGTTAGGTTGTTACGTGAGCTGCCACCACACTAACAAACATTTGGCGTTGCCGTTGCACGTTTATTCAATGAAAATTGTGTGTGTAATTATGCATTAAGCAAGGTGCGAGTGGCAGCCTCCTGTTTTCTGTCCAGACCAGCACACACAAACACACACACACACGTGTGAAAAAATGTGCTGCATACTTTGCGGCGCTACTTTAGCATAAAATTTTAATTAGTTTGACTTGACACCGGCCTGTCAATTACCGAGAACCAAAAACTTTGCTGCACAATTTGTGCATTGAAAACATTTCCGCAATTTTCGTGGTCAATTAAGAAAACTTACAAATGCATTTGTACATTGCCAGTAAACGCATATAGTCGTAATAAGTTTGTAAGCATGTCAGAAAACAATTTCAACTAGGAATCTCTTATTGAAAAGTGGATGTGACAAATAGATCAAATGCTTTTTTTAAGATAAAAACAAGTCTCGAAACAATCTTGAATTAATTTTCACAATACACCTAACCCTTGCTGCATTGTATTTCTATTATATCATAACAGTGTGTAAGCTGAGAACATGGCTCGATAAACTAAGCTGTTGATTTAACGCTAAGCAAAAGAGAAGAGAAAACCCTTTTAGCAAGACATCACAGCAGCAAAGCCCTTTTGAATGTGACACTGACATCAATACACACACAAACACATAAATACACTTACTCACAGGACACAGATGCATAGAACAGATGGCCAGCTTCAACGCGTGTCTTTCGAATGTTGTTAGTAAAACAAAATGTCGGACAATTAATTTACGATAACATGTAATCGTGGTTACTTAAGTAGTTTCGTTTGTAATGCCTCTCGATGACAACAACCTCGTCGATGACAATGACAATGACTTGGACTCGTACTTTAGACATTGGACCCTGGACGCGCTTGGACATGGACACAAGGCTTCAGCTCTAATGAAATTGTTGTCGGCTGCTACTCAAGCATTGAGGGCAGCCATGAGAGATGTAGTAAGAATATTGAATTTTGCACTGCGTACACATTGGACCTTGCTTTGTTTTCCTTTGTTTGCTGTTGTTGTTGTTGCCTCTTGCCGCGCCTCAAACAATGTATAGGTATGTCTATTGCATTGTCATGTTCATTGTCATGCCAATTATTTAATTTGTCCTATCAAAAAAAGCAATAAAAACAACAACAACAAAAAAACAGTATGCCATCAGGCTGGCAATTTAGGAATGTGATTAGTATTCTTGCGCAGGACACAATAAACAACAAATAATTTATAAATATGTCGGAAATACATCAAAGCCAATGAACCTGCACATTTGACAATACTAATTAGAAATTTCTTTTCACAGTTAATTTAAGATCATTAAAATTGCGGAGCATAACTTAAAGATAAGTAAAATTACACACAAAAAAAATACATTTATAAAATAATTGGCAAGTAGAAAAGTTAAAAATAATGTAATGAACGATTATAATTGTAATAAGAGCTTACATTTGCATGTAGCAAAGTTCAAAAACGTCTGGATAACTTTCGTTTTTTATAAATTGGCATTCAACAACAGTTTGTGTACTTTGTAAGGCCCGTGCCTCTGTTTTAAGACCCATTTCAGCGTTGCCACAAGAAAGAAAACAACAATTTATTTATAAATAATTCAACCAACTACATAACTAATAAAGCTGCCAAAACAAACAGGCACATTACAAAAAAACATTCGAAAAAATCATAAATAACTAAAACCCTGTAAACATGTGCATAAGCCGACAAGTCCTGAGCAAAACAATGAACAATAAAGAAGATGAAGAAGGGCACAGCATTTAAGCTTAGATGCCAACAACGAAATAAATATCACATACATAACCAAGTTACTTTTAATCCTCGACACACAATCGACACATTAATTTATCACTCCAAAGCCAAGGCAAAAGCCTTTCAATTAATTCCAGAGCACATCACTCCCCGGGTGGGAGGCGGTACTATACAGAGACCCATCCTTGAGAAAATGAGAGGAATCTATAAATACTTTACCGCCGACTGGCGACTGTCGGACAATTTCAGCTTTTCTGGCATTTGGCATATTGACTTATGAGCGCTGATTTGTAAGCAGATTTTCTATATACATACATTCAAACATATGTACATACCATAAGCTTGTAATTAATTCATGTCCAGTTTTTTGAGACTTTGCTGCTGTCAGCAAGCATTTATCTTTATTCTGGCAACAAAGGGAGGGGTAGCAAAAGCGAGGTAACTCTGTAACTCATCTGTGTTAGTGCATTTTTGGCAACCAGACAGCGAATGCATTTACTGTCAACCACAGAAGCTATTGCAGCAAATGGACAACCAGCTATTTAAACCAGGCGCCAAAAAGTAACTGCTAATGTAATTACACTAAGGCAACAGCAGTTTTGGCAAGGTGAATGAACTAAGAGAAGGAATCAATTATCAGTACTCAGTTGTTTCAATTGTGCAAGGCAGCAATAAACGTAAATGTTATTCTACACAGGTTGACAAAGTTAAGACGTTTGCAGCCTGCAATAAACTCAACTAAACTGAGAAAATAGACTGATAGATGCACACAGACAAATACATATGCAAATGCCGGCAGCTATCGGTCCAAGCCAAAAACGAGACGAGTTTGTGCTGCAAAGGATGGGGTAAGTAAATACTAAATTTAGTTGGCTTTACCACACACACACACAGACACACAGACAGAGAAAACCAAAGCGACATTTCCTTTTGGCAAGGCGTCGACATCCCTCTTGTCTGTCTGTCTTTGCCTCAACTTCAATTGTATGCACTTCGTGGCAGTGCCATATGAATGCTTCTGCTTAAGGATTGCTGTCATTTTCCTTTTTCCTCTTTTTTTTTTTTTTGATGCCCTGGCTGCCTGTTCTGGCATAAGAAAATTATGCAAAATAGTAGCAAAGTTTCAATTTCCTTGCCAGAAGAAAAGAAGAAACCGACAAAATAAAATACATAAGAAAATAAAACTGGATAGAAATGGATGCTGTGCTCGACAAAAAGGAATGAAGATGCGAAAATGCAACGGAATGTTGAAAAATAAAGAAAATGTAAAGTACAAAATTGTGGTCTAGTATAAATAAGCGTAACTTATGAAAAGTTATGAAAAACTTTTGCTTTACAAGGCAATACGTAATTTGGAATGTGATGGAGAGAATATGTGCGAATTGTGTGATGCCAACTGCTCCAAGGCATTCTGGAAGCCAGCGATCTGTCGACTAAAATTTCATATAGTACTTTTTGAGTTCTTTTCGTGCTCTTGCATATCATAAAAACGAGGCAAGTTAATACTTGGGACAATAATCATATCCTGCAGGCTGTAAACTAAATTGAAACAGTTGACCATTTTTCAAAAACAAAATCAATCTTAAAAAGTCTTTTCAGAACTACATGTACAAGTACTTAACATAAGATTTTAACGATTCGTTTTGTAAAGTACGGATAATCAAGACAAAATTTCAACTTAAGTAAGTCAAACAACAATATGGTAAAAATTAATCAAAAATTATTTGAGCTGTCAACAATTAACACATCCAATTTCATGAACTACTACCAAAAGTGAATCACACTCAAACAGTTACTGTTTCATCTTATAATAAATACCGACTATTCCGTATATATTGTATGCAATTACTTGATGATGGTAATAACCCAACGACATCACCCACCGGGCTTCAAAAAGTGATAGTTTATAGTTTTAATTTTCAGCATAGTTTGCTAGCTGGAAACACTCAGCAGCATCAAAGGGCAGACACACACACACACACGCACCCATACACATAAATTTATATGTATAAAGAGCCATAAGGATGGAAAAGAGCCACATAAAAAAAATTAGCATACCACATAAGACAATTGCCTGTCAAGCGGCGTTTCAAGACGGTTTGGGGTTCATTTTTTGTTTTGGTGTTGGGTCGAGTCAAAGTCACCAAAGGGTTTCTTGGTTTTGTTTGGGGGACGCTGGCTGCTATTTGATTAGGCCAAAAGCTTGTTAAGGAAATTTGACTGGCAAGTTGAGTGGCTGCTTTACTTGGCTGACTTGGCTTGCCTGCCAGCAGCAGCAGCAGCAGCATCATTTGCATATAGTTTTGGCCATATTTCTTCTTCTTTTGCATGCACTGCGTAAATTTTGTTAAAATTTAAGTTTAAGTTGTACATTTTGAGCTTGGCATACGGTTCGTTGGCTGCTGCAACTCAAAATGCATAAGAACAAAATTGAAAACTATTTTTTGAGTGCTAACGAAGGTAAATATTGTTTCATTTAACAGCATTTGCCATTCCCATTTACCAGACAAAAGAAGAGCTTGCATATTAAGTTAAATTACAACAAAAATGCATGCAACCAAGTAAATATATTTCTTTTGTGTGTGTGTGTGTTTCTGAGCGCATTGTCTTTATAAAAAATAAAAATAAAATTGCACAAACTGTAATGCATAAGTCGGTTTTGTATACAACAGTTGACTTTTTGTACCCCGCTTAATTGCCGGTCAAAGAGAATTAAAAACAGGGTTTTTTGACTTTTCGCATAACTTTCTGAGCATTATGCAAAACCTATCGCTATTTTTGGCAGACTAAGGGTATTTGGGCGATAGAGTGTATTTTTGTTTAACTTCAATGCAATGAAAAGTTTCAATTTAAATTAACAATAGCATAAACCGACTGTCGCATTAAACAAAGTAAATATTATGCAATTATAAATAATTGAAGTGCTAAAGTCACGCGCCAGAAACGCATAGTTTGATGTACTCAGTAATGTATATATGTATACACATATACATATCCTTATATCAATATTTAAATATATTTCCATGCGTGTAAATTGAATTGATTAATTATATTACAGGCATTAATGAAAGTGTGCAAATATGAACGATTACGAAATAACGAGAATTTGACTTTAATTGGAACATAAAATATTCAATGTGTGTAAATTAAGAAGTTGTAAAACTCAAAGTTAAAATCAAGAATAATTACTTTTATTTAAGACAAAAATGCCGTGAAAAAGTTTTAAGCTCAGTACAAAACGAACAATTTCACAAATGTTTGAAGAACTTTAACTTTCCACCGCTGCCTTTTGAGATTTTAATTCGATTGTTACTTGATATACTGCGTTTATCCCTCATCCATACTCACTCATTGATATCTTGAAAAAAAAGTTTCAGATTTCGCAGACTACTATGTCCAAAAGCAAACATTTTAAATGTCAATTTATAAGTGACAATTGGGCCACACACCACGGCTCAATCTCTGTAACAGTCTATTCTTCTGCATTCCCGCTTGCTCGTCGCTCGAAGCATGTGCTAACAGTTTTTGTGTGGTAATATAATATGCACAGCATGGCTTATAATAATAAAAACGCCAGCAGCGCCTGCAGCAGCAGCAGTAGTGTTGGAAATAGCAATAGCAGACATGGCTATAGCAACGCTATCACCAATGATACCAATGGCCGGGACCATTGACAGCCCGCGGCTGTCTTACGCGTGATTGTCCCTTTGAAATATGAGCAGCTCTTTTCAATAACATTCCGCCTGTCTGTTTGCGTCACTCTGCAATACACTCACATTTCCCATCTATGTATGTGTGTGTGTGTGTGTGTGTGTGCGTGAGTAAGGTCAAATATGATAAAGAGCACTACCAGAGTTGAAAACTGAATCAGAGCTGGAGTCAGAGTTATGCTAGCATTTATTATGCCGCAGCTGTCGTTCAGCTTTGCTGTTCGGAACCAATTCCAATGTTTCGTTTGTAAATTAACTTAACCGCTCGCGGCATCGAATATTTTTAACTTTTTTTTGGCAGTTTATATACCCTGTAATTGAAATTGGGTACAAAAGAGGTAGATTATGTGACCCAATAGAATGAGGTAAAAGTGAGAATATCGAATTGGCTAGGATAAAAAATATTTTTATTTTTAAGCTCCTTAAAATGCTCTCTTTGTACCTTTCTCAAATTTGTTAAATAATATTTTTATGTTTAAATGATAATTTTAGGCTTAAATATCAGTTTAAAATTGATTTGAGCTCAGATTCTTAGATTTAACTAACAGGAAATTCCAACTTTGTACGATAAGCTAATCTTCCAAGTAGAAACTCTCCCCGTTTAAACCTCTCTCTTGTTCTTGTTTGTATGCTTTGTTTTGTGTTTTTGGACTGTGACTTTGACTTGAATTTGGACGCATTAAATGCTTCGATTGAACTCTCATCGCCTCATCTCGCGTCGTCTTTTCCTTCCTCTTCTGTTTCATGGCCCAAAAGCAGCAAAGCAACAACAACATTTTTAAAATTAAAAAAGTTTTCCAGTTGCCATTCGGCACGTACCAATACGCAACGACAAAGCCGCAAATATATGTACTTACATACATATCTATACACCCTATATAAAAAAAAAAATGCACACCCCGCCGTCGCCCGCATATTGACAGGCCGAGCGTTTGATGGGTTGGACGCGTAGCGGGGGCTGGCTTCAAAACTTGTAATAAATGCGACAGCACTCGGCATGCATAGCATGTCCATTTTTACAGAACAGCTTCCGATGCCGCTCCCTCAATCGCATTTCCACATGCCAGCGATTTTTCAAAATTTTTCCTTTCCAGATTCGCTGCGTTTTGGTTTATTTATGTCAATTTTTGTGCAACCAAAGCCGCAGTATAGTATAGTTTATAAATGATGAGAGGAATGAAGGTAAAGAGAACGGAAATAAAAAAGAAAGGGATTTTCGCTGGCACGAGGCAAAACTAAACTTTGTGGCTAATATTATCGCGTTTGGGCTAAAACGTTGGCAGAAGATTTTCTTTTTATACCCAGCATATTTACAATTTTAAATAAATTGGTATATTGCCGATTCGGTAACGAAATTTTGATTTTTTCCTCAATATTATTTTATTAAAAGAAATTGTAGGGTATGTTCGAGACAAGCTTTCTCTCTTTTCTATTACACTATTTTTTGATAATTTTTCCATCTTTATTGAATAACGAACTAAATTGGCGGTGCAAAGCGCCTTTGGAATGTTAGATGTGAAATAAAAGGCTTAGCTTTGATTGCCTTCTTGCTGATTTGTAAGTAACTTCAGTGTTAGTCGAAATAAACTGTCACCACTAACATCCTTATATGTTATTATAGATTACGGTATGTGGTGAAGCAGAAAACGCTAAACCATATCAATATTTTTTCTCCTTTAATGTTAGTTGCAGATATTTGTAGAAGCTATTTTCGTTGTTTCGTTTCATACATGATTTTGTAATGCTTGCTTTATAATCGCAGCTTTGATCTGAATCGAAAAATTTTCTTAATCTCATTTCAGTCCAATCACATTCAGCACATAGCGAAATCATTAATATATTTTACTGTTATTTATCAAAGCATTTGTTGACATTCCAGCGGCGGGCATAAATATCAAGGAAAAAAATAACATTACGCCTTTGCGGGTCGACACATTTCATTGCCACATAATTCATTCAGTCAGTCACTCAGTCAGCCCAGTCAGTCAACGCCTAAAGTTTTATTACTTTTTGCTGCTGTCAACAAATGTTGGTTGTTGGTTTGTTGGTTTGTTGGCTGGTTGGCTGGTTGGTCTGATGGCTTCTCTCTTCTGCCTCCTATCCTCTGGTCGGTGTAGCCTTAGGCAAAACGCTGTGAATATTACTACGCCACATAGTTGCCAGACGCGTTTGCTTATTTTTTAATATTTGAGCAAGGGCTACATGTCGTATGCGCAATGCTAGCCAACTTTCATGCTCCTCTCTACGCAGCAGCTACAAACTCCATTGCATCCTTTGGCCGCCGTTATAATACTACTACTACTGCTTCTGCTACTGCTTGTTTGGCTGTTTGGTTGTTGGTTGTTGTGCTGAGACACAGTTAGGCAAATATTTAAGCTTTGTACGTCATTTGCCCGGCAATGATAATGTGCTCCATGTTTGCACTGTGGCAAAGGCATGGCAAACTGTTTACCGGCAGCAGAAATCAGGCAACTAATAAACCCTGACTGTTTGCCCATTGGCATTATTGTTGAGCCAAAAATGTTTCTATATAAGTATTTAGAAGTACTGCTTACAACCAACGGCACACTTCATTATCAACCCATATAAAAGATATATTTTCGAAAGCTTCTCTCATTTACATATATGCTAAATCTAAACTATATTCGAGCATTGACTACTTAAGAAAATTGTTTGCCATCGCAGCTGAGAAAGCTGCCTCAAAACAAAATGAAAATATGCTCTCTGGCTATGTTTGTAATAATATTCAAATTGGGAAAATCCATTATGATCGCAAATATTATTTCAACTGGCAGCCAGTCAACCCAAAACGGCTCGGATGTACCTAAAAATCCAGTGAGAAGTCTCTGAGATATTCTCAGCTCTTGCATCTGCATCAACTTGAAGCGAGAGCGCTATGTAATAAACTAAAAAAAGTAACTCAAAACAAAGGGAGTGAACAGTGAAGATTGCTTTTAAGAAAAAGACTCGGCTTATGGAAATGTGCAAGCAAATGAGAGGCAGAAGGAAATGGGTTCTTGATCAATTTACTTATGCTTTAAGTGTTATAATATTAATATTCTTATTTTTATGATCTAAGTACATCTTAGTATAGTTTCACCGTACTTCAGCATATGCATTTCAAACGAAACCAAACTTATTACACACAAAAATGGGTTAAAAGTGTTGACAGTCAGACAAAACGCAAATTTTACACTCACTGAGTTGGTCGACGACTTATTTGGTTTGCCATGAGGCAGAGGGTGAGGCAGTTACTGTAGGGGCTGTCAGGCTGAGGGGGCGTGGCGAAGGCATGGCGTTGATTTACTTGGCCGTAAAAGTTACAAAGTTTGGCGCTCTCGGCTTTGCAATGCTGTTGAAATATTTGCACACGATATTGGCAATCGAGTTAACAGTAACTGGCAAATATCAAAACCGAAATTGTAGACAGTAGAACCGTCAATCAGGCGCTTAGGTTAAATTAAATTAAGGCCATGGCTATGGGGACAGCAAAAAAAAAATTATGTAAATTTAATCAAAATAAGTAGCAGCAGACGCGGATTGTCAGTTTGCCTGGCTAAAAGCGGCTTATAACAACAGTCAGTTGACTGAGCCAAAAATAATAACAACAAGAACAAGAACAACAACAACGGCTGTAGACAAAAAATGATGCTAAGTAGACGCAATTCCAGCCACATGCTGTCAACGCAGAGAGCTCAAAGCAAATCGCAGCAGCAGCAGCAGCAATGAAAAGCGGACAGCTCATAAACCAAACAAAAATGAGATAATACGCGCTAAGCGAGGTGTTGGACTATCAAATACCCAATTAGAAAAATTTCGAATAAAATATTTACAATAATTAAAGGTCTGCTGCCATTTTTTTTTTTTTTTTCAGCAACTTTCATATTAATCTATTTAATAAAAAATAAATTGCAAAAATAAAACTCTTGGTATATACCCAAAGACAGTTTGAGAATGGGCAATGCATGGTATGATGGTCATAAAGTTCTTGACGTGGCAACAATAAAAAAAATTTTAATGCTTCTTATTGTTTAGCAAGTTATCTAATGCGCCTTTTTGGAGGTAATTCAGCACACACAAACGCCATAAACGTATTTACTATTTGCCCAACAACAAAATGTAATTTCGTATTTTGGTCTTTTCGTAAAAACGCAAGCCGCAAAAGAGCATTTGGTAAATTTATGGCACAGACAGTAGTAAACAGAAATTAGAAATGTTCTTTAACCTAATAATTTTGATGCAAAAGGTTGCCAAGGCAGTCGTTATTGAAGCTAAATAGTTTGGAGGGAGTTCTAAAAACCTTTTTTAAAGACCAACAGCCTATCTATCGACAACGCATTAGAAAAGTATTAAATTAAAGACTTAAAATGTAGTGTATGTTTTACAGAAAATTGGCCAAACTTTATATAGTGCACATAGCATAAGTAATTAATCTATATATATGTGTGCAACTTTTGCCTAAAAAGTAATGTTGAACAAAGTATTTTTATGGCTATGCCACAAAAATGTTCTAATAAATGCAAAGTACATTTTGGAACTCACTCATACAAGCAGAGGAACCACACCACTTTTAAATACACTCATACTATACACACAAGCACACCCAAACACATAACCAAAAAACCAAAGCCATTTTGGAGCACATTTTAATAGCATTGTAGAAATTTTTTGCACTTAATTAAGTGTAATTAAATTTTCGTTCGCCTGTTCGCTTTATTTTTCAGCTAGAGAAAGAGTGTGGCAGTCTATGGCTGTGAGTGCAGCGGGTAGGTGGGTCGACGGCAGCAAGTGCCTAAAATGTGCGCGTTGCTTTATGCAACGAATATTCACTTGAAGTTTCTAAAAACTTCACAGCTCAAGTGCCATTTTCTATTAAATAAATCAAATATCTAAGAGCTTTATTATGTATACTTATAAATGATGATAAATTTATTCCTAGCTATATATAATAAGTTTTGGCATCAAATATTAAACATATTAAACAGTAACAATAAACAATTTATTTATATAAATATTATGTAGATAAGCGAAAATCATAGCAATAATCTGCTTCAGTTTTTCGACAACAAAATGAAAAACACTTTCAGTTTAAGTCAGTTAGTTCAGCATACAACGAATTATAATTAGTTAAATGCACATTTGTGGCATTTGTTCCATTGGCTACACAAACGACCACAAAAGTGCCACCAAATGCAGTGTAGCCCTTAAACTGCAGCGTTGCAACGACCAACAGTAGCAGTCGACAGCTGACGGCAGTTGCTGTAAAAGTAACAGCTAGAATGGCAGCAGCAGTGGCTGGGCATGTCAATGCCGTTAGATGTTGACTCAAGCGAAGCGGCGTTAAGTATACGCCGTGTGTCACACACAATAAGAGCGAACGCGTGTGTGTAAGTCTACGTGTCTGTGTGTGTGTGTGTGTGAGTGTGTGTTCCAGCCGGATGTCATATTGCAAAATTGAATTTTTCGTTGCACAGCACTTTTGTTTTGCCAGCTGTTTGCCTCGTCATCACTGCAATGATTTTGAATTGTTGACATCGGTAGCGTCCACAACGAAATGTAGCATCGTTCTATATGCACACACACACACACACACAAACATAGATATATATTGCATTATTGTATACTTAGTATATATGTATGCCATTGAGCTAAGTTACGTTATCAGCTTTATTTGATGTTTAGCAATTTCCTGATTTATCCCTCATGCTATTTCCGTTTTTGCATTTGTATGCGCTGACCAACCAAACACATACACACATGCATTCACAAAAAAAAAATGTCAAAAAAAAAAGTAGAATAAAAAACCGCAAAAATGATAAGAATTGAAATTAAATTTTACGTTGACTTTGCAACCAGCACAATACTATGTTTGTGTGTGTGCGTGTGTGTATTAATGTCGTATATATGATTACGTGATGTTCAATAGCATTTCCTGCTTAGTCGTTTGCTCACTCGTTGAGCTACTAAAACTGTAATATCGTTGTCCCTTTTTGTTTGGTTTTTGATTTGATTTATATTGATATTGCCATTTATGTTCGTAAGCTACTGTCAACGACAAATTATTTGATTAGCTCAGAGCAAATATGATTTTAGAACGTTAACGTGATGTTTAATGTGACTCCAAATTGTCTGCGCTTAAATATATTTCTAAAGATTTTTGTACTTGTACTCAGCTTAAATAAGAAAAACTTGCTTTAACGTTTTAAATTCAAGTGGGCATAAATAGTAAATATGTAAGAAAAATTAAATTCAATTTGCAGTTCATCTCCAGGCGAAGACGAGCTAATTATTATATTACTTTTCTCAGACCATACACACGCATACACACACAAACACACACACAAACACACCCACTCCGGATAACATGGAAAAGTAGCTAGAGCTCATCACATTGTGGCCAAGTCCTTTTACTGAATTTTTATGCAAAACATGAACATTTAGTAGAACGTTCTAGGAATTTTTAATGAGTCGCCAAGCATAGACTGAATGTGGCTGGTGGGCGGTGGGCGGTGGGTTGGTGGTTGGTGGTGTAATGCTATTTACCCAGCATGCCAGTTCTGGCCTTGTGCATGTGAGCTTTTTAGCATTTTACATGTTTTATGAGTTCGTTTTTGAATTGCTAGTCAAGTGCAGGTAACTGAAAAAAGGCGCTCTAGAATTTTTCTATACCCTCTTGCTGCTGCTTCCTCTCGCCTGTGGCAACATTTTGCGTCACACGTACGGGTAATCAAATCAGTTGGTGCCTCAACAGCGTGCGTCACATAAATTTGGCTACATTTAACAGATAATGAGCACAATTAGTAGCCGGACTATGTTGAACGCAACATTTACCAAAATAAACAACAGCTGATGGTGATGATAAGCTACAGCAGTGACTTAAGTTTACTAACTATCGACAGTTAAGATAAGGATTTTAATAATACAAAATATTGTTCCTTTTTTATCACGTTATTTTGCATAATTTCCAAACCAAATCTAATAATATATCCAAAGTTAATGCTTCACTTATCTCTCAATTCTAGAGTTGTTTACGCGAAAACTTTTTTTCGCTCAATTTATTCACAGCATATTTAAATTTTGTCAGCTTTATACTACATTCAGAATACTCTTCTTTAACTTGAGCAGCCGCAGCTGTTGTCCAGTCAAATTACGCAGCTTGACATTTCATTTTATGTTTGCATAAGATTGAGGTAAGAGGCAAAAATCTTTGCATTACTTTATGCTTCATGTACATCTACCGCATTGCAGCTAAGTAAATTATCGTGTTTCATTTGCCAACCCAACCAACAGAGTAGCAGAGCTTCTTTCTGACCAGGATCAGATGAGGAGGGTGATGAGTGGGGCCGATGAGAACTTTGCTGCGAGTCCTGCCAAGCGTGGCAACACTTAGTCACCTGGTTTCAAGAGTAAACACATCTTATAAATTATTCAAAAACGCAAAAAAGCTATTTGCAACACTTTACCGTTAGCGTTACCGTTAGCGCTGCCAGTCACTTGAAACTGCTCCCATTCTATATGTACATATATATATATATATATATATATATTTTTTTTTTAACTTCTTCTTGGGTGCCCAGCCGTCGACGTCATCGTTGGCAGCGCTGCTTGTCCTGTGCAATCAGTCAAAATGCGGCGCAACATATGCGTGGGAGGGTTAGGGGCTGCTAGTGGTGGCATGCCTTCTCGTTGCATGGGTGTGGCATTTGCCAGGTAACGTTAGCACAGCACAAAAAGGATGACAAATGAAATGTTCAAGTGGCGCTTAAAGCAATAAACAAAACAAAAGTTTAAAATAAAAAATAGCAAAAAGGACTGCTGAATAAAAGAGGAAACTTTACTCTATTTTTGGGCGAGTTGCTCAGTTTCGCGTTGCCTTAACGCTGACAAAGTGCCTTGGCTTACTACAGCCACTCTCGCCTGAGGGCCATGTAAAAGGAAGCCAAAAGACCCCGGCTAACACCCAACCAAGCAGAACCTCACCCAGGAACAATAAAAACAACAACATTTAAAAAAAAAAAAGGCGTTGAAAACTTGACTTTGCCAGTTGGCAACTTCTTGAAGGGGCGAGAAGGGACTGTGTGTGTGTGTGTTTTTGGGTGTGGGAGTCGACTAAAGGCTTTGCACAAATATTTAACTTAAGTAAACGTTTGTAATTAATTTTATCCTTAATACTGACACTTTGCAACACTTTTTGCCACTCTCGTTCCCTCTCTCTCATTTCTTCTGTTTTACTTACCGTTATGGCATAATGAACACGCATTTTAAAATAAAGTCACTCGCTGTTTTTATAATGTGTGTGTGTGTGTGTGCGTGTTTTGTTTGTTGCCACGATGTCAAACGCACAGTTCGGTAGTTTGTCTGAGGTCGGCGGCATGCGACAACAACAAAAAATGACTGCATAATTTATGTGTCAAGAGTTTGCGGCAGCGTATTTTTGCATTTTTTATTTTTATTTTTGTTGAAGCGATGTAATTAATGATGCCACCCCGCAATCACCTCCCGCCAGCCAAAGATTTATGCTCCAGGGATGGACGACGCGTGTTTTATGATGCGTCTTTTGCCTAAAAGCGTTCTCAATTACACGCAATTAACTCAGAATTACGAGCCCAAAAGCCAGCGAGAAATATTTACGAAAATTTTATATACGAAATGTTGCATAGGCGCAATAAAATACGAGTAAAAGAAAACTGGTTTTCACTTCATGCTTTATAAAATACTACAAAACTAAACATTTATAATAAAATCACAAAAAATAAAACCACACATTTTTAAAGATAAATAAAATAGAAAATGGAAAATATGCTTAGCAATAAGCTTAAGAAAATATATGTAAATATTTTATTAAATTTCTTTTTTCACTTGGAATTCAAAGCATTACACTTGCAGGACTTTAACTCATTTATTTTTTCAGAACATACAATTATTTTTAGCAACCTAATATTTTTCTTCTATGCTCTTATAGTATTTACAATATCAAAACTCAAACATTTTCATTCAAATTCAATATTTACCACACATTTCTCGATTTCAATCAATTACAGAAATATTTTAAACAATTTTCCACTTGAACATCGCCTCAACTGAAAGAAATTTGCAGCAACCAAAGCACCACAGCCAAACCAAGCATCTGAAAGATATTTATCAGACAGAAAGAAAAACACCGGTACCAAGTGCCATAAGTAGCTGTATTTCCAAGCATCTGAAAGATATTTATCAGACAGAAAGAAAAACACCGGTACCAAGTGCCATATGTATCTGTAAAATCTAGTTGCCAGGCCAAATAGCCAAGAACAGAGATTGCGTCAAATAGCAAAATAAATGCCAACCGAAAATTACTATTGGTATGTTAACACCTGAACAGTTCATGTATATACATATTATTTAAATATGCAAAATCAATAGGTAAAAATGTGTTAAATGCTCGAATATAAATTGCTCTGGAATAGCTTTGGGCAAAGTTACTTTTTACTGAAAGCTTAGCATTAACCTGTCATTGAATAAGGCATCTTTACATAATCAAAACTCTTTAAAATTATCAGAAAAATATTTACACAAACATATGTGCGTGCCTATTCAATTCCTGGCAAACTCTATGAAAATATTGTGTGACTTTCTTCACTGAAAATAAAAATCAGGGCGCAGTCCAAGAATCCTCGATGATAGTCAACCCCAAGGGGTACTGTGGTAGGAGGAGCCTACGTGCGTATGACTTTCCAATGCGTCACGTACGCGAACCGACTGCTGCAAAATTTCTTGCTTAATTTCGTAAGAAGTGCATTAAATTTAAAAAGTCGTAATATGGCGAAAAGATAAAAGACAAAAAAAAAAGCTGATATAGCAATTGGTTTTGTTTCATTTCAGTTTACCCCATTAAAAAGGTAGAGACATATCCGACCATATTTATTCTTGATATTCTTGAGTTTAGTGAATTAATTTGGTTTTATTCAGTTCAAGGAAATAATAAAATTTCTTGCTCTCTTAGCTCTCTTTACAGGGTATTATATAGTCAAGCTCACTTAACTAGTATATTTGAAACTGGGTTTTTATTCTTCTTGTATAGTGCAAATTCTGTTGTTACATGTCAATCGTTGCCCATTTTTGCAGGACCCTTGTAGCAATTGTCGGTTTTGGGATCGCATAATGCGCCCGTTTCGCATGAATTTCACATATTTTACCCGCTTCGCATATTTACAGCGCATATTGATCATATTTACAAGTCTATTTGTGTGGCAGCCATAAATCGCGGGGCAACCTAACACTTAAAACTAACAAAGAGGAACTGTCAAATACCCTTAAATACATAGTTATAACAACCTTAATGTTAATCTCCAAATAATTTTGTTTTTTGCAAAAAATACATACCAAATTTTAAAACGCAATTATGTTAAATATTTCACTGTTAATCAACATTCCATATTTCCTTTTAAAAACGTTATTGGAATAACTCAAAGTTGCTAAACATTCCTTATTTATTTTTTAATATTTTTCATTGGCTTTCAATATCATGCACAGCAAAATAAAATTTTATGCAAAATATACCAACCCTTTTTTTGCTTCATATCTTATGAAATATCAATAACTTCAGTAATAAAAGGAAAGCGTTATGGTTGACAAACGCAATATTGTGGGTGTACTTGTGTGTGTTTCTGCATAATGCATGATGCATTGCCACATTGTGTAATAAGAAGAAAAAGAAGCGAGAAAACCCTTCGCGCGTTGGCTTCTTGTTGCAATTTTGTTTGGTTTATTAACTTTTTTGAGCTGGCATATTTAATTAATAGGTGGTTTGCAATTAGCATACTGAGTGCAGACAGCAGCCATGATATGACTGCAGCAGAAGCAAATTGAAATTTCTTAAAATACGCTTGAAGCTCTATGTAAATGAAATATAGTTTGAAATGTTTGCCGACTGCCTAGCAAAATGAAACAATTAGCAATATGTGTATGTGTGCCTTATCATCAGGCTGGGCACTTACACAGTTTGCTTGACGGCAAAACAAATTAAAATCTGTGAAATGTACTCTCATCTGTGTGAGATGCAGAAATTCAAACCCAAATCTGAACCCTAACGTCCTTCGGACTGTGACTTGTTGGCCTTTAACTGCTTCTATTGCAGCTACTGCAGCTGATGCAGCTGCTGCTGACCGTAGCAAGGTACACACGTCCAGATGTTGACCATATGCAGCCACTTTCTGAATTTCGTCCTTAAATATTTATGCAATTTATTTTTGTCTAAACTAATAAGTTGTTGTTGTACAGCTGGTTGCTTTATCTCATAATGAAATACAAAACAGTTTGCACAAGTATACATATATATATACACATCTTCTTCTATGTAAATAAACACGTTTGTGTGTGTTTTTGGATATTTGCTAGCCTTAATTTTGATGCTTGCTTCTACTGCTGCTGCTGCTGCATGTAGGCAACGATTTATTTGCCAGCCAAGATGTTCACATATTCATTGAATACGGATAAGTTTCGAGCTCTCTCACAAATTTAAGCTACATTTTGAATTATGAGCCAGTTATTTAGACCCACTGTCTGCCTTGCCTCTTATGCGGTTGATCTTAAGGCCACACACTTGCTTAATTGTTAAGCAAAACGTAGTTGCTGCAAATTTTTGTAATTAAAATCTTAAGTGCATAGAATATGCAAGAAAACTGATTCATCTAAGCAATTTATGTTCGAGCATATCAGTTTAAAGCTAAAACGCACAATTTATACTTTGAATAAAGTACACTTACTCTTAAAAAGATAGAAAATATTAAGGTAAATATTTTTAGTATTATATTATTCCTTAGATGACTTACTTTCAAGTATTTTTATTACCATCTCTATTAATACTTTGCTTATAAATATCTTAAATTCGAATTTTAAGCCTACTTAATCTACCTTTATCTTTGCAGACCACTCCAACTTTCTAGCAATGTATTCCAACCCCATGCGCCCACCTGGGCATCAATCCAGTTTCTGAATGCCGCCACATTCGTATAGACGCCCGGATATTCTGGCTGTGCACAGCCCAGACCCCAGGAGACGATGCCATAGAGTTTGCCTTCCGTGCTGCCCGGCTGATAGCCAACAAGCGGGCCACCGGAGTCACCTTGGCAACTGTCCTGACCATCACGGGCGGCGCAGAGCATGCGCTGGGTAACAGGCAACACTTTGCGATAGGCGCGACGACAAATACCCGGCTCCACATGTGCCACATCCACGTAGCGCAGTACTGGCGACACGCCCTCCTCACCACTCTCGCTTTGATAGCCCCAGCCGCTGACATAGAGTCGCGTATCGGGCGTAAGTACATCATTTGCACTGGCCAATTGCACCGCTTGCAGTTGCTCGTTGTAGTTTAGTTTAGCATTGAGCAGCAGGAGTGCCAGGTCATTATCATGTGTCTGACTATTGTAGGCACCATGGCGTATGATTTGACGTAGACTGAGTAACTCACCACCTGAAGCGTGCTCGGTGGCGCCCAGACGAACACTATAGTCGAGCACGTCCCATGGCTCCTCAAAGCAGTGCGCTGCAGTTAATATGAAGTAATCTCCGATAATGGCACCGCCACAGATATGGTGCCCATGCAGCTGTATGGATACTTGATAGGGAAAATCACGTATGTCCGTCATTTCGCCGCCCACAATGCGAACATCGTATTGGGGCGTGGCAATAACAACAGCAAGCAATGATATACTACACAGGATCACTAATCGAGACATTTTTCTAGTCTGGCGCGTTAATTTTAACTGTGTCTGTCTGCCAATTATTTCATTGCTTTTATATATGATGATATAATGTTTTGCATTTTGCTTATCAGTTTGCCTTATCTTTGGAGCTAATAACCTGAAAACCAGTTTTGCCAATGTTTCAAGTTCAGCTCTCGTCTTATCAATAACTATTTGCTTTTACTCATTTCTTCGCGTTGCTTGTCTGACGTTGACCCAATAACCTTCGAGGAAGAAGTTTTTTGTGCTATATTTAAGATGTAGCTGCGTTAATTAAATATGTAAATATTTGTTTTAAAAATTGCAATGTCGAGTATTTTGTTGTATATTTTGTTGTCGTTGTAAAGCTTATTAAAACATTTTTTGCCTGTTTTAAATCTGTTTCGATTCTTATAAAAATTTTTCAGAAAAATAAGGTATTTCTTACAAGTAGTATATTTTGTCGAACTTATGCCACTGGAATGCTTATTACCCTTTCCTAAAACCATTTTGCATCAAAATGCGCAAATTGCCTAATTATGAATATTGCATGTGGTTTTTGATAAATTTATGCAGCATACTTTTTAGCTGCGGCTGAATATAATTGTAGTGGCTTTTTTGGCTACTTGTTTATTGTTCGAATAAATCTATTGGCTTGCACCAAATAACGGCCACAAAACCCGCAACACAGACAGAAAGGAGGACAGAGAGAGGTAGGTAGAGACGAAAAGTCGAATAGTAACCATTTATATATGTCAGTCAGGCAGTCATTTAGTCAGTGCAGTTTATACTGTTGTTTTTTTTTTTGTTCAATGGCCAGTAACAACAGTTACAATTGGCCAACGCAACTTCTGCTGCTGTAGCTGCGGTTTTCACACTGTTTTTGTTTTTGTTTTTTTTTTTGTTGCCAGCTCGCATACTTTTTGGCCAAACATGAGACAGACACGAACATACACAGTTGTCTGGTGTTATTTCAATTTGTTTGGTTATCGCCGCGATTCTTTATATTGGCTGAACGCCCGTGAAGCACCACAATCCGCAAAACCCTCAGGCATTTTCTGAATGCGGTTCAATGAACCATACCCGCCCCAAGCAAAGCGCACATTTTTGAAATGCGTGGCAGCCCTGCAATTGACAGTGTCAATTATCGAGATAGAGTCAAAGCGCATAAGCCTTTTCTCAAGCCGCAAATTTAAAGGTCTTTCGTTCCGTCTATAATTTTTAATATGCGGTTAATCGGCAGACAGAAATCCAATAAATTGTGTTTTAGCTTATAAAATGGCGTTGGGCAAAAACTGATAGCAGGCCCTTGGAATGCTTGCGAAATAACACGCCTATAAATAAGCATAACTGTCAGCATAACAAAAACACCAAATTGCTAAGGCCAACAACAACAACAATGTTGAGCTGCTTAAAAATCAGCTTGGCTTAGTGAAAGTCTATGCCAAGTATTAGCACATTTTTACGTAACATTGGTTTAAAGGGGGCGTGGCCCGATCCACAGACAGACAGTTGGGTTTTTTTTTTTTTTTTTTTGGGGGGCTGTTGTTGTTGTTTATGCCGTGTGAACTTTCGCTGTAGAAGTTTTTTTTTTTTGGTAGTCAGCGGATGCCATCTTAACCTTTTTTGCCAAACATGGAAATTTTCGCAATCTCCCAACTGTCACAAACATGAAATTTGACTTTTGACTCGATTCGCCAAAAACTTTCGCAGCAAATTTATATAAATTTTCTACATCTCCTTATTTATTCCAATTTTCATGCGTTGAGCTCTAGGCATAAATTTCAATTTAAATTTAAAGTTTTTTTTCGAAGCTTGTAAGAAGTTTGATATAGAAAGTTATTTAAATCACTTTAAATAAAACATTAATCTTAAAACTTAAAATTTCTAATCAATTTCAGAATCTTTATGCAAGAGTGCTTTAAAGAAAGAAGCAGTGGGAGTGCCCAACATTGCATGCAACATAATCCAACAATACAAAATTGTGACCTGCATCTGTAAGGCAGATGAAATCTTGCAAATTCATATAAAAACACAACAGATTACAGTATACTGCGGCTTCCAACCACACCAAAACCACTCACTAGGTATGTATGCTGAATTTTTCCCTTTGAAGCATAGCGATTTTTCCAGGCATTTCGCTCGTTGTGCACTAAACACGTCTCGATGTGTTTTCGAGTTTTGTAACTCATTTGCAACTAAACTGAGTTCATTAAAGTTAATTTGAACGTGCAACATTGGCGTGCCACACACAGATACACACACGTATACAACCACCACACGCAACGAGGCAACGAAGTGGTGTAGACGTCACTCTGGCCACACAATGCACACCTTTTGTATGCTCCTCATCCGGGGGCACGTTGCATAGCATCGATAAGTTTGACATTTGCACAACGTAAAATGACAACTGCAAACCCAAGCCAAATGCAAAAGGAAAAAGTTGGCAACGCTGCGCACATCCCTGACATTTGCATTTGTCTTCCGCAAAAAGCTTTCAAATTAGTGACAGCTCCAGGTTTTCTGCAGCTCCAGCTGCAGCTGTCTCACTCACTTTTCTCTATTCTTCACCCACGCACACTATTTTCTGACAAAATTACTAACGTTGCATGCAACACGCAAAGACATATACGCAAATAATTAGCAGCAGTTTTAGTTTTGAATAAAAAAATGTGTATTCTATAAGAAGCTGAGTTTTTAAGGTCTTGACAAAATCTGTACGATGATCTAAGAAGACGGACAGACCGTTCTGGTGTAAAAGCCAACAGCAAAAAAGAGTTGTTTTTTTTATACAAAAATTTTCTGTTTTAAAATTTCAATTAAATTTACTTATATTAAGAGAAAAACAACCAATAATTTATAAATTAGCACAAAATTGTTGTAATTGTAAATACTCCACAAAATATTATTTAATCCTTGACAGCAGTTTCATTTGTTACTCTTATCTATTATCAATTTGTTATGCAATTATCGATATCGTTCTATAGCTGAACTAACCGTACATGTAAATATGTATGCACACATTAGCTGGCTTAGCGTACAGTTGATTTATTTCATTTATATAAAGATTTCAGTTACCAACAACAGCAACAGCAACCCCAACAACAAATAGTTCTTCATGTACATCGATGAACCCGAAAAAAAAGAAGAAAATATCGCCACACGCAATTTGCTTTGCACAACTGATGCTCTCAATCCACTGACAACTTTAGAAGCTCAGTGTTTGAGACAGAGCCAGACAGAAACCCCTTGTCTAAGCCAAAGTTATGGCATTGCATTCGACCAACTGACTCTACATAGAGTTACAAATACATGGAAACACGCGTACATAGACACGAAATCAGTTTGAAAATTGAATTCTAATGCAGCATACCGTACTGCAAACGAACTGAACGAGTCTAAAACTGAACTCAAGTGAACTGTATAAGTGTGTGTGTGTGTGTAGCTGACTTTGTGCCATTGACTAAAACAAATGGCTTCCACAACATCTTTTACTGTCAGCTGCAACTTGTCGCCCCAATAAGTCTGTGTGTGCGTGTTGCTATATAAATAAAATAAATATTTATATTGAAATGCAACGCAATCGAGCGCATCCGAATTGAATTTCAGTCAACTCAGACCTAACCTATCCTAACCAGTCCACTTCTTTACATGTTCCTCTTTTGACTCTTCTTATTCTTTTTTTTTTTTTGATTTGGCCAATGAAGTTAAGGACCAGTCCGTCGATTTCTTTGGACCCAATTCAATTTTAAACTTTGTCGCATTTAATTGCATTGCATTTGTCCAAAGTTGCGCAAAATGTGCAATTGATTTGAGGATCTCTGCAGGTAAACGGCACTAAAAGCTAATCTTTGAATGTTTCGCAAAAAGTTTTCAAACGTGAATTGAATTGTCTTCGCACAACTTCATCTAAATAGTTAAGACTCTTCTTTTGTCCGAGCAAAGTGGGTTTTGCTTTCATTTTTTGTTTTTGCGGCAACCAGCAGCGAATCGTACGCCCTTCTGACATGGCCAGCAACAGGAAGCGGAAATATGCTTTACGCACATAACGCATACACAAAGCAAGGGAGTCAGTAGAGGCTAGAATATGTGGGAACTGAAACCTTTGTCTTCAATGGTTTATGCATGACAGCTCCCATTGCTGTACATAAAATTACATTACTCAACAAACAGACAAGCAGCAACAAATTATCATTTAGATAATACTTTTTAGTGCTTTTCAACACACACACAGCACATACTCTACACACACTCACACACACACCACTCTTCCCTTCTTTGCTTCTTCTTTACGTTTTTCTACTTACCCCCACATGCCATTCTTTTTTTTCGTATACTCTGTAATTATAGAATTGGATGCGATTACTGCAGCTGTTATTAGGGAAAATTTATATAACTTACGGTCCCTGTAAATAAATGTTTTTCTCAATAAGCTGTAGTAAATCTTTAGGCAAAGCACGACAGCAAACATCTTAACAGTTCAACTTCAAGTCGGGTAGACCTTTTTTAGAAGCGTCTATCATATGTAGACTACAGCCTACAGCATAGCAACAAAACTGGCTTACAGCAGATTGTGCAGTGTACTTTATAGTCGTTTATAGCTGCTTGAGAGTAAGCTATTTTTGTACTGTGTTTTTTTTTCAACAGCGGCAACTCAATTTTTTTTCTATGCTATTTTTTCTATCGCTTTGTAGAATAGCTATGAAAATACGCGGCAAAAGCGCGTAAAGTAAAATGTAAGTGGCATACAGAGCCGGGAAAAAAGAGTGGGAATTATAAGAATGGTGGGGCGTGGTTTGCATAATGCGCATAATAACAAAGCGGAAAGTGTGCGAAAACCGTCAAGCATTAGCAACAACAGCAGCGAAAGCAACACCACCAACCCAGCCCCACCACACCTCTCAACCTGTAGGTACAAACATGAGGCTTGCGTTGAGCTGAGCTGTGCTAAACTCAACTGAGCTGAGGCCATTTGCATTGCCTGTTGTTTGGTTTATGTCTTTGTTTTTGCCAAGTTGAGTGGAATTTATATACTTTAGACATCTAAGAACCTATGCAGCTAGGTAGCTTGGTTACATAGGCAATAACTTGTTGATTATGAAACTAAACAAAATATGCATTAGGTAAAATTGAGGTTTTTTTCAAAAGATTTTTCAATCTCAAAAAAATGGGTAAATTTACAATCCACAAATTTTGAAATGTTTAAGACTCAAACATTATTTAAATGAGGTGGCAGCGGGGTAAGTATAAGTTGGGGGTGGAGCAGGGCATACTAGTATTTGAAGTAGACATATTTATGCACTTCGTCGCATTTAGTTTATAATGCCTTGTGTAATTATTCTTTGTTTAAATAATTCACAAAGATGCACTTAAAATGTCAGCGCAAAAACTAACGACTAAAAAACACACACACACATGGACACATTACACACACACACACACACACACACACACGCACACATTTGGCAACCTTTGGCTGTTATATTCTGGTTGAGCGTTCCTTGCTCCTCTTGCTCTTCTACTTGCCTTACACACGCGCTTTTATTATGATTTCTCACTTACTGTCCCTCGCATCCAGCTCGTACCATTTTGCACATTTACATTTTTATGAACATTTCGCTGCTCGTTGCCGTTGTTGTTGTTGTTGTTGTTGCTTTCTTGCAACACACCCCGCACTCATAATACACGTCTTTTATATGCGCATACACTAATATGCATTAGGTATGCATGTGAGTGTGTGTGTGTGTGCGTGAGTGTAGAAGACAAAGAAGCAGGGAGTGCAAGCTGGCATTGAAGTATATTAAATTACTTAAGCACAACGGATGGAAAAAGAACAACAACAGCCCGAACGAAGACATACGCTCAACTTTTAAAGCATAATTTCTCAAACATAAATCTTTGTGGCTTTTGCTCTGGCAACAAACAAAAATTAGTTGCACTCGCTCTGGCAAAAAACAAAAACAAACACACGCACGCAAAAAATCTAACTGAGAACGCATAAGCAACGGTAAATTATGCGCCGCAATATGTCAGCGTGTTGCCAGAGTTGCATTTGCACCCGTTGCGTTTGTCACACAGCATGGCGGCCCTGGCTTGCGCCAAAGTGTGTACTGTTAGTACGGATGGAGGGGCGGTGGGAGAGTTTTTGCCCACGCTTAATCAGAAATTATTTGAAAATGTTGAGTCGACATGTCGGGACGACTCACGACTCGCGCAGCTTTTCTTTTGCTGCTGCTTGTTGCAATTTGCACACGCCACGACCCCATGACCCAAATAGTCGTAGAAGAAAGAAATCTGGTCGTCATCAAGAACGGGGCAAACAAAGGCTTGCAAAGCCAACTTTCATAGACTGCAGTCAACGCGTCGCACGCTGTGCCCGCGCGCTGTGGCTCATTTGTTTCCTTAACGCACAAAAGTATGCTACACAAAACATAAGAAAATACAGAATGGATAATCCTATATCGAAATTCATATACCCTATATACATTTTCTGTTAAATAAAACTTAAAAAAATAAAACGTTTTTGTATTTATATAGTAAAATTATTTAATTTCAAATAAATAGTAGATAACATAATATTTTGTTTATGTTTAAGCTTCAACTGGAATATCAGGATGCTGTTTGGTAATCATTGCACCAACCACACAATTGTAATTTATTATGAAATCACAGCAGGAAATTTTAAAGCAGCTCTCATCTTGATGCCATACAAGTTTGCCTTGGATGCATGTGCCACATATAATGACACTGTTGCCATATCTCCCGTTTTGGATATTGTAACAACAAGGCGCACGCGCTTGGGTATTAATTTCTGAGGCAGACGGGCAGGCAGAGGATGACAAAAGGCATTGCCTGCGTCCTTTCGCCATAATGGCTTCATCTTGAACCAGTTGGCAAGACGTTGGCATCTCTCTCTCTCCCTCTCCCTCTCTCACTCCATCTTTCTTTTCTTCTTTCACTCGCCCACTTTACAACTAATGTTAACCAAAACCCAGTCTTTTTTCTCCTTTTCTCTCCCTCTCCACTTTCCAACACAATCCAGTTCTCATCTTGCTCCCAAAATAAAAAATAAAAATAATAATAATAAGGGAGAAACGAAACTTTTCGCGCACAATCAGCTGCATTTCAACATTGCGTCGCATTGTTGCCTTTTGCTTATAATTTACTTTTACTTGTGTGCTTTGGCGCTGGCTTTGTGCTTTCGTTTGTATTTGTGTTTGTGGCGTGTAAAATATTTGCACTGCCAGCACTGACAACAACAACAACAACAATGAGCAACGACAATAGCAGCATAGCATTAACCATAATAATTTTCTTTGCACAAAGTTACAGCCAGGACATGTGCAGGGCGTCCCTGTCACTGTTAATCAGCTGCTAGCTGCTGGTAAACAAAATGCATTGAATGAAGCTGTCTTGAGTCCCGTTGTTTCCCAATTGTTCTGTTCCCTTTTAAAAAAAATAGAAACTGTGACGAATGCACAATTTTTGCGTCCAACTCGTGCAGTATAGTTGTAGAGAGAAGTTTGTAATCCGCTGTGAAATTTCTACATGAACAGTGTACACTTGGGATCTTCAAATCCCAATGAAATAAGCTTGCTTAAAAGAGTAGGAAAAATATTTTGGCTTTTAGCTTGCATAACCTGAAATATTTTGTCAGTTTTTTAACTGATGAAAAAAAATGCTTGATCTCTTAATTAACTTATTATATTCTAAGATATAAAGTAGTTGCCTTACATCCACCATAAATTACTAGCTCATTTCGAAAAATTGATTGCATTACATCTTCTAGTCGATTTCTCAGAGCTGTCGACAGCTGAGTTCTTAGTTAATTTACTGCTGACTTTGCAAAGCTTTACTGCTGCCTATCAATGCCATTGGCTCACAAAACTCAATTAAGTTTTGCACTCGCACTCTTTCTTAGTCATTCTCTCACACTCGGCTAACGCACTGTGGTCTAACGAGTCTAAAATCGATTAGGCTGCGAACCATTTTTATGAGCTTGGGGTATAGTATGTATAAGTTTTGAGGCACAGCAATTGAAATTGCTTACGTGCCAAAATTTTAACTAAGTCATAAATAGTATGTGCAAAAGTTTTTCTTTCTCTCTCGCTCTCTCTTTCTCTCTCTCTTTTTGCGTGTACACACCAAATGCAACGTGAGCGCTTTTTGCAAGTTTGCAAGAACAGCAGGGGTTGGCGGCAGGATGGTAAGTGAGGCAGGCAAAAGGCACGCAGCTAAAATAATTGATAACAGATTATGTTTTACAATCTAAGCCAGGAGATATGAGATATGCTCGTAATTTTAATGGCCACATGTAGCGGGCCACACGTAGACATTGGCTGGCTTGGCAACTAAAATCCCGGACCCGGCGCCCAAATTCCCGCAAAACGTTGGAAAACTTAATTATTTCGTGCTAGCTGCTGCTGGCCATTTTAGGGCACACACTCATACATACATACATACATACATGTAGGGGAAACTGAGACCGGGCGACGGACAGCTGAAAAGTTATTTATTTTATGGTCAAAAGTTACTTGCTGCCGCTTTATTGCAGAAAGAGAAGAAGGAACACACACACACACACATAGTTGTGGTGGCTTTAAAATTTACTGGAGCATGGCACATAAATCATAAACTATGTAAACGTGATTCTCATGTACGTTCGTATTTTAGGAATAGAAAAATAAATTTAATTGTCACTAACAAACGTAATGCCATTGCCATGGCCATCGCCTTCGCCATCGCCACTCCCATCTCCTCAATCATCAGCCAACTCGGCAGCGACAGAAGCAGCCGCCGCCTGTGCTTCACTAGCAGCTGCCGCCATCATAAGATTACGTTTAATTGAATCCATACCACGGCGAGTAAGGGTTCCCCTGCTAGACGAACGAGCCAAGGACATTTTGCTAGCCGTGCTAGATCTAAATGACACCATGCTCATCTCACTCTTTGAACGCTCCAGCGCTTCGGCGTTGTCAGTCTGAATGCCCAAACGTTGATTCTCCATATCGAGCAGCACAGAATCACGATAGAATGCCGTGCTATCCATTTTGACATTGTACATGCCCGTGGGATCCTCACGATCAAAGGGCACATCGGGACGTATGTCGCTTTCGGTAACGAGCACTCGAGCACCCGGTGTTGGCAAAAATTTGAATAGACGTTTGCGCAACTTCGGCTTGTAGGTGGCGCGCATGCGATCTGGCACCTCTTGCAGCCGGCTGACCATTCTTTCGGGACGCAACACCACACTATGATCGAAGAGACGTCGTTCCACTGGCAACCTTTCCTTAATTGCCTCCAATTGTTTTGAGGTGAGCTGCATCGGACGTACACCATCCTTCCAACGCTCCTGGCCACTCATGAATGCAATTTTTTTATTGTTTCGCAACTGTTTGCGTACCACACGCTTTGCAATACAATTGTAGACAATATGTGGCACATAAGGCGGCACGGGTACAGCCCTAATTGAGATTGACCAACGATGTGGATTTTCCAGCATATTGATATATTTACCATCGGCAAACAATTTCAATTGTTTCTCCGACTTCTTGCCTTTGACTGCTGGCATCTTCTTTTGCAGCTTGGGCAAACTATGTTTGCTCATCTGGAACAAATGCCGATGTCCATGACCAACCACATGACGCCAGTCGGGCTCACAATATTTATTGGAATTTATTCGTTTGTAGGGCAAGCGACGAAACTTATAACGCTTCTGTGTCTCGATGAGCAACGTCAGACGTGGAACTGTCTTCTTGCCCCGTTCACAGGCACAAATATTCGGATAGCGTATGTCATACCGACCAGGATCCGGCTCAAAACCAATGTCTCTGCGCAAAAACACACTACGTTTTGTGGGCACACAGGAGTGTCGGAGAAAAAGGTGCGGATTGAATGGCGGTGCCTTCTTAATGGGCGCCATTTTTGATCTTATCTCATTGTAACTGGTATAGGTATCGGTGGGACCGGGTTCTTTTGGATTGCGCCAACAGCTAGACAAGTCGGTGATCATGATCCGAGAGGATGGATGACGTTCGCGAGCATCTGCAACAGGAATCAGAGATTAATCAACTATAAATATTATTCTATGTCTATATACTTGTCAGAAAGATGCCCTTTTGCCTATTCTCCGGCTTGGAGAAACGATCGATTTCCGCTGGCACCTCATAAAATCGGGTTGGTGGTGGCTTAATCGATACGCGACTCTTGTTATAATGCATTTTAGCGAACATAGTGCCCTTGGCTCCCATCCGACTTAGATACGGTACGGGCAGCACACCATAACGATTGGGAGCCTGCTGGTAGCTACGCCATGTTGTCATCGCTCGATCGAAGTGCAATGGACGTTTTTCCGGATACGGATATTCGGTTGCCTTCTGCAATCCGGTGACATGACGATAATGTGCATAGGTTGCTGCACTAAAATCCTCACCGCGGTTTTCTGTCAAATAAACATCACTGAATATCTAAACAATTTATGTTTCTGATTGCCTGCCTACCCTGTTGACAGCGCTCATTGTAGTATTGTCCGGCCAGCTTGAATTGTTTGCGGACGCTACCCAAGTGATCCTTGCGTATGCGATTACCTTAAATGGAATTGCAATTAGCGTGCTGTAAAGCATTTGGAGATTCTTTAAGCTATCTTACGTGACAACATATAAAGCGGCAAACTCATGCGAGTTGAAACAAAATTTTGTCGCTCATCAGCAGTCAGTTTATGTTCCTTCTCTTCCATTTTTCGCGTGTTTCTAAAACGCTGATACAAATTTGAAAACTATGCGAAACGAAATTGATAAATTGTGTTGGACAAAGGCAAAGCCGGTGTGATTTCAGGTTAAAATTTTTATATAAACATACTTAAATATTGCTGAAATTTGGTCATTATACCATCATAAATCTCTTCGCCTAATGAGCTGTTAACAAAAAATTAAAATTTTATAAAACAACTAAATATTATGAAATTTACATTATACCATCATAAACCTTCTTAAATAAGAACGACAATAGATACGAATAAAAAAAAACAAGCAAACTAAACATTAAGGGATGGTAACCCGCGCTTCAGCTCCTACGGAATCATACCATTAAAAGGAACGTATCACCAATACATAGCAGTTAGACAAACAAACAAAAAGGCCAGGACACAATCAAACACAGCAAACCAACCAAAAAGTATCCTAACAATAGAAATCAAAATATAATAGACAAAACAAAGACACAGGCACAAAGGACAACTTAAAAGACAAGCAAACTACATACAGAGAGGATCAACAAATACAAAAGAACAATACATTAAACCTATACAACAAAACTATATAACACAATAAAGGCACCAACTTGGCCCCAGTAACGGATTACCCAAATACAAAAACACACCCCACCAAACATAGACGACGTACCATGTTACAAACAAACATATAGGCAACATTTAACAATATAACTCAAAACAATACAATATACGAACGCGGTACAATAAAAATCTAAACGAAAATGAAATGATGTAGACTCGTATCGTCGACGTGGTATCATTATTTACAAATATACCCGAAGCACAGCAATCAAACCATAATGGGAAGAGGACGATATTACAAACATACACAGATACCAAAAAAATAAGGAATACTACTACAATGATAATAACACCACATACAACAACAAACCACCACCAGATTTGGACCCAGGCCCACAAGCGAACATGTACAACAAGATATAGACAACGCAATACAAGACTACCAAAATAACATACACATTAAACATATATACAAGACGAACGATATCAATGCATATAAAAAATCACAACACATACATACAAACAACAAAGAATACAATTACAATAAAGGGACAACAACAAATGCTATCTGACCACCAACAAAAACAGGAATATCGGCAAAGCACAGACGATCGCACAAGATAAGTCCACACACAACCAGACCAGAAAATAAACACCAAACATGGTCAAAAGCATACACACGACACAACAGGCCAAATATATATTAAATTAAAACAATATATAAAACACACCGAACGATAGGACAAATAATACAAATCACAAGAAAAAACAAATCAAACACAAAACACAATCAACAACAAAAATACGACATACCATATAAGAACATTAACTAACAAACAAACACCCAAAATTATGCCAGCGCACAAACACCAACATATGCATACAAGCCACAATCACGTAGATTTACATACGAACAAAAAAAAAAACGTCACACCATCAGCCGGGAAGAGGGGAGAGCGTGTAACGGGGTTTATCGGGCAACCAAGAGGCAGCGACAAACCGGGGAAAAGGACCCAGCCTGCCACCACAACAACAACAGGTCACACAGCGACTCGAAACGCAACCTGACGAGCGAGACGCAGGCCATACAACAAAGCAGCAAACGCTACCACACAACAACAACAACATATCGGCAGTTACAGATACTCAGCACAAAACAGTCGATAGAAAGTAGTTAAATTTTAATTTTAATTTAAATGTAGACAATGCGTAAAGTTTTAGTGAAAAGATGTATGTATCGTGTATCATATTTGTTTTACATTTGTTTTGTATTTAATATAAAAACACAACATATAGCCCCGAAGAAGGCTAATATAAAAAAATTGATGGGTTAATAAACAAAACACCATTAAAACAACAACGGCCTTACCGATAAAACATTACAAAAAAACAAAGCATTGACATTTTAAGTTGAAAACTTTGTTCAATAAGATTCAATGCTGAATTTGCTACGTTTAATAACAATTGTGAAACTTTTTTATTCACTACTTTCATGCATGATGTTGAAGCATCTTCCCAGTCATTTTGCGGTGGCGATGTTGATTGACTGACTCTTAACTGTCTGTGTGTTTGAGTCTGAGAGTGTGTGTGTGTGTTCCTGTTGTCCTGTATATTGCTTCACTTTGCCTTTTTGGTTGATTGCCTGCATTGCTGCATTAAATCGAATTAATTAATGGCACATTTCACATTCATCATTTACCCGGCTGCATGTTTTTTATTTCGTTTTTCTGCTTTGTATTTTTATTAACCTATCTATATGGTATATGCCCACAGCCCTACCGCCAACGCCATACGTTCTGGGTCCAACGCCCACATCCTGCTCCTGATTGCGCTTTGCAGTCGCCGTAGCATTTGCATCATTCTCACTGGGTGTTCGTTTAATTTTGTTTCACTTCTTTTCTGATTCTTTTTTTTTATTTATTTATTTTTGTTGTTGGTACGAATCAACGAACTGCAAAATTCAATTGAAAATCGGTGAATGCAAGTTAATCAGTGCGCTTGGCTACGCTAATTATGCGGCCGACGGAAATACATTGATAAATGTATAGATGTATAAATGTATGTATGTATGTATGTATATTATGTAACCAAATTATTGTTGTCTAATGAGTTTTACTGGTAAATTAAACATTCATCGCTCTCACCGCAAAAGTTCTCAATTGCAATACGTCTGAGGTGTTGCCGCGCAATTCAATTAAAAAACAATTTTAAAATTGTAAAAATAAAATTTCGAAGCATGGAAGTCAATAAGTTTTAAAGTTTAAGTTATAAATTTCAATAACCTTTTTTATTATTACAAATTTATTTATTATTTGACTTTTTTACTAATAATAGCATATAATTTTATGTTTAACACATTTTTTAATATTTTAATATTTCATTTTAAAATGCATTTTCTTTGTTTCCTTTTTATTGCATCAACTTTGAATTTTTTTCTTTTTCCTAATTGTTACATAAATTTTATTAGATTTTTCTTTTTATTTACAACCTTTTATTTTTTGCCAGGTTTGGCGCCTCTATTTTTGTTTTTCTTGGCGGCTTTTTTTGCAGCCTTTGCCGCCCTCTTAGCTTTCTTTTTTGCCAACGCCGCTTGTTTCCTCATTTTAGCCAGTTTGGCTATAAAAATTTAAAAATTTGATTAGATACAAACACATTTATATCTTTATAAACCTTTATTTAACTTACCTTTAACAGCTCGCGCCGTAGCCAAGTTAACAGGAAGCGGTGCACATTTAAAGCCAGCTGGTGGCGCTTTGCAGAGCCGAATAAAACGAAAACCAGTTGAATAGAGCATGCCCAGGCAGGCTTGTGGACGAATCCTTGACTTGGGCCAGTCTTTAAAGTAGAGATCCGTGCGCTTCACTTCCGGCAGTTTAACACCCTCCAGATCCCGCCAATGTCGCATGTATTTTGGCTTGAAGGGTTTGGTGGGCAGCTTCCAGGTATGATGTGGCGCATATTTCTCATATTTGCCCCAGCAGCCTGGTTTGTCCACATAGAACCAAATATCAGCATCTGGATAAAATCTCATTTTGATGAATTAAAAAAATTTTAAATGTTTTTTTAAAATATTTTGAAATTTAAATTTGTTGCCAGAGCAAAAAGAAAAAATGATAGATCTGTTCGAAAAATTTATATTTATCGTTTCATAAAATCAACGCTTACTTTGAATACATCAACAATTCAAAGTGTCAATGAAAACAAAGTGCTTAAAAAGTAAACAATAATGACTTTAGTCCATTTTATTAAACATTATTTAAAGTGCTCTCAAATTGAACGATTCAATTGCATATTTTTTGTGCGAAATCTATTTACTTTTCAATTATCAATTCATAAATTCTAGCTCGTTATCTATCTTGCACCATTTGGGAAGCTGTAATAGTTTACGATTAAAATCCGAATGGATTTGCAAATGCCGCATAAAAAATGGTTTGTTATGTTCACAGAGCATAAATTTAAATGACTTCTTTGTCAGCTTTAACTCAGCGTATAATTAATCTAAAAAGCTAAGCAGGCAAAAGATAAGATCATAAGATTAAAGGATACTCCTGCTGAATACACGAAAACTGTCAATTAAGTTTAATTATTTTATGCTCCCAAATGGGGCCACACATATACACGCTAACTAATGTGCAATGTGACCACAAAAGCGTCTTATGCAAGTGCTTTAAACAGTATTACAGCAGTGTTAGCAGGAAGGGGGGTTGTAGATTGTGTAAAGATGAGGTCTCGAGTCAAAAAACACACTACGCTGCCTGCCGCTAAGCAAAGTCAATTATACTAGCAGCTTTGATGCAAGTAATTGGCATAATGAAATTTTCTCAGCCAACGACGAGGACAACCGCAAAGAATAGAAGCTAGCAGGAGCAGCAGCAGCAGCAGCAGCAGCGTAACCATAACCGTATTAGCATATCAAGCGGCAACTGTGGAACTGATGACAATGACACAACCAACTAACGTTTGCCCGTTCATCCTTGCCCTCAGGCAGCTCCTCAAGCCGATAAGCCGCGTTGACGCCATACTTTTTGCGTATTGAATAAATATTTAAATAGTCCAACAGCTGTCGCACAGTATTAATAGCATACGCTGGGGCGCCACTTGAACTTTAGCAACAGCAGCAGCACAAGCAATTCTCCAATACCCAGGCTCTGTGCAAATATGTTGCGGCCAGCACAAAACAACAACAACAACAGCGAAAAAAAAGAAAGAATATGTTTAAATATTTTATAAGCCAAAGCCATTTGGCAGTGTGCAGCAAAGCAACAAACCGTAACCAAAGTTGCAATGGCCCCCAAAACTGCAACGACTAGTAGATGAAAATAGCAAGTTGGCTAGCAGCACTTAACAAATCCTGGATATAGATACATTGAACATAGATTTTGTATTTAACAAGTCAGCTCAAGCTCAATAAATGTTGCATTAGGTTGCCTTTTATTGGTTCAACATGATGTCAATTCGATTGCCGCAAATATATCAAATTTCCAAATGGATACCAAAATGTTTTTAAATAACAATATTCTTAACTACTACTAAACTTAACTACTTACTAAAATATCATTTAACCGTACATTTTTTAAGACTTAATGCTTGTTATAATAATATCGATATATGAAACCACCACACCTCCCCTTAAAACAAAGTGCATTACTAAGTCGACTACAAATTTAATTTATACCCTGCATATCACTTATAAATGGATTTTTTAACTATGCAAATTTCGAACCTTTAGAAAGCAAAAGTTTTTTTAGTTGGCCTTTTCGGTAGTTTTCGAGTTTTAGGGAAAAAAATCATGATATGTTAGTATTTTAATTGTGTAACAAAAGTAACCAATTAACCCCCCAACGAATAAGTTTTTTGCTAGGGTATTTGGTAGTCCATTCTTTGCTTGGTACAACATTCTTCTTTTATTCTGTTTTGTAGCCCAACTCACTTGGCATTCCCTTAATACCATGAATTTTCGTTGGTTGCATTTCAACAAGGGATGCATGCGCTGGCATTGTCTTTGGTGGCTCCATTTGGTGGTGTTTGGCTGTGATGGTGACCGGCTGGCTGGCTGGCTGGCTAGCTGGCTAGCTGGCTGGCTAGCTGGCTGGCTAGTGGTGCTGGTGGGTTTGGTGGTATGCTTGTTTGCGGTTTGTTGCTTTGTTTCTATAGCATATGAACGACAGCGCTCAACACTTTTTATCGTTGCCATCGCCGCACTGCTACTTATTATAATTTTTTTTCTCTTTCGCTTATATTTTTTGGTTTTTTTTTTTTTTTGCCAGCTGCGAGTAAATTTCCATGGGGGCTTAGCCCAAGTTGAACATGTTGTTGAGTTGATTTCATAGCGTGCGAGTGGCGCTTACAAGTTGGGGCATTGGTTTAGCGTGCATGAGCGCGCAAAAGTATGCTACAAACACTCTAAAGTCCTTGCTGTAGCTGCAAAGGCAATCGCATTTAAATTTTGTGGCTTAAACGAACTATATAAAATGTGGTAAATTGTTTCAAATGCTTGCCGCAAAATACATGCAATTATTTTAGAATTGTTCAACAAATTTTATAAGCTATGCAAATTAAAATGTTCAATTGTTTATATGGTTAATTTTAATTTAATTAAGCTAGGCACCTTTATAGAGAGTCAATTGTTTAAAGCCTGTTTAGCTGTTGATTGTGTGATGGTTTATTTAAAAATTATCTGTATTGCAACTTTCGGTAATGCGCTTAATATTTTGTATTGCTTTTTTTTGGGTGCTTTACAAGGGACTCTTCATAAATATATGTATATGTATATAGAAACAATGCTATGAACGCTTCGGCATAATTATGTCGCATGAATATTTTTATCGAAGCGCATTAAAAGGCTTTTAAAATTTATTGATATTACCGACTCTATTAAATTATGCCACACAGCCAACAACCACCCCAGTGCTGAATATTGCTTGTCTTTCTTCGTTTATTTACTTTCTTTTTGCTTCCCTTTTATTTTTAACGCCATATTTTTTGAGTGACATGGCAATGGCAGCAAATTTTCCATATCGTCAATGGCACCGCCCGATGACTGGCAGCAAAATTGGCAATGCCAAAAGCAGCGTTGATGACGACAACAGCGACAGCGACTTTTGCTGTAAGCGGCAAACTCAATTTTTGTGGGAAAAAAAAAACTTTTAGTTGCTATGCATACATTAAATAAAATACACACACTGCCAACAGCAACAATAGCATTGTTAATATTAATATGTTTTTTTTTTAACCAAAAAAATTTACAAAAATATATTTTTTGCGCAGCATTAAGCTGCTTTTGGAGTCAATTAATGCATGAAGAAATACGTGCATGCATTGTAAACAGTCTATTATGCGTCTGCATACTCAACACACACGCACACACACACACACACATGCGTTGTACTTGTTGTATGCGACTCGCTTGACTGGCATCCATTGCGTATGATTGATACATTTATACTTTGAAAGGATTCCAAATTATGAAGCACATTTTACGTCATACTGCGTCAAAGTGTTCAATATACCATTTAAGTCACTAACAGTGACTGCAAAATAAGTTATAGCCCTGTATTAAGTTTAATTTAATATATTTAAGTCTTTTTAAAATATTGTTTGTGTAGAAAACAAATATTAAAAAGAAAAAATTTTCTTTTAATGACTTAAATAAAAGAAATAAGGAATAATAAATATTCATATGTTTACAATTTTGTCACAGTAAACACATATTTTTAGTTAAGACTGTTCAATCGATCACAACATGTACAAAAATATAACCAAAAAATAGAAGCAATACAAAATTTTAAGAAAAATATATTTTAGATGCTTTTTATGTTTATAAATGCTTGGCTGCATTTTAAGTGCAGCGTAAACACATTTATATTTCAATGCATTTCATTTTTAAATGATATCAACTATTAAGTATTTATATAACAAACAACTTTCAAGTATGAGCGATGTGAGCAGAAACTAATTTTCCTAGTTTTAGTTTACTTGGATAGCACAACAGGCTTAAATATAAAATAAAATTCATAATATTTGCCCATTTGTTGTGGGAGTAACAAATCCTCTCATATAACTATAATCACAATACAATTCCATCCAAAATTCATAGTGCCACGAATTTTAAATAATCTGCAAAGCTTCCTCTTTTGTGTGTCAAAGCTTAAAAGGCAATCATCTAAACAATTTAATACATTGCGTCTATTTTGAAGGAAGTTAAAGGCGTCTCTAGTTCACTACTCAAATGACAATTCCCTGGTCCAATTGGTGATTGATCCGCCCAGGCGTGCTGGTGTTGTTGGCACACGCGAGAGTAGTATGCCATGGCTAAGCTGATGTTGGCAGTTGCAACTGCTAACTACTAACTGCAACTTCCGTTGCAAGTTTGCCTCATACAGCCATTATTTTCACACACAAAAACAGTGACAGAATAAGAGAGACGGGAAAGAAGAAGAGAAGAATAGAGAAAGAGAGCAGTGCTGCAAATTGAATGTGCAGCCGACATTTCGTTGAGGGCATCAGATTGCAGCTACCGCGTGCTGCATAATTTATGGCAGACCAAAGTTATGGCCCCGTTGCCCCCTCACCATTGCACTGTTTCCACTATGCGTGGTTTGTTTTTCGTTTCGCATTTGTATTTTGCCTTTGACACCGGCTACCTAACTCTGTTTTACTGTCTTCATCTCTCACTCTCTCACATATGCTTGTCGGCTTGTCTGTTTTGGAACTTTGCAGTTTTTTCGTGCCTGGGATTTTGGCGTTCGTTAACATCGCAATGCCGTTTTTCAAATGTCTGCGCCATGTGCATGCAAAATATCAAATGCCAAGCAAAACTTGGGGCCAATATTTGGGGCAGTTGCACATTTCAGCGATAACCTGCGCTAATGAAGTGTGATGTTGCCCAAATGCTTGGCTTGGTTTGGCTTCTCTCTTTTTTTTTTTGTAATACCCTTTTTTATGTGCTCGGCCTTAGAGCCTCAATGCGTGCAGAATTACAATTACTTGAGTGATTTGAGGTTTAACATTGAGATTTCACTTGTATGGCTTTTGAGGGCTTGGTTTTGTTTTTTTGTTGGACACTTCCTTGGACACAAAAATCAGGAAACTGCCAAGTCGAACTCAAAACTAATTAACTTGTATACGCACTTTGCGCATTGTAGATGCAAATGCAGCTGATAAATATGATTAAAAAGCATATCAATTATCAACTTTAGTCGGTGAAGAGCACTCAAATTCTGGTCGCTGTCGTTAGTTAAATTGGTTAGTACTTGGCCTGTACGTCTGCGAGTGTCATCAATGCCAATGTGCTTAATTATAATGCATATTTATGTGTACGCCAGCCAAGGGGCATACCCATTGAGCGAGCTCATCCCCGTTTCATCTGCCGTTCTTTTCTTTTCACAACACAGCGTCTTCATTAGCAAGTATTTTTCCCAGGCGAAATCTTCAGCGCAGCAGCAGAAAGGAAACTAATAATTAACACTTTTTACTGCCAAGAGTCGATAATTGAATTACAGACTGCAGTCAATGGATTCTACCCCACCACCTTCCAACGGCGACCTCATCAACAAGAACGGAGGAGAGCTGCAATTTTCATCTTATTTTTCATCATGCTTCACGCTTTCTCTTCTCTCTTCTTTTCTCTCGTCATTTCCTTCATTTGGCTTGTCTTGTTGTTGCAGCAGCTGCCAGAAAAATATTTGCAGTTATATGGCAAGAAAATGCAATCGCTTCGAGACCAAACAGCGTAAAAGGCAAAAATTCAAATGCACTCCCTCCCATAACAACAACAACAACAACAATAACGATGAGGACCAACAAAACCAAAAAGCTGAAGCCGAAAAATAAGAAAAATGAGTGTTGAGCAGTAGAAGTCGCTTTGGAATCTAGCATAAAAACCGTTTAATTAAAATTCAAGAGGTTTTGTTTTCCAGCTGCTAGTTTTTCTCACTGTATATGTACATCCATACTATATAAATATATATATGTATATAGATGGTTGTAAGTGTGTGTGTGTGTGTGTATTTGAACGACTTGAGTAATAGAAGGCGCTTAAGGAGCGTTGAGCCAAAGCTATGTAAATTGGCGTCTGTTTTGGATCGGCGTTAATTACTTTGAAGTAAAGTGCATGCGACCATTGCCCGCGACCCAAACCAGGCGGATGGATAGCGTTGGAAGGGTTGGCCTGCTTGTTAAGTCAAAGGATTTGATTTGACAATGGCAACAACTGCATTGATTATTTGAATTTATAAAAGTTAGTTTACTTTAAATGCGATTGGAAAATGAGAAATTGATTAAGAAAAATGTATAAGGAAATTGTTAAACTTTTTAAACAGAAACAGCAATGTTAAGTTATCTAGAAAATGGTTTAAATTGTGTAACTTAAAATTAGTGATCACTATATTATACCCTTGCCATCAACCAGCCCAGACAACAGCACCGTCACTCGCCGTCAAAGAAGATACCGTCTGCTGGACATTCTTCTCCTTACTGATTCACACATAGACTAACATTAACATTAACAGTAACATTAACAGTAACATTAACATAAACATTAGCATCACATACGATCCCTTGATTATAAGTTACTTTATGCTTTGTACTGTAAGTAAAAAACAGAGTTTGAGTCTTGATAGAGCTACGGAATAAAACAGACTTGTGTTCACGAAGCTGTTGCGTTTTAATATTTCGAGAAGAACATTTGTCTACCACAAATGCTTTATAGTTACAACTCGCATATTAATTTATCGAACAGATTGCAACTGCTTGGAAAAAAAAATTCTATACAAAGTAGACAAAAATCAATATAAAATAATCAAAAGAAGAAAGCAGGTGTTCTTTTTCTGGATGCTATAAAAGTTTGATATTGTGGTAGGTCTTAGCAATGGATGTATCGCTCCGAACGTAAATTCGCATGTCGTGGGCAGTCGTGCGTTTCACGTGTCCATCTCTAGTTACCCCAAACTGCTTTAGCTGTCCGAGTTCGAATTGAGAGAGATGAAGTGGAGCGATTGCTCGGCCACAAATGCTAAGCAAACACAAATTGCGAATGATAAATGCAACGCTCGCCTGCCGTTAATAATTTTCTATAAATTTTCGCGCACAAATCCCAAAGCAAATTGCAAAACGTGGCCGGGGCCACGGGCGCTCTGCTGCCCTTGCAACAAAAAAAAAAAAAAAAAAAAAAAAATGGAAAGCCAAACAAGGAAGAAAATTTCGCCAAAAATCCAATTTGCATTTCCATCAATAACAAAAGAATATTAGAAGATGCGTTCAGGGAAATGTGCCAAAACAGAACGCAATGGTGAGAGATGGTGAGAAAAGTGGGTTAAGGGGGAGAGGGAGAGAGAGGTTTGGTTATGAGCCGCCCGTCAAAATTTACCAATCGTTAAAAATACTTCCTGTTTCCTGTGCGCCATTTTCTAATGCGCCGGCTTGGCTTCCGTTTCTCCTTGTTTTTAAGTCGTCCACAATGCTGGCCACGTTCACGTTCATGTTCGAGTTGTCCAGCGGCTGCTGCCTGCCTGACTGCCTGCCACAATAAGTCATTCTCTCGTGCGCTGCTTTATGTAATTTATATCCTTGCTGCATTATCCTTTATTTACTTTACTTTTTAGCATTATGCGAGAGTGTGTGTGTGTATGTGTGTGTGTGTGTGTGTGTGCGCGCGCGTAGCAAAAATTTATGTATAAAAATGAGCGAAATTGCAGAACACATTTTTTCCATTACTGAAAATAAATGTCCGAGGGATGTGCTCAGCACAGAACCAGCACTGACTAACTTTGTGTGTGTGTGTGTGTGTGTGTATCTGTATGTGTGTGTCTGTCTTAGATCAGAAAAAATCGCTTCTCACTGATGAGCTTCAATGAATTCAATCAGAATTCATTTGAATACAGTCGGTGCATACCAAAGAAGCGAGATTAAGTGGCAAACTCAAACTGAGAGCTGAGAGGCCAGTGAAAGTGCGACAGGATAAGATGACGACGATGAACCCCGGGGCAAAACTCCTTATGCGACAGCAGCAGCAGCCATTCGCTTTGACTAATATGCCTGGTGGTTGTCCTGCTTGTGGTTTGGGTGGTGGAGCTTAGCGAGCATGCCTTGGATTTTGTGCTGAGGAATAAGTAATCAGCGCTAAGTTGGTAATTGAAAGCGTAACTTTCCTCCCACAGCCCAGCCCCTCTTCTCAAAACGCAGACACTTGCGGATTTTTGTTGTTGGCTACGGTCAAGTACGACGTCGACGTCGACGTCATCCACTCCACACTTGACTTGAGCTGCAGAATGAAGCTAGAGTGTAGCTGGAGTAAGGCTAAAGTGAAGTAGAGTGGAGTGGAGTCGAGTCGAGTAGACTAAAGAGCCGAAGAAGTGTAGAAAAGAAAACATAGTGAAGAGCAGCAAAGTTCATTGAAATCTTGAATAGAACTACAACAACAACAACAACAGTATTGGGGCGCAACTTATGGTTAAGTTTTTGGATAATGTGGCTGCCACACTGCTACTTACTATCAACAGAAAATCGCACAACGATGTCTGCCAGCAAAGAAACACCTGCTCACAAAGTGTGTGTGTGTGTGTGTGGAGTGTGCAAGGAACGGGGAGGGGATAAAACGCCTGAGGCCAGACTTGGGAAAAAACCAAAAACAAAAAAAAACCCAAATAACCAAACCCAGAAGATAAAACGCAGCAATGGAAAAATTTACTTCAGCTATAGGCAAGCAAACATTTACGCTACAAAATAAAATAACATTTATATGTACGTTAATATGTAAATATCAATAAAGCAAATAAACTGAATTAAATCAATTATTATCATCTTAACATAAATACAGACTTTCATTGTGAGTGCTAAACTAATAGTAGGAAAAACTTCATTTAAAAAGCTAAGAGATTAAAGAAGAAGAAAAATTCTGATTATTAATTAATTACTAAGAAGATTTATTCATACATTTAAATACAAATTAATTTACTTTTCATCTTTTAAATAAAAAACGTCATGAGAATTGCTAACTTCTCTCTCTTCTTAACAGAGCATCATACCATGTAACGGAACGCAGCGTAACATAAGGTTGCAAAAATTATGTATGTACAAAGATTAAGAAAGTAAATTGTTATCTGGCATGGCTAGGGGAAATGTTAACAGCAAAGGAAATGGGAACGCGCCGTGTTGACAGCATATCCTGAGGGGTTGCCCATGTCAGGGGCATGAGTTTGGCGGAAAGTGCGGGGCATAACGAAATTATACTTAAACCAACATTTTTTGTGCGTATGTTTTAGATGAGTTTTGTTTGCTTGTGTGTTTTATGTGCGCAATCATCGTTAAATACGGTTGCAGCAAAACAAGAAATAAAATAAAAACTTTTATTAAAAAGATAAAAAATAAAAATTAAACAATAAAAGCAGTTGCCAAAAGCAGGCGAGGATAGATTTAATTAACTTTGACTTAACATAACTCTTTTTGATAGAAAAATTGATTAAAACGAGAACAAATCTGACAAACGTTTACAAAAAAATAAAGAAAAACCCAAAAAACAACTTCGATCCTGCCAGGAGTCGAACCTGGAATCTTCTGATCCGTAGTCAGACGCGTTATCCATTGCGCCACAGGACCGTTGACTTGTTCAACAGCTATTTACATACGTAAGCTACAAGCAAGCGAGCGACGATCGAACGTGTGCTTATCTCAGCTATTTATAGACAAAACAACAAAAACGAAACATGAGAATTAAGTGTGAATAAATAAAGCAGCATAATGACAACAACACTTAAAAGCAAACACAACTGTGAACTGAATAGAGACAAAAATACACATGTACACTGTGTCTGAATTAACCCATTCGCCGTTTAAGTCTCTCGATTTAAACTGGTTAACGTTGTGAACACAACAATTTAAGCACTTTTACTGCTTCTGGTGCCACAGTAAACACTTATCATCAACAAACAGAAGATGAAGTATTTTTGCTTCAAATACAATGACACACATTTGTCGTCTATCGACTAACCAAAAATTTAACATGAAAATTCCGATTGATTTTCATCTAAATCAACTGACTGATACCTGTTTGTGTACTAGTATGTCCAGCTCTGTGTTGTCTCTCAGTGTGGGTGTATGTGTATTTGTGTGTTGTTTCTGGTTTGCTTCGTTTGATTTCGATTCTAATTGTTATCGTCTATCCAGGAACGGGGGTGCCTGCTACATCCACATCCACATTCGATTCGTGTCAAATCACTTTTGCGAAAATTACCTGTGTTGCTTGCTACTTCTACTGCAGCAGGAGGAAAACTTTATCCCAAATGGGCAAATAATTATTCGTGCAAACCAAACTGAATCCAATGCAAGCCACCCCACTTGGGCAAAAATTAAGCAAATATCACGTCGATGGACGGACTAACGAAAATCAAAGACAAACCAATGAAGCCTCTCTCTGTGTTCGGATACAATAGGAGACGAGTACTGTAACAAAATTCCTGCTTAAAGTGCGTGTGAAAATCTTTAACGTGAGTGTCTAAACTTTTTCTTATTTGTGAGTGAGGCTAAGGTATGAGGGTTTTGGGGCATATCGGATCTGATTCGGTTTAATTGTTTGAGGTTTTAATTACAGAGAGTGGTTATTTGGAGAAGTTATCGAGCGAATGTGGATTGTTTGGGTTAGGGGAAAAACAGACAAAGCTGGAAATTGGCACAAATTGTGGCTAATTTTGGAAGCGATTTGGAATCAATGAGACGACAACGGACAGTTGATTTTTACCAAACCTCAAGGTTTCGTTAGAAAGAAATTCAAAAATATTAAGCTTAAATGATTTAAAGTCAATAAAATTAATTGACTTAAAGATTAAAAAATATCGCATTTGCATCAAAACGTTTTGCTATCCAATTCCTGATTCGATTCTTTTTTTTTTTTTCTACCAACAACTATTTGCAGTGTAGAGTTAAAATCATTAGTTAACATGGATGTTGAGGTTGTTGTTGTTTGCGCAAACTGTGACACAACAAATTTTGCGCAAACAAGATTTAAGTAAACCCAACAGCAGAACAAGCTTCTCGCTTTAACTTCATTGCCAACTGCAGCGAGTAAGCCAAGCGAGCCGCAATCCAGCATACATAGATATATTTATATATATTTCCCCTTGGCATACCCCGCTACCCTCATTTCGCTGTCTGACATTGCCTGCAGTAAGTAAATTGTACAGTTGGCGCAAACGAGTAAAGAAATCGCTCATGCAAAACTGATTGACTGTAACGAAATACAAAATGCAAAAGAACTGTAAAGAGAAACACGAAACTTGTTACAGTCGTTGCTGATTTTAGAGAAGCACAACCTCCACCCCCCGAAAACCCAATCATGAAGCTAAAAAAATAAAGCACGAAAAAATGCCGAATGAATAACCCCCATTGCAGCATGCCCCGTTATCTTTTCTGCGTTTGTTTATGTACTTTTGCTGCTGCGCCCGTACGTATGCAATGGTTTCATTACTTTTACTCTGTGCTACCATCAACCAGGGCTGCACAATGAGAGCAAAATCACCTAAAACTGATCTTAGATTTTATATTAACCCAACAAATTTAATAAAAGGAGCAAATGAGTAAAAATAATGATGTGTTAGAATGTTGCATTTTATAGCTTCAACTTAATTCATTGTGCTGCATAAATTGTAATGCAGTCCTGGTTGCAGTTTTGTCTGATTTGTATTGAAACGAAAATATCGTTGAACGCTGGACTTTTGGACGCCTTTTTGTCGGTTGTGCACTTAATTGAAAGGAATTGTTAATTCACAAGTCTTTGCTTCCTCTCTTGCTGTATCTTTCTCATGCTTTCTCTCTCTCTCTCTCTCTCTCTCTCTCTATTTGACTCACTTTGTGCGTGATTGGCCGCCCCAAATGGAGCTTCCTTAATGATGACGACTATCGGCTGCAGGCATTTACTTCACTTTTGCCTTTTGGCGACTTTATTAGCCCCTCGCTTGATTTCTCTACCTTCAATGATAAAAATTACGATATATGGCAACGATATAAGCTACGATACACATTTTAACACACTCTCCAGCATACCCCATCCACTCTGTGCTGTTTGCGCATACGTGCGCCAGAGGGCGTCCAGTTCAGCAGCTTTCAACGCGAGATGTTTTTTATCAGTTTATTCTTTGGAATTTTTTTCATAATTATAAAAGCATTTTGTGTGGATTATACAAAACTTGAATTTAGCCACACATATGTAGATAAAAGTATATGTATATTGCTTGACACTCGCACTCTGCTACTTAACCGTAATAATTGCTCACGTTCTTATGCTCTTCCTCCTTGCGACTCATTGTGGCTTTTAAAACCAATTTGGCAAAATATAAGAAACCCTATACAGCGTCTTCTTCCTCTCCACACCTCGCAACACCGTTTACTCCGTTAAGGCAACCAGGTCAAAATGCTGCCCTAAGATGTGTGTAATTAGACGTGACTTTTCCTTAAGTTTTTCTGGCTCCTTTTGTATGACTGCCTAACGGGCTGGTAGGGGAGCGAGAAAGAGCGAGAGATAGAGAGTCCTTATAGCTTAAAGCCTTCTTAACACTGTTGTTGTTGTTGCTTAAGACATAATTGTACTAGGGCATGGCCTGTGGGTGTTGATGGCGTCGGGGTTTAGATTGAGGTTAGACACCAAGTGCCAAAGGCAATTATTAGACTATAGAGTTAAATGTAATGGCATAATGTAACTGTGCTTAAAGACAAATTGCTACGTGAAGTATTAAAATTCAACTAAAATCAACAGCACTGCAAGAAATAAAAATGATTAAAAACTAACAAGCGAAGAAATTATCAATTGCTATTTAAAACAAATTTACTAATAACTATTTGCATAAAATCTTTGCTCCTTCAAGACGATATGAAAGCGGTTAATTTGTCTAACGGAAATCTTTAGCACATCCATACATATCCCGAGAACGCTTACCAAGGACAACACAGCTCACCCCTTTAAACCATTGTGCTCGCATATTTAATGTCTTTGGTTGACGTAAATGGAAAACATGACAAATAATTGTGAATTTTTCAATATATATGCCGTCAAGCTATTACGCTGCTTGCATATTTTTTCCGTGACGTGTCACGACATTGCATCCACGACACATTCTTATAGTGCTCATAAGACCCAAGTCAAAGGCATGGTGTATGTAAAGTAATGCAAATTTCGACCTTGAAATAAAACTCAACTTGCAAAGCGTTGCTCCGCCAAGCTTTGGTAAAGCTTAGTCAATACATGCTCCATTTTAACACAAGGATTCCAAATCTGCAAGCGAAAATTTTATGTTAACAGAACTACGAATTATGTTAGTTAAGAGCCTAAAAAATGGTTCATATCCTTGATAAGCGATGTTATCAAATCAATAAATTTAGCAAGTCGAAGGAAGCATTTATTTGTTTATATTTTTTTTATTTATGTTGTTTATGTATGTTATTTATTGCGTTTACAAATGTCTATTGCGTCCTGGAAAAAAATGTTACACGCACACAGAATGTATAAGACTGATAGTATAACATTGCTCTGTGTTCGATTTTTAAATAAACCCTCTTTTTATATATATATATATATTTATGGAGATATATAAACGTATAGTGATCAGTACACACCATTAGATACAACGATAATTCATTCACATATACATCGTATAAATACATATATATATAAATAAGTTATTAAACACAAAATGCATTTTCATACATTCGTACAAAAACCGAATTTAAATATGTGAAAGTGATTATGAATATCGTTAAATCATAAATGGAAGAAAAACTAACGGAGTAACGGGGGTTAAAAGGGGGAACAGCGAAATGGTTTCTGTGAAATAATTGTGCAATTAACTAATTTAAACGCTGAGTAACTGGCAGCTTCTTGCGCCGGCGTCGCAGCTGTTGACTGCGATCCCAGTACTCGTAGTAGCGTTCCTGTTTTAACCACTCCTGATATTTATACCACCATTCTTCCCACTTGATGTAGTCCTGTGAAAAAAGAGTGAGTGTGTTGGTTTGTTAAAGAGTAAAAGTTTCCTTTGAATCGCTCTCACCTTTAAATCCAAATCTCTTAAATAACCGCGACTTTTGTAGTATTCGTAACGCACGCGCACATCGTCCCACGACAGCATGCCCGACGGTGCTGTTGTGGCCAACTCCTCGGGAAAGTGGCCAGCCGGCGCTGGAGAATACGAATAGCGACGCGGAGGCGATTCCATGCCCTCCTCGATCATCACTTTGAGCGCACCACCAGCCGAATCTTTGGTGATACGCATATTCTCCATGTTGCTGCGATCGATGCTCCATTGAGCCATTTTGCCGAAGCGCTCAGAAAGCGTTAGACGCGTTGTAGCCGAAAATGAGGGCAATGCCGGTGTGGTTGCCTCATCGCTATCGGAACCGCCCGAATCATCCGAATCGGATGATGAATTGCCATTATTGCCACTTGCACTGGCGCTTGCCGTCGCACTTGAATGCTTCTTTCGTTTCTCACCTTCGATTTTGACGCGCGCACGCAACTGTTAATAATGAACGATTAGAAAGTATTTAAAGTGACAAATGTTTGGTAATTTTATACTTTACCTCCTTCTCCTTCTTTTTTTTCTTGGCCTGCGGAGCAGCGGCGGCTGCTGATGCGGCGGCTGCTGCCGGCTCTGGTGGCTCTGGCGGCCGATGCTTAAGACGCGGATCTTCTGGCGGCGGCGAATGACGCGAAACGCGACCGACTTTCATATGCGCATCCGACGATGCGCCGCGTTCATGACCGATATGACGCATTTTGGCATCACGATATTTGTCAATTGCGGCACTGCCACGCACCGGCGGTGGCGTTGTTGGGCGCCCATGCAAACGACCATGGGAATCGGGCGGCGGTAACGACGGCGGCGGGGCACCGGCACCCCGATAATGGCCACGTGGCTTTGGCGGCGGAGAACGCGGTCCGCGCGAGCTGTGTGAGCGGGTAAATCAGTTAATCAGTTTTCAATTTACTGACATAAAAAAACATATATTTACCGAGATCTGTGGCGATGACTGGGCGAGCATAGCGAACAGGAATCATCTGTGCTGCTGCTCATGGAGCTATTTGAACGCGAGCGCATTGAATGCTAGAATAAGACAAAAATGGAATATGTAAGGATATACAGTTTGGCATTTGAGATGATAGCTACTTACTCTTGGTGGCGGTGATGGTGGTCGCTTGGAGCGTGGTAGAATGTGACCCGGGGGCATGCCACGTTTATCAATGCCCGACGACGAAGATGCAGGCGGCAGAGGTGGCGAACGACGCCGGCCTAGAGGTGAACGCGACGCGTTTGTCGGTTTACGACGCAGCTGAGATGACGTTGATGCGCAAATTGGTTCGGGCGGCGAACGCGGACGACCATGACCGTTACCCGGACGACTGCTGCTGCTGTGATGGTTGCTATTTGGCGAACGAGGAGGCATGTTGCGCGGTGGCATCGGCGGCGAACGTGGACGGCCACGTAGCGGCAGTGGCCCACTATGATGCGGCGATGGAGGCGACATTAACGGTCTGCGCTCCATATACTGCGGCGGCGGTGAGCGGCGGCGTGGATGCCCCGGTGGCGGCGGTGACAACGGCGGTGATTTGCGCAAACGGGAGCGACTTCGCGAATGGGGTGACCTTGAGCGGCCGTAACGCGCCGCGACGGATGACGGGGCTGAGGGTGGCGGGAGGCCTGCATTTGGGATAGACCCACCCGGATAGCGACCATAGGCGCCGACCTGCGTTGAATCGCGTTCACTTTCACCCGAGCTGCTTTCGCCTTGAATGTACATTTTCTTGTAGCCAGTGTGACGCCATCGATTTGGATCCTTCTCCTCTGCTTCGATGAGTTTCTTGTCCCAGTAATCGTTGGTCGTGTTCGCACGTGCTTTCTTCATGACGTTATCGATTTCGCGACGCTTGCCAGCTGGTAAAGATGGATCTACAAAATGCAAAAAATTAAGTTGCAAATTATTTAGTGAAAGTTCAGTTATTGAGAATGCTGTAATTATACTCTGATACCAAACGTACTTGGAAGAATTTGCTGGACTTGTGCAATGGTTGTCCGTTCGTCTGTGATCCTATAGACATAAAACTTGGATAAGGTTTTGTGAGTACACTTTAAACTTGATTGCTGCATCAGACATTGCCTCTTTTCGTACTGTTTGCTTCTATTCAACTGGTATCAGAGTACTCCTTAGTCATTCTTCTAACTAACATTAACCCCACTCTTATTTTATACATATTTATATATAACCAAAAGCTATAAATAAATAATACAAAAAAAAAAAAAACAAACTATATTCTGCCGTTGTTTCTTTCGATGACAGAATGTATCGATAGACCTATTAGGTACCTGTTATGCGTGCAGCTGTTGGCTGTCTGTCCATGTGCAGTTTGGGATTCATTTCGGGGCGTCTGCGCGACGCCATAACACGGATCGTATCGCGATCTCTTTCACGCACGTTTCTTTTTTATGCTATTCGTTTAAAACGCGCGCAACACACTATTTCATTATATTTTATTTTCATATATTTCATAAAAACACATACACAAAAAGCTGCAAATATATTACAATTGATTAAAAAACATGAGAGAAAGACAGAGGCATTAGAAATGGCGATCAATAACAACAACAAGAAGATCAACATTTACAACAGTTAGAGAATAACATTATTTCCAATGGAGTAGAACCGCGACCAATGCGCGAGAAAAACGCGCGCTCGCGCTTGGCAGCTTCTTGTATTATGTTGTTGCGACAACAACCCACACATACAACGATTTCGGGGCTTGCGAACCGCATTGCAACCAAGGTACAAGGGCGAGAGAAAGAGCGGACCGAGTAACGACCAAACAGCTGGATACGTAAGCGATTCTTACGGTAAGGCGCGTCGCGGCTGCCGTATGACCGTAGAGTACCCGTAGCACGAACGAATCGATGTTGCGGGGTTTTTTTCTAACCCATGCCGCGGCACATTTTATAGCCGTAAAGGCTAATTATATGCAAAGTTTTTAAATTCATTTGTACATTTTCAATAATGTAACGAAACGCGCACCGGCAACTCACCGACATTTGATGTTGTGCTCTTCACGCACAGAGCGACGACACAAACACAATCGCGCACGTACCGATTTATGCATGCACGTACATGCATACATATGTATGTATGTATGTAGCTTTTGTGTTTTTGCTTTGTCAGATTTGGCAACTTATGGACACCGAACACGACGCGATCCGTAGACAGGCAATCAACTTATATTAAGCTAATTAAAACGATAGTTTCAGGCACTTAACTAATTTGCTTACATTTGTATACGTTTTGCGTTTACGCTTGTATAGTTTTTCTTTGCTTTTCAGCAGAACAAATGGCAAACACGGCGCAAAATTTATCTTTTCTCTCACAATGTTCATGCGACGGCCATATTTGTGCTGGGTAGCAGTGTGACCGAATATATCAAACATAAAATTACTCGTTGACGCAAAAAATAGCAATGTAAACTAACATAACTGTTAAGGCAATGTAAAAATGTTATCGATATTTATTTAGCACGCAACGCTACTCCACACACACGTGGTTTCTTTTCCAGTGTGTTTCTTTCGTGCCGCGTGTGTCTGTTATTTGCATTAGATTTTCGAGTTGTATTAAAAATCAAAAGTACAGACATTTTAAATGGGTAGGCAATATTTTTTGATTGTAATCAATTCTCAACAGGTTGTTATGCATTAAGAAACGCACATTTATATACATATGTATCAAAATGCAAACAAAAAACATTTAACCTCTGAATGCAATGCGGTGTGGATTAAAATTAATAATTTTTTGATTTATTCGCAGGTTTCAGTCCTCGTGGTGGTGGTGGAGGTAGAGGAGGCGGCGGAGGCGGATTCCGTGGTCGTGGCGGCGGTGGTGGTGGACGTGGTGGCGATCGCGGAGGCGGCGGCGGATTCCGTGGACGTGGTGGTGGTGGAGGACGTGGTGGAGATCGCGGTGGCGGTGGCGGACGAGGTGGCGATCGTGGAGGTGGTGGTGGATTCCGTGGACGTGGTGGTGGTCGCGGAGGTGATCGTGGAGGTGGTCGTGGTTTTGGTGGACGCGGTGGCGGTGGCCGTGGTGGTGGTGCAGGCGGTTTCAAAGGTGGCAAGACTGTTACTATTGAGCCACATCGTCACGAAGGCATCTTCATTGCTCGCGGTAAAGAGGATGCGCTGGTTACCCGCAACTTTGTGCCCGGCTCTGAGGTGTACGGAGAGAAGCGCATTTCCGTTGAGGTTTGTTTTGTAATTTATTCATTCTAGTTTTAGAATTCTTGCTATCTCTTTGTCCATGATGATGTTGTGCAGGGGTACAGAACATGGCATTATGTGGCCATGAGCGTCCTTGGCGTCTGCCTCTTCTGTGTGCACTTCAGGTGCATGTTAAACAGCTGTGGGTCGCGTCCATGTGATGCTTAGAACTAAAGCACTACTGAGACAACTGCTCCTTACAATAATTATCTTATCAATAATCCTATCCTATCTGACTTGTACTATAAACTTTTTGTGTTCTACTTACAGACCAATGGCGAGAAAATTGAGTACCGCGTATGGAATCCCTTCCGCTCCAAGTTGGCCGCTGCTGTTCTTGGCGGTGTAGAGAAGATACATATGCCACCTGGCTCCAAGGTGCTGTATTTGGGTGCCGCCTCCGGTACAACAGTGTCGCACGTTTCGGATATTGTCGGACCTGAGGGTCTTGTCTATGCCGTTGAGTTCTCCCATCGTTCCGGTCGCGATCTGATAAATGTAGCTAAGAAACGTACCAACATTATACCCATCATTGAAGACGCACGTCATCCACACAAGTATCGCATGCTCGTTGGCATGGTTGACACAATTTTCGCAGATGTGGCACAGCCAGATCAGGGTCGTATTGTGGCGCTGAATGCGCAGCATTTCTTAAAGAATGGCGGTCACTTTGTTATCTCTATTAAGGCATCCTGCATTGATTCCACAGCGCAACCGGAGGCGGTCTTTGCCGCCGAGGTGAAAAAGATGCAAGCAGACAAACTGAAACCACAGGAACAGCTAACGCTGGAACCCTATGAACGTGATCATGCTGTCGTTGTGGGCGTCTATCGACCACCGCCAAAGCAATGAGAAGTTCTCTTCAGCAGTGGAGAATGTGGTTAGGTTTTAAGCTATATATATATACATAATACTTCTATCAGTTGAGTCGTATTGTATTAAGTTTCTTTTTACATATAAAAAACAAAAATCAAACAAAAATAATAGGTTAACAAACAAAATGCAAACTATTTTTTGTAACAGACGTACAAAAAAATATATAAAAATAACGCAAAAATACACCAAACAAATGCTTTTTCTAACCTATTAAGCTGATATACAAAACATATAAATAAGAAAACAAATGTATTTAAAAAAAAAATACTAAAATCAAAATAAGTTCTCGCTGCGGACAGGATTCGAACCTGTGCGGGTAGAACCCAATGGATTTCAAGTCCATCTCCTTAACCACTCGGACACCGCAGCACATGGCAAGAGTGACATCAAATAAAGCATTTAAGATAAGAACAGTGTAGCGCCATCTATGGCATTACCATGTAAGTAATACAGCGCCATCTTAAGTGAAAGTAGTAAGAACACTGGGCAGTAAGCTGAATTGTTGGCATTTTGTCACCGCATGCCTCAATGCTGCGGTGTCCGAGTGGTTAAGGAGATGGACTTGAAATCCATTGGGTTCTACCCGCACAGGTTCGAATCCTGTCCGCAGCGTAATTTATTTTTAATTTTTTTTTTATTTTAACAATTAAATACGAATGAATTTTGATTGGCTATAAATAAAAATATTTTATTTAGTGTTGAATGCTGATTTTCACAAAATATATCTGTATACTGTTGAGCATTTGCTTCAGACATGGAGACAAAAACAGTTTTTATTGCTTAAACTCTAAATAATTTCTTGGTGTTGATTCTAGAACACACACAAAGTATACACACAGGGAACAAAATGGTTCAACTATAATTCTTAACAGCTACGTAAAATCATAAATTCATCGCAAATAGTTCTCATTTTCTTTTATCACCCAAATTGATTGAAGCGAGAGAAAGAGAAATGATTTCTCTGCTTACAACTTGGCGCGCTTGGGCACACCAGCAGCCTCGAGGACGCCACAGCTCTCCAGATGCTGGAAGAGCGCCTCCAAATACTCATCGCGATGCTTAATCAAATGGGCCGCATGCTGTGATTTTTGCCAGCACTTGTATGTCACCTTAATGTTGGCCCTCTCCCAATTCTCACGCACCGCCTGATTCGAGGCAGGATGTCCAATCGGATCATTTTCGGAAACAAAGAACAGCGCCGGTGCCTTCAACATTGTCGCATGGAACATCTGACTGGAGCGTATATAATGTACGGTCGCTTGGTTATGGAATGTCTTCATATGATACAGCGTATAGCTGCGCAAGGCGCTCTGCATCCGTTCGTTCTTGGGGAATATAGCTTTTGGAAAACCGATTGGTATTTCCGTAATATCGGCAGCACTATCCCAAATCTGGCAAACGAAACGATCCAATATGCTGCCATAGCGATCCATATCACGTGACATTTGCAACATTATCTCGCCCATTTGATACGCACCCACTGAGAAGCCGTGCATCACAATCGGCGCATACGATTTATTGTTCTCCAAAAATTTCAAAGTCTCCGCTGCGACCACCTGGAAAAGCAACAACAATTCTTTTGTAGAACATATAGCACAACAACAAATGCTTTGTGTTTTAATATTATCTACCTGTGTGCCCTTGGTGGGCCAAAGCAGCTGCCACGGTGTAATGTGAACCACCATGACATCGAAACCCATTTCCGTATAGACTTGAGCATACTTTTTCAAATGCTTTTGCTTGGCCATAAGCCAGGCCATCATTAGCACTAACGGATTGCCGGTGGGCTTCTTAAACTCCAGCGTCTTGGGATCCACATCGATATTGGCCTTTTGGTTCGTATAAAGAGTCATATTCTTCGTTATATCCTTGGAGGATAGATATCGGCGATTCTTTAAAGGTGTCATTGCGCTCTGTGTGTTGAGAGTGAAGAAATATGAATTAGTTTTCGAATGCAATTTTTTTTTAACTAACATTGTTTTAATCTAGTTTTGGCTTAGTCTTGAATGCCAATTTGATATTCCAGCGATTCTAGGGTAGTTCTGACAGTTAAGTCACCTGGCATATAGCTATATACGTACTTATGGCTATATCTAATGCAAATTAGCTGAAAATTAGCTCAGGTTTTGTTGTTTGATTTTTGCATTTGCACCATTTGACCTTCAATATATAGAAATAATAATCCACGGAACGTTAAGATAAAGCAATAGATAAGATAGCACACAGGTATTAACTATAAAAAAAATATTAAAATTGCAAAAACGTACAAAATTGCATTTTAGGAGATGTACCAAAAGTACGTGACGTAGGATATTGACTAAGTAATAATTTAAGGATCCTTACTAAATCACAAAATAAACTGCTAATTAAAGTATTTTATGTATAAACTAATTAAGAGTGTAGTATTTTACATAATCCAACAGACTTTATATTCAGTCAAAATCTATATGCATATATTTAAAAAAAATTTTGAAAAGGTTAAAAGTAGTCGTAACATTTTTAAGGTGTTATTAGATAGAAAATTTCACTTGTGTATTTTAATACTTGAAATAAACTCACTAGTTTCATGCGCTTATAGATTTTAAATAGTATAATTAGTAATACGAGCAGTAGCGCAATTTCCATAATAAAATCCATAATTTAATTTATGTTGGAGCAACAATAAAACAAATGTAGTATTTATGTATATCCAACATGTGTATTTGCAGTCACAAAAGCTTTGATCGACTGTCTAAAAAGAGCGTTAGTAACCTTGTTTCCAATGTTAAACTATATACATAAATCTGGAATGCATTTAGATCTGTGTGTGGGTGTGTGAGGGATCAGAATTGCCATTGCGGCGGATTGAATTACATTACGGCATTGGCTGGAAAACGAACAAAAAGAGAGAACTATCCAAAACGTGAGTACAAAGAGAGAGTTGCCTTAGAGAACGAGCTTGAGCGTCATTTATTTATGTGATCTATTCTTAAAAGTTGGCCCCAATTTAGTGTGACCTAAGCTCAGACAACAGATGTCGCTTCGTGTCGTGTGGATACCTAAATAATATAAGGGGAACATGCTTTTAAACTACTTTTTTTATTTTTGTACACATTTCAATGACAATTATCAATTTTCTTATTCAAGCGTGACCGGTAATTGCATATATAATAAAGATTAAATATACATATGCTGTACATTTATTTAGCCGGTACACCAATCAAACAAAAAAGTTTAATCGTTCTTTTACGCCTGAATCAAAGTTCAGAAGAATCATTATTGACGCACAGCTCATTGAGCAGCGCACTCTGGCTTAAATGACAGCAGATGCAATAAATGTAATGTTTACTGCGCCCGGAGGGTGGGGGGATGCGTTGACAAAGTGATTGAAATGTTAGATTCATGTTAATGCAATGTTATACACATTATGCGTGTTTGAATGAGGAAATGAAAGACAAAAAACAATTGCGCATTAATTAAAAATGATTGGCAAACAATTAAAGCAAAATCAGTATGCATACACACATATAAATTTATTAAAATACGCACCAATTGTGTTTGCAGACTTGAAAAATTGCGAGAGATCGGTCTTTGCATTTTTCTGTATTCGGCTAGTGGACCCTGTAAAAATGACTTGCCCTTGCCGGCGCCAAGGCAGGTGCCGCTGTAGAATCTTTCCGCATAGATGTTTTCGTATGTTACAGCGTTGGTGTGATTATTCTGCGCTGTAGATTGTTGTTGTCGTCGATGCAGCGTGAGATATATTTATACATAAGTAAACTAATGTAAATGGAAGAGAGTAATTTTTTGAGCATTTACCACCGAAGGAGAGACCCACAGCTAAGGTGGCAGCCGTGCGCCCGGCAGCAAACGGTACATTTATTGATTTTTTCACTGCAGTTGCATAAAATGCAGGGCGAAAAAAATGCGAAGCCATTGGTCAAACGGATGAAGAACTTGGAAGAGATATGTAATAATATTTATTATAATTAGTATGCAGTGTGTATGCACACACACACCTAGCCAAGCAAATGCAAACACAGACATAAGCAACCGCTGCACAATAACTGTACTTTGGACCTAAACATGAGTTTCTCGACGGATGCATAAGAGTATAATTTCTATTAAATTGATACACATATGTATATATGTATGTACAACAAACAGACCAAATGTAAAGGTGCATTTACATGTGTGTACGTGTGTGTGTGCCAAAGAATGTGTCAATGAAAGTAGCATCGTAGAGTTCAATGTGAACAAAAATTACAATTTAGTTTCTATGCACTTACGTTTTTGTTTTAGATGACACTCGCACTATTGTTTACCTTTCCCCGTATACACACAGACACTGTCTGGCAACTAAAACAAAAATGAATTACGCCGCCCGCGATCTTGTCTCTGTTGTAGTGTTGACGTTCGTTCATTAGTGTTGTCGTATAATAATGTGCCCGCAAAGCGAAAGTTGCTAAAATACCAAATTTTGATATCGATGTATTGCAAGTTAAGGCAATCGGTAATTACTATTTCTATAAGCTTTTTATTCGAATTCTTAATCTTTTAGCTCTCAATATAAATGGCTTTGATAAGCTTATTACTTAATAAGTTCTTAGTGAACCTCAAATTTTGCAACAGTATTAAGCAAGTGTCATCCGACTATAAAGCGCTCATCTCTAATTGAAATTTATCGAAATAGCGTTTGAAAACATAAAACTAAAAATATCAAACAATAATTGCATTTTATTTGTTCATTGAATGGTACAAACATGTCCTGGCCCGGCAAATTATCTATTGCTCGGCAACATTTTAGCGCCAGCCTGCCGGCAAAATCTATCGCAGCCAGTGATTCCAGTTGTAACAACAATTGTAGCTGCGAATGCAAATGTTGTCGTGGGCATGTGGATAAGTTCGTCGCATTTGACCCCGACTCAACTACGTCCAGTAAATCCGTGCAGAAGATGGTGCGTTTTAGCACCGCAGACATGATGCTGCTGCTGTGCGTTGCGCAATCGCGTGAGAACTTCTGGAGCAATCAGTACTACAAAGCTAACCTGTTTGAAGATTATGCAGCTTTAGTCGCACCCTTCAATATAGAAGAGGAGGCAAAACTGAACTTAGCTCAGTTAAAGGAGATTATAGAAACGATAACGTCTGGATATCGTCGTGCCATGGCCCGATTAAGCATAAAAAGAGCACGCACTGTTCTCCGATCACCTTCAGTTGCGCCCAATTATCCAGGATTGCGTTGTAATTGTGAGCAGTGTTCACTGATGCCTTGGAGCAAGCTGCAGCAGCTAGAGGAACACCAGTGGCTGCACAAGTCAAGTGACAACTGGCATTGTCGTCTCTGCTATCGTCGCTACTTTATCCAGCAAACGCTTCTATTGCATCTGAGCAGGCACACAAAGCGTGGCCAGTCAGGCTTACTCATCGAAAATGAAGCGTACAAGGAGCGGTTCAAGGCGCACATGGAGCAGGAGCAGCAGCAGCTAAAAGTCCAACCGGTGGAGCAGCTACGTGTACGTATGCCCAAGCGCACTGAACTGGATTTAGTTTTCGAAACTGATGGCGAATTGCGTGTGCCACCAAAACGATTAAAACCGCGCAAGCGTTGCCGCCTAGCTGCATGTCCACACTGTGCTTACACTTATCGTTTTAGCTACAGCCATCAATTGCACATGAAAAAGCACCATGAGATTAAGCAGTTGACCAAACGAATTCAATGCTTTAGCTGTGAACGCAACTTTCGCACTCGTCGCGTTTACTTAAAGCATTTGCGCCGAGTGCGCGAAAACTATAGTTTGCGTGTACGTAAATACGAATGCGGCTGCTCCTGGCGCTATCAGCTAAAGCGTACCTTAACAAAACATGTGGCAAGGGTGCACACACGCCATTATAGGTGCCTCATCTGCAATGCAGTATCGACGGGCCGTTGCTGCAGTAAGCACACTCGCAAAGAAGCCAGAGCTGCAATTAATGCGGAAATTTTGAGACGTCGTGAACGTTTGGGACTTCCTCCACCAAAAAAACCGGTGCGACGCGAACTTGTGTGCGACAAATGCAATAAGGTGTATACAAATAGCTCTGCACTCAGAGATCATATACAGGTGAAGCATTTGAAACGAAAGGATTACATTTGCGAATCGTGTGGCAAGGATTTTTATACAGCCAAGCAAGTGAGCGAGCATGTTCGCAGGGTGCATTCGATGGAAGATTCAGTTTATTGTGAACTGTGCAAGCTGACAATCAAAGAGAAGGCTAATTTTAAGCGGCATTGTGAAAGTGCACACCATTTAAATTTGTTAAGCAAGAGGGAAGGCAAATCGCAGGAACTTATCGAGAATCCGGTATACCAATCAACTTTGAATTATTGTGAGGTCTGCGAACGTTACGTTAAAAAGGCAGCTTACAAACTTCATTGCCGGAGTAAGATTCATCTGGAGCTTCTGAAGAGACAGGATATGACTGGTTCTAAGTCCTACTGCAAGGCGTGCGACATGCAGTTTAATGCAAAATTTGAGTTACTCAAGCACATTCAAAAGATGCACAAGGTGCCCACGTGTGCACAAAAGTTTCATTGTAATCCGTGCAAGCTTAAAATCACGGGAAAAGCAAGTTATCGACGACATTGTCAGACCAGTCGCCATTTGGACAACGTCAAAGAAAGTCCGCGAATAATTGATAAGGATGAATTGAATATTCCCATGTTTTATTGTGAATTCTGCGATCGTAACCTGAAAGGCGAAAGAATCTTTAAAATTCATTGTGAGAGCAGCTTGCATAAACGCAGGCTAACCGAGTGGGTGGATAAACAAGATGATCTATTATATTCAACAGAAGCTTGATTCCTTAATTGTGTTACTATTCCTTTTGAACATTTAATTTTTGTAATTATATCAAACCATTCATTTCAATTTCATTTTTGAATTGAGACTAGACTAGACTTAAAGCCAATCGTTTTTATAAACTTTTTTTTTAATATTTCTGACTTTTCAATAGTTTAACATTACTTTTATTCTTCAATTTATTTAATAAATGCATTCAGGTTTTCAAAAAAAAAAACTTAAATGTTACGCAGTTTGCTCATAGTTTTCGGTTTTCATGTCGTTCAAGCCCAACTGTTCATTATCCTCATAGCTTCGCTTGTATCTTTCGAACTTAAGATTATCATCTAGCTCATCGTTGTCGCTCAGCGATTGCACATATGTATTGCCAGCAGGATCCTCCAATATTAACGTGATGACACTCTGCAGTTTTAGCACATCATCAAAGTGGTCCAGGAAGCGTTGCATCTGCTGCTTTGATGGCTCATCGGCGGAGTCGTGAAAGACAGTTCCGTCCAGCTGTTCACGCATTGCCATAAGCAAACCCTCCACAGTTGTAAAGCGGCCACAGAGCGCATGTGGACCCACATCCATATCCAGTTCGGGTATGGATAAACTGCATGTTTCCGATTTTAGAACATCTCGTGAGAGATCGTCTTTGCTAGCAATGCGCACTGTGAAGCGCACGCCTTCTGGCTCAATGCCGCCGCCAGACTTAACCTCGTTCGTTCTATGGCCGCATCTGGAGCAGACAGTTGCCATTATGACAACATCCTTAAAGTGCGGTATAGATGTCAACTTCATGTTTGTCTCGCATGGTGCCTGACAGTTTGAGCAATTTGTGGCAAAATGCAGCACTTCACCATGCAGATTCTCTATGGGCCACTCGTCCTCAGCAATGGGCTTCAATAGATGCTGTTCCTCATGGTTTTGCTCATAGAGACCTAATTGCTCGTTTTGTGATTGGGTACGCGTAAAATGTGATATTTTTAACTGCGGATCGTTGGCTGGAGCCAATGGATTCTCAATAAAGCTATTTCCAGAGATATCTTCGAGCAGCAGTCGAAATGGTTTACTCATAAACATCAACTGGCGCAGCCGATCAATGAAATCGTCTATTGCGGCTCCTTCTTTGGGATGATCAATGCGGCGTTTCTCCTGGTCCTGTAATAGACCAGTAATGGTTCGTTCAATGATGCCCTCTACGGTTGTCACTTCACCCTTTTGCGATTGCACAGGTATCTCCAGCTCAACTTCTGGAATGCTAACACTGGAGTTATCGGAACGCACGACGCGCCGATTAAGATCCGACAGCTTTTGCACATTCAGCTCGATACGAACGCCGGTCTTTTGTATCTCCGAGGCGGACTGCATTTCATTGTTCGCATAGCCGCAGTGATTGCACTTAAAGGACATAAGCACTACCTCGCGAAAGAAGGGTATCTTGGTGGGCAGCAGTCGTGTGGTGCCCGACTTGAAGCAGCGCATGCATGCAGATTCAATTTCGACCAGTTCAACAGCCTGCTCGCCGCTGATGTCCTGGAAAATGGCCTGCGGCTGTGTTGTAGCAGAACCATTAGCGTTTTCCGCTGCAACTGTTGTGGACATGGTAAGAAAATAAAATAAAACTTGCTGCACACAACGTGTAATCAAAAGTGTTCTCGACTATTCTGGTTAAAAGTCATCAGCCAGTGTTGGGTAATTCAATTCGATTTGTAAGCAAGTTCTAAATAATGAGATTAAATAAATTGCTGATTTTCAATTGAAAAATTTTAAGTATGTTTTTTAAAATAATTAACAACATAAACCTAATCTTTGACATTATACAAATTTGGCAATTATAAGCTGCCGCGGACGTTCTACAAAATTGAGTATCAACGATACTTTTGATATTACATGTTAAAATTTCCATTATATTTTATTACTTTCATAATTTTTAAATAGTATATTTAACCATTTCACTTAACAAAAAGAAAAGAAAACAACATTACACATACAACTACATAATTGTTTTAAGTTATTGTGCCGCCAATTTGGCATTCAATTGTTTCATGTCGACGCCCAGTTCGATTAGACGTTTCTCCTGCTCCTTGGTGTCCAGTCCATGCTCTTTATTATATCTGTAGTTGACTGTGAGCTGCACCTCCTCCAAGCCGCCGACATGATCGTAAAGATTACCCTCTAAACGCTGATCAATGTCGCTTTCCTCGCGCAAAATGCAAAAGTAGACCAGAAATATGGCCAAGCTTCCGGAGATTACGTAGGGCTGGTACCACAGAGATTCATCGCTGCCACCACTGCGTGATTCGCGTGCGCGCCATGTGGCTGCCTGGCTGCCAAAGAACTTTACTGGCTCGTTGGTAATTTGTTCCTCGTCCTGTGATTTAGTGGTTTCACCGCTAGGCATTTTTTGTGCAAAGCATCGAATGCTTTCTGCAGGCATTAGTGACCTGAAAGTATTTAGTGCCATTTAATGTGAAATAACATGATATATATGCATTTTTACCTGACAGCTCGAGTTTTTGTCAACAAACGCAACATCTTGTTGGCTTACAACAATTTCATAACAACTTTATCAGCTGTTTGCCGGTCTATTAACATCGATACTTATCGATGTTTATTTGCCGACAACTTCAATTAGAGATGAGCAATGTTCTTGTCATCTCAACACTCGCACACGTGTTGGTCTTTAAAATTGTAAACACGCGCTGCAATTTAGCGCATGAAAATGGGCGCAACTAAAAATTTGGACCTTATCGGCACCATTGAGGATGATGCCGAAGTAGAGAATCTATCTGAGGACTCGGATGCTGAAGTAGAAGTGAGTTAAACCAGAATGTTGTGATGTTTCCAGCCCTACATATTCTTTCTCTCCCGGCTTAGTACCAACCAACAAAACTGCGGCACAAGAAGGTAACCGAGTTCGAGAAGGGTTTTGAGTTTGTATCCTCGGTTAAGGAGTACAATCAGGACACCTGGGACGATCTGATGAAATATGTGAAACGCAAGGCTCGCACAAAGACAGACGACAAAATTGCAGCCCGCCTGCAGCAGCGTGGAGGAGCTGAAGCCGTTGCTGCCGAACAAAGCGACGACGACGACGAGATAGCACTGTCAGACGATGAGCTAAAGCATGACAATTTGCGACTACGAGAAAAAAAACAAAGCAAAAACAAAAAGAAGAAATTGTCGGGCGAGGATAGCGAAGAGGATGAAGGCGAAAAAATGCAATTCGATGACACTGTTGAGGCCAATGAATTAATTACCTCGTTCTATCAAATGAACCTATCACGTCCGCTAATGCGCGCCATTGGAGTTCTTGGCTACATTTATCCAACGCCTATTCAGGCATCCACAATACCCGTAGCTCTATTAGGCCGCGACATTTGCGGCTGTGCAGCCACGGGTACAGGCAAAACAGCTGCCTATATGCTGCCCACAGTGGAGCGTCTTCTCTATCGACCATTAAACAACAAGGCTATTACCAGGGTACTGGTCCTAGTGCCCACACGTGAGTTGGGCGCCCAGGTGTACCAAGTGACGAAGCAGCTGTGTCAGTTTACCAGCATTGATGTTGGCCTAGCAATTGGTGGTCTTGATGTGAAGGCACAAGAAGCTGTGCTCCGGCAGAATCCGGATATTGTTATTGCAACGCCGGGTCGTCTGATCGATCACATCAAGAATACACCAAGTTTTAGTTTGGACTCCATTGAGGTAAGCATAAATATTGCTACGGAATTGCTTATCAATGCATGATGAATAACAATCCTTGCGCTCCGAGCTTTTCGAAGCTTTGCGGATAATGCTTTGGTACTTGCGTTTGCGCTGCTGATGCAAGCTGACTTGTCATTCTTCAGAAATTAAATTATTGTTCTCTTGCAAAACTTTAAAAATATATTATTTAATACAAATAACAGGTGCTTATTTTGGATGAGGCGGATCGTATGTTGGACGAGTATTTTGCGGAGCAAATGAAGGAGATTATCAGCTCCTGCTGTAAGACACGCCAGACAATGCTCTTCTCAGCCACGATGAGCGAACAGGTCAAGGATCTGGCTGCCGTCTCATTGGACAAACCGGTCAAAGTGTTCGTAAACAATAATCAACAGGTTGCCTTCAACTTGCGACAGGAGTTTATACGCATACGAGAGGATAAGGAAGGCGATCGTGAGCCCATCCTTGCCAGCTTGATCTGCCGCACTTTCCATGATCATTGCATGGTTTTTGTGCAGACCAAGAAACAGGCACATCGTCTTCACATTCTACTTGGTTTGCTGGGCGTGCGTGCCGGCGAGCTGCACGGTAATCTGACCCAGCAGCAGCGTCTAGAATCACTCAAGAAATTTAAGGAGGAGCAAATCGATGTCCTAATTGCCACAGATGTGGCGGCACGTGGTCTTGACATTGTTGGCGTAAAGACAGTCATCAATTTTGTGATGCCCATCACCACAGAGCATTATATACATCGTGTGGGTCGTACAGCGCGTGCCGGCAGAGCAGGAATCTCTGTTTCGCTTGCCGGCGAGAAGGAACGAAAGATTGTCAAGGACATTATCAAGAATGCAGAGAATAGCGTAAAGAATCGCATCATACCACCCGAGATCATTGAAAAGTATCGTAATAAACTAACTGCACTGGAGCCAGAAATACGTAAGTAACATTAACATTAGCTATTAATTTTACAGTAAACTTTATTGGCTAGTCCTTTACAGAAAACATTCTTGACGAGGAGCAGGCCGAACGTCAGCTAGCCAAAACGGAGCAGCAGTTGTCGAAAACCGAACGTAAACTTCTTGGTCAGCCCAATGAGAGACGCACTTGGTTCCAGACGAAGCAACAGCGCGAGAATGAAAAGGCTCGTCTAGCCCTGACCTCCAACGAGGATGAGGCAAAACCAGCAGCAGGCGGGCCAGCAGGAGCGGGTAAGGGTAAATTTGCTGGCAAGCGCAAGCGACCCGAATATGGTGGCGACGGTGAGGATGGACCGTCTGTCAAGGAAGTTGAAGCCAGGCGTAACAAGAAAAAGAAAGAAGAGCCGAGAAAGAAAACACCCGAGCAGTTAGCCAAGGAGCGTGCCATGAAGGAAATTGAAAAGGTTTCATTAGTGCGAGCTAAAATGGCCAAGTTGCGCAAGCGACCGGGCAAGTTGGGTGCAGCCACTGAGACGCCTCGATATTCCAGTGCTGGTGGAAGCAAACCCAAGCGACACGGCAGACAATCAGCTTTCACCAACGATCTAACTGATGTCAGTCGCGGCGGTGCACTGCGTCTAAGGTGAGTAGAAATACACATTTTTTTGTTAATGTTTTCACTATCATATGCATTGCCATATTTTCTACAATAGGTCGGAAGCAAATCGTCACAAGAAGATGTCGAAAATTGCAGCCAAGAAGAAAACTAGCAATGTTAAGCTAACCAACAAGGCGGGTAAAAATAAATTCAACAAGGGTAAAAGCTTTGGTGGTCCGCGTTTTACAAAAAAAAAGTAATAATAAGGCGTGTGAATAATAATTGTTATAAAATAATAAAAAAAAATTTCAACAAATATACATAAAATTAGTTTGATATTGAAAAGCAAACCGTTTTATTTAGTATGTAGATTAAAAACCAATATTAACCTAAGCTACAAAGTGTGACCATAACAGTTGTAGGTTTTGCATAATACCGCGTTTTTCGTTAAGCTCGCCTTGGTAACACGGCTTCCTAAGCTTTGCCATTTTGTTTAGTTTTTTGGTTTTCGCTGCGCAATTTTTCAATACCTTAATTGTTATGGTTTAAAGGATTACAATAAAAACATGACCACCAAGTATTCTTACGGCCCGCCGCCGGATTCCGATGACTCAGATGCAAGCAGCTATGACGGTTTCTACTTTTCCGACAATGTGAGTTATTCGAGCTATGATTTGATTTCCTGCTACTTTGCAATTAAATTGTTATATTTAGGTAAAACGTGAGAAGATCACGCCGTACGTACAGCCGGAGAAAATGCTGTACGACGCTGTAATCGATGGCGACGTGGAACAAGTGCGCAAACAAATCGATGTACTCAAGTTTCCGGTGGATAAACCTTTGTGTGACGGTGAAACACTGCTGCTTCACGCTTGTCGCGAAGCACACTACGATCTGGCGGTTTATCTTGTGACCGAGCTTCAAGCGAATGTTAACAAGCAGGTTAACTCGGTAATGCCATTAATGTACGCTTGCGATTGCAAGCCGGAAGTTGCACATGTGGCCGAGAAGCTCGTGCGTTTCCTGTTAAGCCATGGATCTGTGATTAATGTATCAGATAAATATGGTATGACGCCGTTTATGTTTGCCTGCCGCAAGGGCTTCACGAACATAGCTAAGCTGCTGATCAAGGAGGTTAGCTTCGATGCGGTTGACAATCAGGGCTGTACGCCCATCTTCCATGCCATTGAAAACAATCATGCCGATATAGTCAAACTGCTGGTGGAATCCGGAGTCGATGCTAGCATGGCCAACAGCAAAGGCTATACGCCAAAACAGGTTGCCGAATTCCATGGATTTTACGATCTGCTGGAGCTGTTGCCGCGTGAACAATCCGCTTATTTTGTTCCCTCGGAGTTTCTGGGCTATAGCACTTTGAGGGATCATGTTCCAAGGATTTTTCTGAAGACCGATTGTCCGGAGTACTTTCAGGAGCTAAGCAGCATACTTAACTCCATCGATATGGCAAATATGCTTGAACATTTTGCCAAAGCACGTATCTCATTGGCGGAATTTCTCAATATGGATGATGACAAGCTGGCCAACATTGGCGTTAAATTCCCCATCTATCGCAATAAGATCATGAAAGGCATCCTAGAGTAAGTACTCTCAAATACCTTTAACGCAATTAAAAATTTTCTTTCTCTAGCTTTCATTTGCATCATTGGTCAACGAAATCGATTGCTCGCGTGAAAAGGGATGGCATGGAAAAGTAGGTTCATATAAATTGATACAAATGTTAAGACAAATTTTTATTAACTTAACTTCACAGTTTCTATGAAATCCTAATGATCACCGCCAATCATCTACAGCATTTAGTAATCATACAAGCATCGCTTCGCTTCGTCATACAGAATCAATTGAAGGGTAAACTTGGGCGGCCAACGGAGTTCCAACTGGCTAACTTTCAAAGCAATTTCAAAGCATATCGTGGTGTTATTACCGATCTAACCAAGACGGTTAAATATGTAAGAATGTGTCAATTATAATTACTTTATTATTAATAATATAATAATTATATCTCCCCTATAGCTTGGTTCATTCAGTCCACCAAAAAGTCCCCTCTATATTGACTACAATGAGATTCTTGCCGAGCGTAAAAGACGCAAGGTGCGCAGTGTATTTAAATATACAACCATTATTGTTGGTATATCGGTTTTTATCTGCTTGAAATCCAAATGGTTATTTTAATCTGACACACACGTTAGCGGACAACTTATAGTATTAGTAAACTAGCATTTCCGTTAAAAGTTAAAAAATCGTAAACACAATGCAGTACAAATAACCTTAAATTAAGCTTTTTGAAAGTTTTCGTTAAGTTCTCGAATCAAATATAATTATAGTTACTAAATGCTTTACGAAAAATGTTATATGAAGTTTATGAATTAATTAAATAAATTAATTGTTGTGTTGAATCACAAAGAAAGCCGCGTTTTAATACAAAAATACCAGATAAAACATTCGATAAGTTGAATTTTTTTCATTGCACATCTCTAATTTGTTTACATTGTTCTGTTGAGGCCGTAAATTTTGGCGCCATGTTAGAGCCGGGAATAATTAAGAAACTCGACGAAGTGGTTGTCAATCGCATTGCAGCAGGCGAGATAATTCAACGTCCAGCCAATGCGCTCAAGGAGCTGTTGGAGAACAGTCTAGATGCCAAATCAAGCTACATCCAAGTAAGCGTCAAGACTGGCGGCTTGAAGCTGATGCAAATCCAAGACAATGGTACTGGCATTCGCAAAGAGGATCTGGCAATTGTCTGCGAGCGCTTTACAACTTCCAAGCTAACCAAGTTTGAGGATCTAACAGAGATCGCTACGTTCGGGTTTCGTGGCGAGGCATTGGCAAGCATCAGCCATGTCGCCCATCTAACCATACAAACCAAGACGGCAAGCGAGAGATGCGGTTACAAGGCCACCTACTCGGATGGCAAGCTTCTGGCTGCACCTAAACCGTGTGCCGGCAATCAAGGCACCATCATCACAATTGAGGATCTGTTCTATACAATGCCACAGCGGAGGCAAGCACTCAAATCGCCAGCAGAGGAGTTTCAGAAAATTTCTGATGTGCTCGCCAAATACGCTGTGCACAATCCTCAAGTGGGTTTCGTGCTGCGCAAGCAGGGAGAACAGCCTACGCTTAAAACACAAGCGTGCAGCTCACGTACTGAAAATATACGAGCGATTTATGGATACGGTGTGGCGAAGGAGCTAATGGAGCTCAGCTACAAGGATGAAATGTTCAAGTTTGAGTTGGATTGCCAGCTAACACAGGTGAATTACGCGGCCAAGAAGTCAACGCTGCTGTTGTTTATAAATCATCGCCTAGTAGAGTCACCAGGTGAGTAGCGAAGATAGAAGAATCATTATTACCACGCTAATCCTTTCCAATCCACAGCGCTAAAAGCAGCTGTGGATGCTGTGTATGGCACGTATCTGCCGCGTGGGCAACATCCCTTTGTTTATATGAGCCTTGTGATGCGACCACAAAATCTCGACGTCAATGTACATCCCACCAAGCATGAGGTGCATTTTCTCTATCAGGATGAGATCATTGAGCGCATCAAGCTACAGGTGGAGGCTAAGCTGTTGGGCAGCAATGCCACCAGAAGCTTTTACAAGCAGCTCAAACTGCCAGGCACTTCAGATCTGGAGGTAACCCAACCATTGGACAAAACCCAGCGCATCTATGAAAAGGAAATGGTTCGCACCGATTCCACCGAACAAAAGCTCGACAAATTCTTTCGTCCATTGGAGAAAAGTGATTCGGGGCTGTCAACCAGCTCAAGCAACGAAACGCCAACAGCATCGCAAGAGGAGAGTTTTCGTTTAACAGCCTCGCGCAAATCAAAGGAAGTGCGCCTCACCAGCGTTCTAGATATGCAGCAACGCGTGGAGCGTCAGTGTAAAGTCGATTTGCGTAGTATCTTCAAACAGCTCGTATATGTAGGCTGTGTGGATGAGCGACATGCTCTCTTTCAGCACGAGACGCGTCTTTATATGTGCAACACTTGCTCCTTGAGCGAAGAATTGTATTATCAGCGTTTGGTCTATGAGTTCCAGAATTGTGCAGAGATTAGAGTGGTGCCGCCATTGCCGTTGAAGCAACTCTTGCTCATAGCACTTGACAGTCGAGCTGCTGGCTGGTTGCCTGACGACGGTGATAAATTGGAGCTGGCTTCCAATGCTGTATCCATATTGCAGGAAAAGTCACCCATTATGCGAGAGTACTTCTCATTGCGCATCTCACCGGATGGCTGTTTGGAATCTCTGCCAGCTTTATTGCCCCAGCATGTGCCCAGTCGCGCCCAATTGCCCATCTATTTGCTGCGCCTGGCTACCGAGGTGGACTGGGAGCAAGAGGCGCAATGTTTCGAAAGCTTTTGTCGCGAAACAGCACTTTATTATGCTCAGCTGGACTGGCAGGATGATGGTGATATGCGTAGCCAGCATTGGTATATGGAGCACGTCCTCTTTCCGGGCTTCAAGAAGTTTCTTTTACCACCGCCACGACTCAAGCAGCATCTCTACGAGTTGACCAGTTTGCCTGCGTTATATAAGGTCTTTGAACGTTGTTAATTATGAGCGCATGTAAAATGATTTCTTCAATAATTCAACAATTGCAGCATTTATTATTTCTATAAGTTAAGGCACAGCCAGTGTATCAATATGTGTGTATGTACGATGGGACATTTTTGTGTGTATTCTGTGTCTACAGCAAGTAACATTTATGTTCAAATTTGTCAAGCATTAAAAGGACGGTAAAAGGGGGGAAAACCACAAGGAAAAACTAAAGTACACAAGGAAGACAACATGTGTGTCGCCTTGTTTCTACGTTTTTCTCATTTAAAATTAGTTCTGCATATAATAGGTGAGCTCTGGCTGTCGGAAACGTGTGACTCTTTCGGTATTCTTAACATGATGCTTGAGCAGCTTCATTATATCAGTTTCATATTGTTCGGGCGTTGGCTTTACGCCCGTCGCCCAATAATAGATATCCCAATCGTTGCTAACGCCGTTAATGAGTTCGTCATAGATCGCAGTCTCGGATTCATCGAAATCCTTGAGATACTTGTGTGCAAAGGTGCTCAGAAGCAGATCGTTCTCCAGCATTCCACGCTTGCGTGATTGGTAAAGCAAGCTGAAAAACAGGAATTTAATACAAATATTAATCGGTCAAGATCTATGAATTCTTCGCTTACCGTGACTTGCGTTCGCCTAGCGGCTCGTTGGGTCGCTTTGGATATTCGGGCAATGGCAAATCGGGATCATCGTAGTCCACAATGGTATCGTTCTTGCTACCACCGCTGGAGTCGGAGACACTGCGTTGCCAAGACATTGGCATCACAGAGCGTACCATATTACGGCATAACTGTTTATGAAAATTTAAAATATCAGTGAAATATTACAATTGCAAATTATGCAATCGAAATGCATTTCGTAAATGGATTTTATACTCACAAGCAGCTGAGGCAACATTATAAAACACAAATTTTATTTTATAATTGCGTTTCGAGGGTAAAAGTTTAACGATTAATTTTGTTGTTTTTTCCAGTTGCTTACAGCAACGGTTCCCAAATCTGAATGATAAACTTTTAATTTGGTTATTTTTTATGTATAGTTTTCGCGCCGCCTGCTGTTTTGTAAAAAGTATATACGACAGGGCTGCAGCATCACTCAAATACTAGGGCTGCAAAAACTATGTATTTCAACTGAAGTTGAGAGAACTTGAAGCGAGTTCATATATCGATATGCCGCTGATGTTCGAGTCTTAAATTATTTGAAAACAAAAAACAACAATATAACAACATAAATGTATCAGACATGTTTTGTTTGTAAGCTTCAAGAACAGAACTTTGGTCTTAGCAAGAGCTATTATGTAGATATTGTTTACATGTGACGTCATTGTATGGCATTGTTGATGCTCTCAGCATTTGACTGCGCAATGCGTTACCTTACTAATTGATGCCCGCATCAATCGCTGTGTTTGTCTACTCAGTCTTCTTACGGTTTTCTTTGCGTGCGGTTTAAAAGCGGTGCGTGAGTTTTGTTTGAAACGCCGACGCAAAATACATGAATTAAATGCATACAAATTCCAAAATATATATGTAAATTATGTAAAAAATAAATAAAAATATAAATGTGTGCATTAGCAACGCAGTGCTTACGATTTTTTTGAGCCTTGTGCTTAATTCGCTGTTTGCTCTTGTGTTGGTGTTACGTTCGTTCTTTTGTGTATGTTTGTCAGTGTGTGTATATATTTGTAAATCGCGCGGCAAAAAGAAGGAAAAAAAAACAAACGCGTGCAAAAGTAAACAAAAAAAATATTATTTATCGTTGCCACAAATTGCGGCACAAAAATGCTGAACATATAAACAAAACAAAAAATATTTTCAGCAAAAGTTGCGTGTGTGTTGGTGTTTGTGTGTGTGTGTGCGTGTGAGCGCTTTGTTTTTGTCTTATTTTTACGAGTAAAGAGCAACAGCAGCAGCAGCAGCAACAACCACAACAGAAGCAGCGCAGTAGCGGCAAAATGCCGGCGACAGCGAATTTGAGTCTGTTGTTGTTGCTGGCTTTCATCGCCCTCGCCGCTAGCAGCAAATCGAAGCAGCTGCAGCAACAGGAGTCTGGCTCCACAGATACAAAAGCAACAAAAACACTGAATCCCTTGACTGAGAAAGGTAAGTCTTAATTTGTAGTTAATCTCTGCGACTGCAGTGCAATAACCCGACGGCATTGACGTCGTCGTTAGCGTCGCTTGAGTAAACATATGAAATGCGCTCTCACCTCTCTGTTCTTTCGCCGCTCTCTCTCTCTTTATTTTGTGCCAAAAATAACAAACAATGCTGCCATTGTTGTTGTTATGCAAATTCTTTTTCTTGTTTCAGATATACCCAAATAAAAAAATATTTGTTTTGTTATTTTTGCTGTATTTGCTTTGCGTTTTATAGCCACGGCAATTGAAATGTGTCGACCACAAAACTTTTTATTTTAACAAAAACTACAACAATAAAAACAAAGGCTGCAAAAGCCGATTTATCCCACTGTCAACTGTCAACTAACCGTAAACCACTCATGGTGCAAATATACAAATAAATCTAAATAAATAGACATACATACATATTTACGTACAATGTATATGTGTATGGATCTAAGTGCCTTTGTATTTATGTATTTATTGTGTGTGCAGAGTAATTTCTTAAATGTGGCGACCTCTGGCGACCTGTGGCCGCATTATGCATCTACATGCTCCAGAACGTCAGAACGCGTAAGAGGAAGACAATAGTGGGTGTTTCAAGAAAGGAGGATGGGATGGGAAAAGAGGGGAATATGTCAACATGAGCGTTTCAGCTCGTTAAGTTTGACCAAAGAAATTGTAAACAATAAATAAAAATTAAAGTAAGCATTTCCTCATTTAATGGCGTCAGGGCGACAATATTTTCAACACAGGCGAATATCAATCAAAAGTTCTCTGACAACAAGGCAAACAACTCAGTAAGAAATTCCAGAATTTCCGTATAAGAAATAGCAAATTCTTTAAGTAATTATAACTATTTTGATTTTAGCTCTTTAAATATGCTTAAATCTTATAATCAACTTCAATTTGAGATTAAATGTTTCTTTTGCTCTTTGCTTACAAATTTGCCTTCTGCTCAATTCACTCTTTTTTCAGCTTAGCTTAACCCCCCTCCTCTCTCTTGCTCTGAGATAGGCCCCCTGGGCGAATCTCATTCTGCGAACAAACTGTAAACAAGGCAAGAGGACAATTTGTGTGCTGCGTTAAAATTATGAAGCGTCGTGTGAAGTGGGCCACATGGAAAAGTTGATGCCGCGGGCGTGCACAAGGGAAGAGCTGTGCAAACAAAGGGGGGGTTATCTTACTCCTTTTCTCTTTCACTCTCTCCCTCTCTTTTTTTTGTGCAGCCCTATACAGAGGGGTTGGGCGACTGCAGCTGTTGGGTCCATTGCCCCTTTACCAACCCTTCTAGCAAAGTGGGCGCGCGGGAGGCGGAAATATTGCGGAAATCGTTTATCATGTCGCCAATGGCTGCCTTTTAATAATTGCTGCAAACTCAAAAGAGAGGCAGACAGAGAGAAAGATAGAGAGGTGTAGAGCAGGCCAATTAGTGTATGTAAAAAAAATAAGAATACAAAGTAATACACCTTTGACCAGAGACTGAGTTTTACGTTCGTTTAAATTTTGAACATTCGAACTTCCATGCAACGAACATGTCTATATAACAAATTCATTTCGAGAACACTGCATTTTAGTTCGATTTTCATTGTTTTTTGCTTACCGTATAACACAATTTGTGCATGGTGAATATGTCGATAGAGCGAATTTTTATTCGAGTCCCCTAGAAGTTCGTTACAGGGAAGTACGACTGTATTGTTTTGGTTTTAATAGTTTGCTTGTTGTTGTTTATTTGCGCTGGCGCTGAGCTCAAGTTCAAGAGCAAACGATAAGCTGCTCACAGACGATTAAGTAACAACAACAACAACTACAACAATCACTAACACAAACACACATAAGTCACACCTGCTTGAGGCCGAGCAAACAAACCCACAAAAAACAATTGTTAATCCACGTAAGGCTAAGCGAGTGAAGCAACAGCCCAAAAAACAGCTAGTTAGAGTGAGATAAAAATAGCGTAAAAAAATTTGCCGTTTATTTGTTCAAGCAAACAATGTAAAGAAGAAGAAAAAAAGAGTAGAGAAATAACAACTGGACAAGCCGGCCGGCTTTAAGTCTTGAGCAGCAGCAACAAAAACAACAACAAACATAAGTCAAGTTGCAAAAGGAAAGTGTGGGAACAAGCCACACTTTAGATGCTCTAAAAATGCGAGTATTACTAATCGATTTTATATTTCGACTAAACGGTTTTTTGTATACCCTTAACCCATAAAATGGGTAAAAAAGGGTATAATGGTTTTGTGCAAAAGTATGTAACAGGCAGAAGGAAGCATCTCCGACCCCATAAAGTATATATATTCTTGATCAGCATCAACAGCCGAGACGATATAGCCATGTCCGTCTGTCCGTCCGTCTGTCCGTCTGTCCGTCTGTATGAACGCGTGGATCTCAGAGACTACAAGAGCTAGAGACTTCAGATTTGGGATATAAGTTCTCCTATACCATGAGCAGAACAAGTTTGCTTCAAATTACCGATAACTATTCTGTTTTCCGATACACACATGGAATCGATAACAAAAAATATCGAATTTGGAAAATGTAAAAATGGTGGTTGAAAGAATGGGTAACGATAGAACTTTTCAAAAAATTTCATCCAAATCGGTTAAGAAACACCGAAGGTATCGTATTGAATCGATTGAAGTTAAGTCAGTATACCAAAGTCTTATATAAATGGTTAATATATTTGTTGCAAATAGGGAATAAAAATAAAAGAGTTTGTTACTACTAATTGTTCAAATAAGGAAACGATATTAATATATGGTTTATTCTTTACGTTTAAAAGATTATTTATTAGGTGCAATAGTTTTTTTATACTTCATTTTCGTATACTTTTCAAAAAGCTAAACGCTACGGAACCAAAACAACCAACAAGTTAAGAGTAGGTAAAAGATAGTTAAGCCTTTTAATGGCCCTTATAGTGCCACGCTTACCATAGAACAAACAAACATATTTGTTTATGTAAAACTTCAGCCACATCAACTAAAAAGGGAACACAGGCTATGAGAATGCTGAGGAAGTCAGTCTCTTCTAAAGGACATGGATAAGCACAGCACATGAGCAAATATTTTAAAGTCAACAATTAAGAGCTTGAGCTAGTTATTGCTCTTAAGTTTGGAGTCTAAATCCATTACATATAACAGTATATATATTTCTTGGCATAAAACTTTTATTTTTTTATTAATTTCTATTGATTTATTGCACAATACAATGCTGCTGCTTGTTGGCAACAATAACATTTGTAAGTTGCACTTAGCTGCAATACTATTTATGGTCTGTCTGAGTCCGCATGACGCACCACCAACTGATGATGATGTTGATGATGACCCGGACCGGTTCGGAAATGTAGAGACAATGCCAGCGTCCAGAGTCTAGACTAGAATGCCCTAATATGGTTATGGGCTAAGAACAAAGAAAATGTATATTTAAAACAAAACAAATTGTCTTTGTTCAATAGAGAATTGGAACATTAAAGAATACAACAAAATTCTTTGGCAATATATTTTCTTTAGTAGCAATTCAAGTCTATTTAAATATATATTTATATATACTTAAAACCACTTTGTATTGAACATTTTGTTTAGCATCCGCTGACAACTATGAAGCTAATTTTACGTTTTTGTTAAAAGTTTCTAATGCCTTTTCCATGCTTGTTTATATTGAAATACTTAAAGTAAAATTTCCAAAGAAACCCTCTAGCTTATTTTCATTGCAATTATCCCATACAATTTATATGAGCTTCTTTCAACTTAACCGCTTCTGCTGTTGCATTCATATGGATGCCTCTTGTTAGATGTCAATTTATTCTTGTTCTTTGCATACAAGCATCCAACTGAGTACCTTTTGTAGAGTATGTGGCTGGCTTTCAGGTTTTCAATTAAGGAACTGCAAATAATTAGTTGGCAATTAAAAATTCATTGCTCACTGCTGACATAAGACCGCCCACACACACACACAGCTTTTTAATGAGCCCACGCACATACATACATACAAACATGCTCTAGCCGATTTGAGGGAGGGAGGGGTGGGTGGACAAAGTCGCGGCAAGCATTATGACATTTAAATAATTTAAGCTCCACGTTGTCTGTCTCTGTCTACATGCATTTGCTTTTTCACTAATCTTCAACCACAGACCCACACCCACACGCACACACACTTATATATATAATCTAACTAACTGTATATGTGCATATATCTGTCTCTTGCTTTCTCTCACGTTAGCTCCGCTTGCTGTGTCTGTCTGCACTCGATTTAGTTTAAATTTGCAATGAGCATGAAATAATTGTAACAAAAAGCTACAAAACTCAACGAGCTGCTCAAGTGCACCACAATCCCAGCCGGCTAACACAGACTGACCAATGCTCTAACTGACGAACCGCCTCCCGCGCTCGCTGTTGCCCTTTCAGACATTTTTGGCATAATTCTCTTTTGCCCCATTATCATAATGAGAAAATATATTTTTTAATTGCCTGGGCTTGGCTCGTTTATAGGCTTGAGGCCACTTTTTAAATTTTTTTCATTCTTTTGGTTTTTTCGTTCTAATTTTCATTTTAGTCCGTAAGCCATTTGGCACTCGATTAAAATAATTTTAATGGTCAAGCACAGTTTGGATGATTTAGGCATGGATATATTTCGTTTGTTACCTTTGGTCAGGAAACTATAGCTGATGCTGCCTGTAACTGGAAATGACAATTGAATGACCTGAATTGAAATGACAGTTGACAGTTCTTGATAAGCAGCTAATTTTTTCACATACTGTTACAAAACTAGTCCAAAACAGTTTTTGTTTATTATCCACATTATAAAAAAGGCCTTTAAGTTGAAGAAAGTTATAAAACAGCTGGCCCACTTAAATATGCTATAAAATAAATTAAACTTCAAATTAACTAAAAGACAATAACAATTTTATGTCAATAGCCATGTTGCTAACCTATTAAATTCTAAAGCCTAAAACATGCACTTCAACCAAATAGAGACACAAACAAACTAACATAAACTTTATGTGCGTGAAACTAATCTTAAATGCTGTACAACTGGCTAGCTATTAAATTTACAGCTACAAAAAACGTTGCTGCTCTTTTCTCTCTACCAGCCTCTCTTATATTATTCGTATGAGACACATACACACACATACATAAAGCACAGAACAACAACAACAGCACGTAGACTCATAAAGCATATGCGAACGGAACGTTATACTATATAATACGACCATAATGCTGTAGCATAAGCGGCACTAAAGCCTGTCTGCACTCGGTAACCGTAAAAACTCTGTAGCAACAACAAAATTCTCTCTTTCTCTTTCACTCTTGCTGTGTACAAGCTCAACACTTATTGAAAATCATTTTACATTGTTTGCATTTGCTTACTGCACTCCAGAGCGAGGGAGGGAAAGAGGAGAGTGCGAGGTGCTTAAGTGGAGACAGTGAAGAGTACTAAGGCGTTGAGCTTGTCGCAGTAAATGTTCTAGTCATGTAATGACAAGCCGCAGTATCCAAAATCCGCCCACACACACATACATACATTACCGTTAAACTGTTACGATATAGAGGCATTAATAATGTTTATGCAAGCACATTTTAAGAATTTTGTGTGTTCTTTTTATGTTTTTCTAATTTGCTTTTATCAACCCAAAATGTGGATTAATTTTTTTCTAATTTTAAATAACAACTGAACCAAAATTTTGTTTTATTTTGAACCTTTTTGAAAAATATGTTGCGCAAAGTAGCAATGAAAATTTAAAAGTCAAAACATTTTTGTAGTAAATTTGTTAAAAAGACTGAAGATACTTATTACAGATAATCAATACTGATTGATACATCTTGTATCAATAAAAATCCCTTAAGTTACGATTATATTGTTAATAATAAAGATTGTATTTCCTTAAGATTTGTTAAGTTTTTTTTTTATCATTTTATGAAATGTTCAACATTTAGAACATACACTTTATTCTATCTGATATGTATGAATAGAATGATGAACATTCAATGTTTAATCGTGCACATCCACAGAATATCGATACAACATCGATATAACATATATACTCAGATCAGTTCCTAATATATGCGTGCGACGGACACTACACTATATATTACAGTTCTTAATCATGGGTCTTGGAATTGGAGACATTGGAGATAAATCATATTTAAATATAATTTGTTGCACTTTACAATTTTCTATACTTTTTCACTTATCACGATTAAAATATTCGCAATTTAAGCGCCACGCATAAACCATAAATTAAGTCAGTCGTCACATGGCCGTCGTCATTGGTTGACTTGGGTCGAGGCGTTTGCTCTTTCCCATCCTCTCTCTCTCTTCTGTGTAAAACATTTATTGCTCATACGCCGCGTTGCAGGCATGAACATTTTACAAAGCAATTTAGGCGACCGACGACATATGGATAAAAGCATGCTGCAGAGGGAGAAAAGGGTAGCGTACGGCAACTAAAACGCAAATTAATGATACGCAATTGCGGCAAATCGCACGCTTCCATGTGGGCGCCATTTTGTTTGAAGTGCGCTTCAGTGCCGCACAATGAATGTTAGGGGAAAGGAAAGAGTTACCTGGCATAAGCTTTTTTTGTAACTGTCTTGTTGTCCTTCTTTTTTTCTATTTCTTTTTGTTGTTGTTGCATATTTGTCTACCTTGATGCAGTCAGCGTTTACTGTTTTGTTGCTTCTTGTGCAGTAATTTTTTTCCGGATTTTCTCTTTTTGCGCGACGCCTTTTGTTTGCCAGCTTCTGTACTCCAATCACTCGCAGTTGTTGCAGTTGCTGTTGTTGTCGCTATTGTTGCTTCTGCTGTTATTATAACCAAGCGCTCGACGCTTTGGCAAATTGTTTCCACTTCTCGTTTTTACGCAACGCCTTTTGTTTGCCACTCTTGTTGCTACACTTAAAAAAATAAAAAAAAGCCTGAATCGAGAAACAATTTTCTAACAAAATTTTTTAACTATGTCACATAATTTTTGTATTTATTTTTAAAGCCTCAACTAGTTATTCTTCTTCGATAGTTTTTTTTAAGTATAGTTATGGCCTTTTTGGAAATGTGCTTTCTAGCACTACACTTTGGCAGTTGTTCCTAATGCCTGGTCATCAGCAAATATAAGTGGAAACCGTAGAAAAGTGATTTAAACGCATCCATCTTTCTTTTTGGTCTCTAATCAACGTCGTCTTTCTCTCTCTCCCTCGCCATTCTCCCCGTTCGTCTGTCATGTTGCATTCAACTTTAGTGAGAGCCCAATCGATAAGCATCATCACAATGTTTGACGAGCTTTTTGTCTAATTTATGACATGTCCAACTACGTTTACTGCATTACCAAGACAAGTAATGGCAGGAAAGATAGATTTTAGTGAATGCTGCTTATCAGCGAACGATGAGCGAGCCATGAAATATGAGCGCACAGACAATAGATTGACAATGAAAATAAATCATCTAGTCCAAAACAGTTACATTGTAGTATCATCTTTAGCTGATGTGGGAGATATTGAAGTAAGGAAAAGATTAACCACGGAAAAGAAGGAAAAGATTAACCAGATATTTCAATGAAAGCGATTGGAATCTATTAAATATTTAATAAAATAAATTCTATCATGCTTTTTTTCTCTTAAAAATTATATATGAGCTTTATTATATACCTGTTAGAAGCATTTCTAGTATTTCTGTAGCTGTAACTGAATGACTTCAAAGTGACCCAGAGACCTTTGTCAATTACTTTATGTCTTCTTTCAATTCTCAACGACTCATAGCAAAAGTCTGATGCGTAAGAAACAGGAAAATATAATTTTGTGCTTGGGCTTTTAAGTGTGACAGACACACAGAAAATTAAAAACTTTTGCCTTATCGTTCAACATAAAGCCAAAGCAAGAACAACAACTGCTTGAAGGCTAAGCCCGCAGAGTCAGTAAATAAGCGTGGCAAAAACGCTTTTACTCCCCTGCTCGCCTCACATAAAGTTTCCACATTAAAATTGGCGCTAAAACTAACAAAAGTTTGTCAACACCAGCAGCTCCGGAAAATGCCGCCAGAAAAACGCACTTTCCCCTCCACATAACACGCGTACTATATGTTAAGGGTAAGCCAGAAAGAGAGTGTGCGTATGAAGGAGGGGGCAGGGGAACGCTTTTACTGTTGATTTATTTGCCAAAATATTTTAATTAGTTTAATTTTGTTTAGCACTAAAGAGCCCTGCTGTAATACTGCTGGCCTAGGCAACGTTTTGCTTAATTGTTTCAGTGAATCTAGCGCGAAGCTTAATTAAAACGTTTTGGGGTATTTGGTTTTTTTTGTATTTCTTGTTGGCAAACGTGGGAAGGAAAGCTATGAAGTATGAAATTAATTTGCTTACAAAGTTTCAATGCATGATTTCAGTGAAGTGTAGAAATGTAACTAGATTTTTGTTGATATGATTAAGTGTTTTAGCAAGTAGCAAAAGGTTAATAACCAACTGAATAAAATGTTATTTATTTTGAATACACTGTATTAATAGAATTGCTATTTATACTATCTAAAACCAATTATTAAAAGTAAACGTTTTAACATTGAAAACTGTTTGCCAAAAACTTGTGTACAAAACAAGCATATAATTAATTTTTTAATTATTCCAATAACCCAATTGAGTTTTCAATCAAAATATAAATGACCCAAATTTGATTTAAAACAAATAAATCATCATTGCACTATTTAAATACCTTAATGAAAGAAAGAAAAAAATTAATGGATTTTATTTGTATTCAATGAATTTGCTCATTGCTTATGCAATAGCTGTTGAATAAGTTGATGGGCTAAGCGGATTAAAAATCAAGATGAGTTGGGGTAGGATTTATATACATATTTAAAATTTCACGCTGACATTCACAGTTCGTTCTCGAAATTTACCTGCAAACAGAAAATCAATTTCAATTTACGCTAATCTCGGTAAATAACCATACGTATACGTTATATAATCTTTTGCCAACTAAATGTTTAGATACTCTTTCCCTTATTGACTCTGGTTGCGTTTCAATCAGTGCGCATTAGGTGCTAATTGGTCGTGTCTAACATTTTTGCACTGCGAAAACCACTTACCAACATAGGGCATTGAACCACTTTGTGGAATTTTGTTCCGTTAGTTAAGAGCTTAAATTATTATTTTTTTTATTCAATTTGTAACTGCATTTGATTTTAAACATTTTTCCATTTAAAATTAAAATATTTGATTAAAAATAAAAATTCAATTTTGCAAAAGCTTTTAAATATTTTTCAGCTTTTTTTTTTGTTGTTCAATTACATTTTTTTCCAGCTTTTTGTTCCTGCCGTTGATTTGCGTTATTTACGCGTTTCAACTTTTCAATTAAATATAAAATGGGGGGGGGCAAGAATAAAAATTTGTTGCGACATGCGTTGGATTTCATGGAATGAGATAAAAAATTCAATGGCTCGATTGGTATTAATAACAATTATATCATCGCCAGACATTTTACAGATGAAACTGTTCACACTCGTAACGAATGAATTTCAATTTACACATATTAATAAATACATAAACCCACGCACATACATATACATGCACCACATATATTTATGTACACTTGACTGTATATACAATATTACATGTGATACGAGCAACGAACTGTATCCCACACACACAACAATATCAATAATTGACAAAAAATGCGAACTTTATTCATTTGATTGAGTGCCAAATTGACAAATGATTGACAACGTTGGAATTTCACAACGAAAGCAAAACAATTGCATGAAAAGCATGTAAGATCGCTTAAGTCAAGGAAGCTCGACTAGAATATACCCTGAACCCTTTACCTTACGGTCATGCCAGCTCTATTTCACTATTGCTTTAGAACCAAACTTCGAGATCTTCAATATCTAAGAGGTTTCTCGATAGATTTCGATGAAATCTTTACAAGTTTCAAACTTTGTATCGATAGCATGTGTTTATAGGAAACGGATAGAGCTTATCGATAATTTGAAACAAACAACTGGAAATACGAACAAAAAGACGGTCACAAGAGATAAAACAGACATTATACCCTTTTTATTCATTTCACTGGCACGGGGCAGACAATCCGTAAAGTGCAATTGATTGCGTTTCGTATGTTGAAGCTGATTGCTATGATTGTTGACTATTGTAAAATGCATGCTGAGCACACTAGCAGATACATGTATATAAGTAAAATATAAAGTAATTATATTCTTTAATTAATAAATTTAATTAAGAAAAAGATCTCTTCTATAACAAACAAACAGTTGAAAATTAATTTCTTCTGTCATCGCTGTGTTTCTCTTTTCCTCTCACATTCTCATATTTCATTTGTCCAACGCACATGCACAACGCGTTTTTCAAATACGGGCGACCCAATTGCAATAATACACGCATATCCTACATAAATACCCTTTTCCACACACACATAGTTACAGAAAACCAACAGACATTTGTTTCAACTCGTTGTTCTACCGCGTACCCCACATTAAAAGTCACAAAGCCACCACCAAAAAAATGTATGTGTTAAAAAAAAGAATATATATAAAAAACTGCGAGCAGAACTTTAGTGCCCAGTCTGGGCTCTGACCTCGATGCTGATGCTCTCACTTTATAACCCCCTGAGCTCACAACGACCTACGAACCCGAAGGGCGCCACACACACACACACACATGTTAATCAATCTTTGATAATCATTTTCATCTACATGACCCGAAAATATGTACATTTTCATTTATATACATTCATGCAAAATATATATACAGATGAGAATATTTATGCATACCTCCGCCGCATTGAGAATTTTTTTTTGGGTCAGAGATTATTTATATATTTTTTGTTGCCATTATTTTTGTTTATATTGTACGACGCCAGTTGTAGTGTATATGAATATCCTGTGCTTTAACGGGGGATTTTTTCTATTTAGTGTTCGATCTTCTGTACAAGTTTATCAGCTGTTGGAAATAAGGCTGTGCAAAATTTGGTTTCTAGCATAAATTCTTTTTCTCATTTTAAAAATTTATATTCATCAATTTTACCCCATTTTAACAAATTGTTTTTGGTATCAAAATTTTTAACAGTCGGTTTTTATACCCTTAACCCATAAAATGGGTAAAAAAGGGTATAATGATTTTGTGCAAAAGTATGTAACAGGCAGAAGGAAGCATCTCCGACCCCATAAAGTATATATATTCTTGATCAGCATCAACAGCCGAGACGATATAGCCATGTCCGTCTGTCCGTCTGTCCGTCCGTCTGACCGTCTGTCCGTCTGTATGAACGCGTGGATCTCAGAGACTACAAGAGCTAGAGACTTCAGATTTGGGATATAAGTTCTCCTATACCATGAGCAGAACAAGTTTGTTTCAAATTATCGATAACTATTCAGGTTTCCGATATACAATGCAATCGATAACAAAAAAAGATCGAATTTGGAAAATGTAAAAATGGGGGTTGAAATAATGGGTAACGATTTCTGAAAAAATCGGTTAAGAAACACTGGAGATATCGAATTTAATCGATTGAATTCAAGTCAGTACATATACCAAAAATATACGTAAGGCTAAGGGGAGGAAAGCAACACCCCAAAAACAGCAAGTTAGAGTGAGATAAAAATAGCGTAAAAAATTTCCCGTTTATTTGTTCAAGCAAACAATGTAAAGAAGAAGAAAAAAAGAGTAGAAATAACAACTGGACAAGCCGGCCAACTTTAAGTCTTGAGCAGCAACAAAAACAAACAAAACAAACATTCAAAAGAAAGTGTGGGAACAAGCCACACTTTAGATGCTCTAAACATGCGAGTACTAATCGATTTTATATTTCGACTAAACGGTTTTTTATATACCCTTAACCCATAAAATGGGTAAAAAAAAGGTATAATGGTTTTGTGCAAAAGTATGTAACAGGCAGAAGGAAGCATCTCCGACCCCATAAAGTATATATATTCTTGATCAGCATCAACAGCCGAGACGATATAGCCATGTCCGTCTGTCCGTCTGTCTGTCTGTCTGTCTGTCTGTCTGTCTGTCTGTCTGTATGAACGCGTGGATCTCAGAGACTACAAGAGCTAGAGACTTCAGATTTTGTATATAAGTTCTCCTATACCAAGAACAAGTTTGCTTCAAATTATCGATAACTTTTCTGGTTTCCGATATACACATAATATCGATAACAAAAAATATCGAATTTGGAAAATCTAAAAATGAGGTTTGAAGTAATGAATAACGATAGAACTTTTCTGAAAATTTCGTCCAAATCGGTTAAGAAACACCGGAGATATCGAGCTTAATCGATTGAAGCTAAGCAGTATACCAAAGTTTTATATAAATTTAATTTATTTATTGCAACTGGGTTCAAAATATCTACTAGTCGGGCTCTCCCGACTGGAGCCTTCTTACTTGTTTATTTTTAAAATTGATGAAAATTGCTTATAATGTGAGACATAAGTTGAAAATGTGACAATAAAAATTTTTTGTCTCGTTGATAAAGCACGCAAAATTTGCTAAAGACTGAAACTGATAGCAATTGTCGCCTTTTGACATTCATGCAGCTACCATCGATTCGTGCTTGTCTGGCTTGTTGTTTATACATGTATATACAGCTGCGGAAAAAATAATAGCATCACCAAGCAAACTTTTTTTAACAGTCCAAATAACGAACATCAAATTTTATTATAGTTGACAGCAATTACAATTATTTAGATCATTGAGGAGTAAATAGGCCAACACTTAATGGTAATTGGTCGTTAAGTGCACAATAAAGTTAGAAAAGGACAAAATTATCAAAGAATTTATAGATTTTTGAAAATCTCACAGAAAAGTTATTCGATTGGTTAGGTTTTCGATTAAAACTAACCGAAACACAAAAAACTATAAAATACAAGTGAATAATAATGTGTTTTGAACTAGTTTCTTGACAAAAAGTTGATTTGCTACAGCAGTTGAGGTCCTTAAAGGACTGCAACAAAGCAAAGAAATGTCCTAAATATTAGTGCGATAGCGCAAAACGTTGCTTTTATCTCAGAACATAATTTAAAACCCAGAAGCCTTTGGGAATTAAAATTTTGTTAGCTTTACACGTTAAATCAATAATTTACAAACGCAAGGAGTAGAAAAAATTGGTCAAAAAAAATGGTCAGCCGATGCTCGGAGGAATACTTCATGGTCAGATGCGATTAAGGTCGGTATGATTAGTAAAAATGACTGGGCCTTCACTAAAGCCTATTTTTACCAATCATCCTGACCTTGATCGCATCTGACCATTCTTAACACCAATTGCCAATATATTTTAGCCTATTTACAGTTCAATGACCAAAATAATAGCAATAAGTTGTCAAATATAATAAAAACATAATTTTATAAAGCTTGATTTGGTAAATATAACGATTTCTACGAATATTGCATGCTCTTTTTTCATTCGCAAAATTTTACCACTCTTTCCAAAACCCAAAAATAATCAAGTAAGAAGGGGTCTAGAAGATACCCTAATAGAAGAACCCAGTAGCAATAAATATATTAAATTTATATAAGACTTTGGTATACTATAAATTCAATCGATTAAATTCGATATCTAGGTTGTTTCTTAACCGATTAGATCGAAATTTTCAGAAAAGTTCTATCGTTACCCATTATTTCAACCCTCATTTTTACATTTTCCAAATTCGATATTTTTTTGTTATCGATTCCATGTGTATCGGAAACCAGAATAGTTATCGATAATTTGAAACAAACTTGTTCTGCTCATGGTATAGGAAAACTTATATTCAAAATCTGGGTCTCTAGCTCTTGTAGTCTCTGAGATCGACGCGTTCATACAGACGGACAGACGGACGGACAGACGGGCATGGCTACATCGACTCGGCTGTTGAAGCTGATCAAGATCAAGATTCTGGGGTCGGAGATGCTTCCTTCTGCCTGTTACATACTTTTGCACAAAACCATTATACCTTTTTTACCCATTTTATGGGTTCAGTGTATACAAAATGTTTCAACCATCGTATCCATAAAAACTTATACTCTACGTTTAGGGGAAACTCTAAGCATTATAAAAAAATGCTCACTTGAAGGAATTGCAAAACTTGATGTTCGGTTTTTGGACAGTTAAAAAAATTTGGTGATGCTATTATTTTTTCCGCAGCTGTATATGCATATACACATATACATACATATATATTTTTGTATAATTTTTCTTATGTTGACTTTTTTAGAGGGGCCACGCGCCATGTTGCTTCACTTTGTTGCTAGATTGTAACTGTTTTTGTAATACTGTTTTGTGTGCTATGCTGGTAAATTAAAACGCTGCTTTGTTTCACTTAACGCTAGGTGCTTGGATAAAAATTTTTAATTTCCTCATCCTATGTGGTGGTATGGCAGCTTATACAGGCGCACAAGGACAAAACGCTTTCCAGCTGCAGTTTTATTGTTGCCCTCTGAAGAAAAAACCATTAACAAACAGCTGTGTATGGACAGCAAAGTGCTATACACTGACGCATGGGACATTTTTCTCACACTCACAAACAAACATTGAAGCTTTAAATCGTCATTTAACAGTAGTGCAATGTCTTTCTTTTTTTTCGATGTGTCCTTCTTGCTCTTGTTTCTTGCTCTAGTTTCTTGTGCAGCAAATACCATCTTCGACTCTTCAGTTTGTTACTGTGGGCCTTGAACATTTTTGAATGCTTTTTCAGCAATTGAAAAAGCTGATTTTCCTTGTTGTTACTGTTTGTTTGTAGCTTATTTAATCAAAGTCAATATTTATATATGCCTGTGGTATATAGCAAAAAGCTTTTTAATTAATTTAAAAATTTCCACTATTTAATGTGTAAATAGAACTGATTTACATTTGTTTTTAGGCTTATCCAATGTATAACAACTAATTAGAAAATAAATGCAGTTATTGCCAAAACTTGGTAATGCAGTTATAATAACATATGTATGGGCGCCCGCTCTCATCAATTTCGATTTATGCAAACATTTGTGATTTTTATTCGTATATAAATATTTATTGGGCATATGATTTGCATGTGTAATTTGCTGATGATGTGTTTGGTTTTGGTTTTTGAACTAGTATAATCATATTTTATGAACTTAAATATGAAATAGTATTTAGCATAGAATTGGGCTTATTTAGCTTGTTCTTACCAACTTTTAAGTGAGAATTTGTTAAGCATACAACAACTTCTTTAACACAAGTTAACGCTTCTTTTAGCCTTTACTATATTTAAAGTCTGATTCTATCAAGTTTCTCTGTACATTCTTACATACTTTTTGTCAGTCTCAAACTTTTAAGTCTCAAGAGCTTTAAAATTCTTATGCTGCATTCCGTAAGCGTTTCACTGACTGCATTGCCAAGGCATGTGTCTAACATCAATCAACATCTGCTTACACACACACGCACACACACACAGCTACCTATAAGAGACACATTAATTGTCTAATTTGAAATGTTCGTCGTGCTTCATGAATTGAATTTCAATTTATTTCCCTCGACAAAAACTTTTTGTGCATCCGTGTGTGTTTGTGTGTGTGTGTGTGGGTGTTAAAAATTACCATTGCTTATTTGAAGGTATTGCTAAAGTTTTACAACACTTCCCAGCTCCGTTTTCAGTACTAAACATAGACACATACATACACACACACACGTTCGACTCTAACTGTCTGTCTAACTGTCTCGCGCAGTTCTCTCTATTCTCTGTGCTTGTCTCTGTCACTGGCAAATTGCCTTGAAATCTTTTGACATGCTACGCCAAGTTTGTCATATGTCCTGCGTTGCCTCATTGCCCATGCCTGCACCCCTGCACACACACACACACACACACAAAAAAGTGCGGGAAAAATGCCCGAAAATTGTTTTAAAGTGTGTCAGCATTTCCGTGCGCGCGTCTTGGTAAAGTGAAAATGTTTGGAATTTTAATGAAGGGGCGGCCTGAAACTGAGACTGAGACTGAATCTGAGACTGGTATGGAACTTGACAGGGCCAATAGTCCGCACACAGGGATTTGCAACATAGCATCCGGAGTAGGAGGCAAGAAGCCCAACTAGCTTACGTAGGCTGTCCTAGCCGCTGCTTTGCATATTTTTCCATTAAAAGCGATTTAAATACCTTTTGCCTGGTTTGCTTCTATGTTTTTTCTTTCCTTAAATTCATATATATAAATGTATGTGTATCTTTGTCCTGCACACGTTGGCAAAAGTTCACTTAGCTAGCTGGCAGTAAAAAAAAAAAAAAAAATTAAATAAAAAGATTGAATTTTATAATAAATTTTCCGCAGTCTTAAGATTGCTTGCTTGGATGGTAATGGCTTCTATCTGGGGCCCCCCATTCCTAAGCAGCCCTGCAAAACGTCTGTCGCTTGTAGAATTTATGTGAGTGCGGGTTAAGTCGTCAGTAGGTTAGTCAATGTGCTTGCTCTAGTTGAAGCCAATGCCTAACATCGCTGTCCCCATTCTGACCCAAGATGCATCTCAAACACAAAAAAGTGAGAACATGCCATTGAATTTGAATAAATGTTTAAGTTTTCAATTTTACTGGAAAAGCCATTGAAGCATACTATCTAAATGAAAATAAAAATTGAAGGAAAAATGAAATGTCTCTATTCGAATGCCACTGCTGTAATTTGCATTTTATTAGAATATTCCATTTGTTATATTTGTATAAAATTGACCTTAATCCATTTAGATGATTTTATGTCTTAAATAAATCTAATAAATTCTCTCTTCTCTCTTTGCTTGCAGGTAAATAAAACACAATTCGCAATAACTTATTCATCGGAGTATGTGTGTGAAAGTATTTTTCACATGGCGATTAAATCAACCAAAATCAAACTTAATTGAGCGCTAAATTTGTGCACATTAAATTTATTGGCCATCATATATATTGTGTTTTGTGCTATTATTATTATCATTGTTAGTGTTGTTATTATTGTAACAACAACAACAAAAGCAAACAATTTGAAAAACCAAATGGTAGACAAAGTTAACGACAGCACAAAGCACAAAATAACCGCAAGCTTGCGTTTTATTTAGCAAATTACGTATACGCCACAGACAGCCGCGGGACAATTGGAAGTAACAGCAAAACAAAACACACACATACATAAACGAAGAGCATCTGTGCGTACCAGTGTGTGCGTGCGCGTGTGTGTGTGTGTGTGTGCTGTATGCTGTTACAAAAACAACCAGAATTGCGCAAATCAAATCAGCTTAAGTGCCATGAGCAGTCAGTCAACCAGACATAACCATACAAATAGTAAATACACATTTGTAACTAAATCAAATCAGCGCTAAACAGCTTATAAACAACCTCAGCATGAGATTATTATCTACTAAACTGTTTGTTGGTGAATATTATTAAGAGAGAATTCTGAGATGATTTATAGGAAATATTTGCATAAATTCCCTAATATATGTAGTAAATATTTAGCAAGTAATTTCTACTAAAAATTGCATTTTCTATTCCAAATCTTCAATCCTTTGAGACTCCGAGGACAACGGCCGTGTTGTTTATCTTTTGTCGCTTGTTCTTGGCGTCTGTTGCGCTTCCGTTTTGGCTATTGGCCCGTTTCTGTTTGTGCTTATGTTGCATTCGGCTTTAAAGAATATTCTTGTTGTTGTTGTTGTTCTGTCCTGTGCCCAGTTATTTACCATAAAACTCTTTGACGCAACAACATTATATATATATATATAAATGGGAGGAGATCTTCTTGGTTGCCCGAAGCTTGAGTACTTCATTAGCGCGCTTTGTTACTCATTATGTGCGCACATTACTCAAACCAGTAGCCCAACTTTTCATGCACACACCAACAGCCACACACACACATATTTAATGTTAATCCTTTTTCAAAAGATTTCCCATGTACCCTACCTTGCCTTGTCCCTTTTGGCGCTACTGCCTGCCCGCCCGGCTACTAGCTGACTGGCTGTCTGACTGGCTTTGCCTTTCAGTTTCAATCAGCAAGCAGGCAGCCAGGCAGACAGCCACAGCAGCTTGCATATTTTCATCATTAATGGCCCACGGCAGTCATTGCAGCCTCCACACCGCAACACCCACTAGCCGCAGTCGCAGAACTCTCATTTCAAACTTCTTGCCCTTCCTTACCTTTCTCGCTTCCTCTTCGGTTTTGTTAGGTAGCCGCATTTGCTGACTTGGCTTTTTGTCTAGAAGTTGCAACCACATTGCGCTGGTCATGGCCAAGCGCTGACGTCGTCGATGTGGTTCGCTCTTGCTGTGTGTGGGTGTGCATACCCCCATACCCCCTACTCCCACATAGCGTTTGGTCGTGCTGAATGAAACTGCTTGCTTTGCGTCGTCGTCCGTCTCCCTCCATCTGTATGTCTTTACCTGTGCCAAGTTTTACGCCGTTCTGCCAAATCAATTGTTTGTAATGAACTTGCGACTGACTGTTGCTTAATGTGAGCGCACTGTGGCATGAAAATGATAGAAGATCGATAGAAAAAAATAGAAATGAAATAAAAAAATGTGTATTTTTTAACAAAACTGATAGTTTCAAGTAAATATTCCCAAAAAAGATATTTAAGTTTAAAATGCAATATAATACTTTGTTTTCTTATCGCACAGTTACAAGTCTTAATAGGTTTTAACATTCCTTTACATATTCCTCTCGATTTTTGCATTGCCTTCAAGTTAACAACATTTTTTTGCTACACAATATCCACTGTGCCATGCTTGCGGCAAAAGTTCATTAGGTTCCTGGGCCCGACTGCGCAACAATTGAAATTAATTAGTACTGTAATTTGAATAATAGAACGAAACGAGTGTCTTCAACAGTTGTAACCCGTATTTGTAGTATAGTTTTCATTACAATCAGACCGTGTGTATTATATATTTGCAATTGGCTTAAATCATTCGCAAAGGCTCTCATTTACTAATTGACTCAGTTGCCCTTCTGTTGGTCATATCATCATCAATTTGAAAGACGAGCACGTAAATAAAAATGAAAGAAAACATACGACGCGTGCTTAGTACATACATATATTTATGTAAATGCAGACCCCTCCGAACAACATAATATTATACGAAAAGAAACTCAATATAATTGAAATGGTATTTTGCTTGTTCTTGCGTTTTGTTGCTGACGTTGATCTGGTAACAAGCACAGCGGTCGAGGACTTTGCCATTGTCTTGGCATGTTTTGGAACCAACAATGCTATCCTACGCAAAATTAGCTTTATGGAAGGAATAAAATGGATAAACTTTTTTTTTAATCTCAAACGATCAATAATAATGATATAATGGAAAACTTATATCCCAGTTAAAGTTATAATTATAAATACCTAAGCAACGTTTTTCGATTATGTTTTGAGTAGTTTTAAAAACTTCAGTTCAATTTTGTTAAGTTATAATTCCGATTATTTGTATCAACGCTCTGCCCTCATTTATCTCTCTATTTGAATGCTTCTCTGTTTCAGTTAACATCCAACGATTGTTGCCAATTGTTATACATAGTCCTTGTTTTCAAGTTCCGTTGCTGTCAAGACAACCGACGACGACAACGACGACGACTTTGGGTGCTTGTTTATAAATCGACGCTTTGCAATTGAAAATCAATTTGTTCAGCAGGCAAATAAATCAAATACGCCAAAGACATTTGCACCAAATGCCGCCGCTGTAAATGGCCTTCAAAAAAATTGGCACTCAGACGCACGCACACTTTACCCTCCTTCTCACACACACACACACACACTGGCATATGCCACTGCTTCAGTTTATTTGCCAAATGAAATAAGGAAACAATTTTTGCAAATTTACAGAGGGCCAGCAGCATAAAAATAAAAGAAATTTCATATTCTTTACACATTTGCCAACAATAATAATAGCAACAATAACAACAAGCAAGAAGACACTAGTCGACGGGGAAATACCCTGTATTCTTTAGACATTCATTGTTTCCTTTTATATACGAATAAGTGTGCACGCGTATGCATGCTTGACAAAACTTCAATCTTTAATATATCCGAGCGATTACAATGAAGAGAAGCTGACATTCCAAATCTGCAGTATCTAGCTCTTATAGTCTCAGAGACCGTCGCGACCGACGGACAGTCGAATATAGCTTACTTTATTTTTCATTCATTTTCATAAAATCATTACTCTTTGCATGAGTTCAGGGTATTAAATGCTAAAAGGCAGGCAAATTGACGCATCAGCAAAATGAGACTTTCAGAACTTGTGTGATTCGGAATTGAGATCTGCGAAATCGAGCGGCAACAAAAGCAAGTTTTCAGTAAATAAGAAGAACAAATGAGTAAAATATGATGGAATTTGTATTACACTACAAACGAACATTGTTTTCATAAGATCGTTTATTAGTGAAATAAAGTTTAATTAAAAACTTTAAGTTGATAATTGAAAAAAACATTTGACATACTCAACGTCTTGCTTTCATTCTTAAAACACATTTCTTCACTCTCTGAGCTTTTTGGCATCACAATCGACAATGCATCTTTGATGACTTTGTCATAATACCCTGAACAAAGTGAAGTAATGAAGTACATGAGATGTTCGCCCAGTGCGTCACTTGGTTTATCCTATCGTCTTCGTCTCTTCTCCTCTCTCTTCTTTTGCCGTCGAAAGTTTGGCGTATTATTTTCACACAGCGCCTCGCCAATTGAAATGAAATGTCTACTTGGCTCGGTTACTGGTCTGGTTTGGTTTGGTCTGTTGTTCTGGAATTCGTAGCGTGGTCTGGCTACTCTGGCAGCAGCAGCAGCAGCAGCAGTTGAAATCTCCCAATCCGTAGCAATTTACGCCTTGTGCCGCCCTTCGCCGAGAGACTCTTCTTCTACTCAACTTGCGCAGCTACAGTTCACTGATTTTAGTTAGTTTTGCAATGGACTTGGGTTTGTTTTGCTTCAAGATGCTGTCGACGAAGCTCAGCATTCTCAGCACTCAGTTCAGTTCACAGTTCTCTTTACATTAAGCAGCACAAAGTGATTGATGGTTGAATGCATAAATTATTGATGGCAGACTCAGACTCAGACAATGAGGCTGTGTTGCTGTGTGTACACCAACAAGGCTGCCAATTGAACAGGGGGTTGGGGTTGGGCGAAGGCACATGAAGCGTGGCGAACGAAAACTGTGGGGGTGTCAAATGCTTGTAATTCGGTCGGTGGTCGTGCTTTGGAAACTGTTTCAAGTAAATGATGTGCTTAAATTGTAGTTGTTTGTGCTCTTAGATTGCTTCTTAAGTTACTTAGATATGACAAGAAACGTCAGGTGAATATTTTTTTATTCTGGGTCATTCGTAAAATATTAAGAAAAATTTTCTACTAAAACCAGTTCAAAGAAAAATAATAAATAAAAAAAATAACAATATTATACGAAACATTTTTACTTTGCGTTATTAATTTACATTTTTATCCCAAACTGATTTCAGCGCCTTCTAACTTTCAATCCAACCCGTAAACCGATCCTAAACACTCAAAAATGTTTGTCGAGATGCTTCCAGAGGCAAAAGCTTTTTATAGATCTGTGCAAAAGCGACATTAAAACAATTTAGCCGTAATTTGAAGCTTAAGTAAACAGACAACCATTTAGGGGGTCAAAGTCAACAAAAAGAAAAAAAAAGTATCCAATGCTCTTAAACTTGATTGTTGTTGTTGCTTCTGTTGAGTGATGGAATACTTTGGCAATTTAATAGCTCCCCCTCGAAACGCCGAGTGCTTGTCAAATGCTGCTAAATCATTCGGTAAACGCAAAAAATAAAAAATAAATCCCTTGAGGCTGCAAATCTTCAAGATGTATAAAAATGAAAAGCAACAAAAATCTGGAACGAAAAAGCAAAACAACAACATCAATTACAGCTGGGGAAATAGTGAATTAATTTTGTTGCCGCCACAAATTTGAACCCCAATTGAGACTTACGGGAAGTATCGATTAATTGAGTAGTGTGAGTGGAGTTCGAATGAATTTTGTTGAAGTGCACAAAGTAGCAGGCCATAAGCAATCCCCCATAGCTTTAACTTCAAACTCTACAGTAGCTACTGAAAGTATTTTGAAATATATTCATTGATTCGAGTTTTTGATATGCGACGAGTTGAGCGGCTTAAGTGTGGTTGGTTCCTTCATCTATGCCAGCTGCTGTTCCCATTGATGTTTATATTTTTTATGAAAGGTATACAGCCACATAAGCAAACAAAAATTCTACAAAAAGAACAACATTATGAGCGAAGACATAAAGCATTTTACCAACAGCTGCCGGCTGCCCCGCTTTTCTGGCTTAAAGTTATGCAGAGAGCCCCCATCAATGAAGAGACAGCAATCGATTCATATTGAAATCGATGCTTCCAAGCTATTTCAAGCATGATAAGATGGGTGCTTTCAACTGGTGCAACATCTGGGGGCAGACAGACAATGCGTAGACGAACAGTGAACTACAGACATTAACATGTGTCACATGTGGGACACATGGAAGTATCGAGAACTGTTTGCTCTGTGGGGTGTGCTACAATGAGCTCAAATTGCTACATAAATATTGATGACAGTTGTTAGGAATGTACAAAGAGTAGAACTGTGCTATGTAAGCCTGACACTAGTATTGACAGCTTAAGACTAGCTGTTGGGATTATGATAATGATTTATTTGCCAATTAGTTTTTATTTTTTTTTTTCTATGTTTACGATATTGCTTACTGATAACTGTTAAACAGAAATATTTGTAACAAACAAGATACATTCATTTTAATATGAACGCCAAGAGCAATAGTAAAGAATCCTTTACAGATGCGCATAACTAAATTTGCAAAATAAAGCTATCGATAAACATGAAATAATGCGAAAAACATCCATTCAAAAACCGATTTAAAACTGTGTGAGTGTGTTTGTTTTTTCAGACGCACACTTCTTGTCTAGACAATTTCGATTATTTTATGATCATTTTTGACAGACCAAACTTAAACAATAAACAAACAAATCGCACAAATTGGCAGTCAAGCACAAAACATAATCCCCACAATGACGCACAAATAGGACAGAAGAGATTTGATTGGCCGCAACGCGTAGACCCATTTTACATGCATCATAAACTCACTGAAGATGAACGTGCTTAAAGCACATAAAACTGCATTTGAAATGAGTAAAGTTTCAGCCCAGTATCGAGGCCCCCGAAAAGCAAGGCATGAAAATCAACAAACCCCACCAGAGCAAGTCAATCAAATGGGCCATAGGTTGACTTTTGTTCTAGAAAATATATTAGTCAGTTGGTAATAGAAGTGAAAGATGTGCGACTGTAAGATACTCATTAAGATTCTAAAAATAAAAACAAACTTATTTTTTCTTTCATTTGTCATAAAGTATATTGTGGTAAAGGAACCATTTAAATAATGATTTCTTAACCTAAAACCCAAAAGACCCTGTAGCAAAACAACATAGCAGTAAAGGCAAAAAAAAAAAACATTTGTTTGTGAACTTTTTTCGACTTGCTGCAAAACATTTGGGGATTCATTGGCGCCTCGGAACCGGACTATCGTTCCCATCGAATCTTTCAAGCTTTTTTTGCGCTCGTTCGAGCAAACAGTCAAAACAGAAATAATTACAAAATGTGTCAAGAACAGTGAATGTGCTTTGTTAACGCAAAGCCCTTTAAAATAAAATAAAATGTTTCAAATTTAATACAAATAACTCAAATCCTAAGCAAATATTCGCATTAATCTCAAACTACCATTTTATATTATTTTGATTTGAATTGCTATTGATTGCTGGTCAATCTTTGTAGTCAGCTGCAGTTCAGTAGCTAAATTAAATGACACATTCAATAGGCTGAATATGTTTATATTCCTTTTCAATATGCATTTGAAGAGGCACAAAACTTGTCATTCGGCATTTGTGTTACAGTTTGTTGTTGCTTTTTTCTTGAATGTCCAACGAGGCAGGTAAACGGAGGCCAAGAAGTCTATCTAAACTAGTTTCTCAACTGATAGCCAAAAGAATGAAAGAGGCATACAGAGAGGGAGAGAGTCAGTGAAGGAAGGGGTATTGAAACTGTTCTTACTGCTGCTGCCGGTTAACGACTTCCAAAGTTCCATAATACCCAAAAAGCAACCCACGCAGTCTGTGAAGTCTAAAGCGACTGCAGGCCAAAACGAAGAAAACGACTACTCAAAAGTTAATGGCATGAGCCCCAAAAGATACAGCTACAAATACAAATACAAATACTTATACTTTAGTGTGTAAATATTAATGGCATGTGCTATCTGCTGGATTATTGTGGGGTTGGACTCGTGGGGCAAGGTTTAAGTTAAAGCAGTGCGGCAATGGCAAACACTTTTGGGAATTTGAATAAATTATTGCTCATTTACAGCTGAAATCACATTATAATGCGAGCAGTCACAGGTTTGACCGGCACGTAGAGCATGTTTGTCCAATCGTTCGATTTATTTTAGATTGATTTCCAATAAGATTAGTTGATCAGATTAGTTTACAGCGTGTGCTTTAGATCCAACTGCACTGTGTGTGTGTGTGTGGGTTTTGTTATTGGTTCAGCTTAGGCTATGGGTCGAGTTCAGAATCTTAACCCCCAATGCCAGGTGTTGAAATGCTCGTGTGGGCATTTGTTATACGATTATAGGTGTGAGCTCTGTGTGTGTGTGTGAGAGCTTGTGCGTTTATCGTAAGTTGAAACTTGTGTTTTGGGGAGGTGCGGCAAACTCGTTGAGACTTTATAAATAACACAAGAAGCTGTCCGAACAGGGATCAGGATATTAAGCGACTTGGAAATGACCAAAGGGTTTTTTGTTGTTGTTTTCAGCTGTTGCAGAGGATAAAAATAAATGGAGAGCAGGAAGTGTTCAAATTACTGAAGCAAATATTGGGTTCCCACATTGAATATTACATATTTATTATTTATAGGGGAAGCCAAATATTTGTCAAAAGATCAGTAAGAGTGTCTTTTTAATGGCTTAACATTTCCACGAACCATAAAGCAGAATATCTAAATTCAAAGGTGAACTCATCTTTGTTGTCATCATAATAAGTATAGTCTCTTATCTGGAAGATTTCTTTATCCACTAATCATCAGCAATGAATTTTTTATGCATAAATGTGCAACGGATGAGTTTTGCATTTACACAAAAGGGAAAAATCTTAATGTGGGAAACGATTTGTAAAGAATAAAAAAAAAGGAGGAGAACAGAAAACAAAAAACCAATCGAAGTGACTGCAACAAAATTGCAAGACACGGGCTGCTGATGCGGCTGCAATCAACCGCAGAACGCAGTCCAGCTTAAGACCTGGTCTTTTTGACCAAGCGGCTAGAAGGCGGGCAGGCAGTAAGAAAAAACGAAAAAAAAATCAAAGGCGAACGTGCAACGTACAACGTACAAGGTGCAGCAGCATTGCAATGGTATAAGGAAAAGCCAAAGGCAAACGGCTTAACAAGCGGCTAGCATCAAATTTCTTGCATTTGGAAAATGACAAAGGCAAAGAAACAGCTGAGAACCGATGCAGCTAGTTGCTAGTTTCCTTAATGTTACTAACCCTTTGGGCAATACTGTCCACCACTCTACCACCTCTCTCCCTCGTACCTTTTGATCAGAGCAAGCCAGCAGCAGCAGCAGCTGCACTCAATGCAAACAGTTTTTTAGTGCAGACATTGCACACAAAATGATAAGAGAGCAGCAAGCGCAGGAATCAAGACAAGACACATAAGTACCATATATGGACAGACGAGAGATATACATATATGTATTTAGATATATATATATTTGTATATATACATATATATAAATTTATCAGACGTGATTTCTTTGGCTTTGTTGCTTGCTTGTTATTTTTTTTTTTTATTGCTGAACCTGTTCAACGGCAGTTCCAGCAACGTTGAGAACGTGGACAACAACGACGATGACGACGACATGTTGTTGAATTACAAAACAAGTAAGAGAACAAGAACTTAACAAATAGCACATCCGCACCGAATAACTAATACGCTTACGGGTTAACGGGTGGATTAAGTGTCAAGAAAGGTCTTGCTAATGTTTTGATAGTGATATTATTTTGTATTCGTTAGCAATAAAATACTATTTTGAGATTTAAATAAGAAAATTTTGCGATTGTTTAAAAAGAGATTGAGATTTTAGATTTCTAAAGATTCCTCTTTTGATATCCTAAACTAAACTAACTAAACAGTAAGTTCCTATACATTCGTTACACCATATGCCAAGTTCCATGATTAAAAGCTTAAGCTTTGGAGTTGGAGCTCGCTGTGTCATATATAAACAAAATGCAAGCGGAGGGAAGGGTAACAGTTAAGCCCTGGTATCGGTCATTTTTGTATTTTTGCTTTTGTTTGAAGGACAAACCGCAGTCGTCACAGGTCGCAATGAAGTCCGGGCGAGTCAGACACAATGCTCCATTCTCGATGAAGGAGAGAAGAGGAGAGAGAACGCGAGCTCTGTGTCTGTTTGGATGGTTTTAATATGTTCTCGAGGGTGATTCAATTACGTGGACTCTGTGTGCGCTTTTCTGCTGCTGTTGCCGCTGCTAAGCAAACATTGGAAGCTGGAGCTGTTGATGTAGTAAGTCAGAGAGGCAGGCAGGCTGGCAGGTGGACGAGTCAACTGACTGTTGTTTTTAATGAGCAGCGTTGGCTGAGCTTTAAAGCTGCTGCGTGTTTGCACCAGACAGACAATATATATAAAAAAAGGGATAGATATATAGAGATAAAAAGAGCAAGGTAGTAAGTTTTCGAGAAATGAAAGATAGTGATAGAAATTCTATGCTGCCAGTGAGTGGACTGTCAAGTGCAGATGTGGTTACACTGCGGTTTGTATCTGACTGTAAACTAGTCCCCCAACCATCACAACCAAACCTTACACAACCCAACCCAAATAAAAACCTGCCAAGTTGTGTGTTAGCAAGCAGCAAACACCTCAAACTCAATCCTTTTCGACGCCAAAAACTTTTTGAGCCACAATTGGCCAACTTGGCGGCGCTTCAAATCTTCATCGTCATCATTCAATGCCTTGGCGCCTTCTGTGGTCACGTTTTAACCATTATTTCAGTTGTGCTTCATTGTTTGTTTTTTGTGCGCTGTGCGGTAATATTTTTATAATGATGCCAAACTGGCCCCCAAGGTCTGTTGACAATTGCTTGTGGGAAAACCCTCATGTTGTAGACATGCAGGCTCTTTAAACTATCACAAAATGAATTTTCAGCTTGTTAAACATAATATTATCTTACTTTAAAATAAAAGTCGCACTGCATTATTGTTTTTAGTTGCTGAAGCGCAAATAATTCTTTTTGATTGATTACTAAAATGAAACATTTCGAAATGAATATAAATAAAGTAAGAATATTGTTACAAATTAAAGGTTTAAAGTCCCGCCATGAAGTGCTTAACAAGTGCATTTCAAATTGTATTTGACGTTATTAAACTCATTTTAATCCCCTTATGTTGCCAGCTTTATCAATGCAGACATCTCCATTTAAGCTTCCATACATATAACATCTTCAAAACAGCTCATTTCAATTACATTCAATTATGCCTTTGTGTCAGCTGTTGAGTGTATATGCGTGTGACTTATGCCACTTGAAAGATACAATAATGCACTTAATGTGGCCACAAATTAAAAATAAAAGCATTACAAAATAAAGTAATTGGACAAAAAATGCCTCTTGGCAGAATAATTAATTACAAAATTCGAGTGCAAAATTCAATTCATTCAGCCTGGCTGCCACTTAGCTAATAACAACGAGGGCAGGGCTAAGTGTAACCTATAAGGCAGCAATTTGCTTGCTCTGCACTCATGCCGTGTACATCGTACATCTAATCTGACCCACCTCCTCTTTCGACATTTGCTGGGGCTAATTGAGCCAGAGAACTGACTGACAACTGACTGACATTTCGCTTCTCTTCTCAGCGGGACATGACCGTACACCTAAATTGCGACTTAGCTTTTGGCATTCACTTTTATGGCTATTTGATAGCAGCTACGCCTGCTAATAACTCCAAAGCTAGTAACTACTATAGGGCACAGTGGGCTTGATTTGAAAACGAGTGCTCCAAAAGTATATAAGTCAGAAATCATTATTACAAAAAGCTTAACTAACATAATAACTATCCAATATCTTTAAGGTTCAGGTGCTCGAGATGTGTTCAAGGTGTGGATTTGATTTAAGAAACCAAATAAAAAGAATAAATAAAAACAAAATTGATTACTTTAAGATTATTGATATAAATTTTAATACAAATACACATTTCACCTCTTTTATTATTTCCGGCATGCTTTAATCTAGATTTCAGATTCAGAACTTAAAATTTTCAAAGCGACAAAATGAATTTCCTTGCACTAACACATAAAGATTCTACAAAACATAAAAGAATTCTTAATTTTCGGAAATAAACTGCACTACGCACATCTGGCGCGGGTCTGGTTAAGCTAATTAATGTTCTACGTAACAAGTCTTTATAGTTTTAAACATTCTTATCATTTTTCATTAATTCTATTCTATTCAGAAGTAATATATTTGAATCCACTGTCGCTTTGCTATTTCTCTTGCGTTTTTGTCACGTGCGTAAAACGTAACGGAAACGGAAGTGTTGCCTGTTGGCAGTTGAACTTATGAAGCATGCCACCACAGTTATAACACAGACAGAAAGATATACATAGAGAGCGAGAGAGAAAAAGGGCGAAGGCCGCTTAGCTGCGCCTTAAATCCAAATGACAGCTTATTGGACGTTGTTGTTGTTTTTGTTTTTGTTGCCTGGCAGTTGAGCCTGTGTTGTTTATAGTACCTGCGTTGATTACACAACAATGTATGTAGAAGTTTGGGGAACTATACAAAAATATGCTATACAACTTGAGTACTTCAGTACTGCAATAATATGTTGTGTTGTTGTTGATGTTTTTGTTGCTGTTTTTGGCTGTAACTATTTTACTGCGTTTTTCATGCTTTGCCACCGTCAACGTCGACGTCGGGAGAGAGAATGTCTTACTTTTTCGTTTATTGCACAAAGTTTTGCAATAATTTTTTATTTACTTGGTAGCACTGTTGCTACTTCTGCTGCTGTTGCTGCTGCTACTGCTACAGCTTGCTTGCCCTGAAATGCCGACTGCTGTCTGCCTGAACTCTGTCGAGATGTCTGACTGGTTGGCTGGCTGCCTCGGTTTTATTGCTTGAAGTAGTTGCAGGAGAACAGCAAATGGCAAATAGCAGACGTAGTAGCTGCAACAATTTCCGCACATTTTGGCACACTCGACGCCCACAATTCAAAACTTGGCACTTAAAATATGCGTTCGAGAGTTGAATAAAGTTTTTTTTTTGTTTTTTTTTTGTGTCTAACCCCACCAATTTCCGCTTGACGTCTTTCCTCTTTCATGCGTAATAATTTGAAGCATTTTTGTGTCTCAGAAAAGTATGCTATGTAGATTGACAAGAAAATTTCAAAAGTCGATCAAAATGGGGTGACATGTAAATCCATTTAAGTGTGCGAAAGAGTTTGCACCAGTTATGCAAACGGATATTTAAGCCACTTAAAGACCCACAAGAATTATGAGGCGCTGCTTAAGAAGAGTGGCGTGTGGATTGTTGATAGCACAAAGTCAAGGCAACAAAAGTTGAGGTTGGGATTAGTTGGGAGCACATAAAACAGTTAGCGAGCAGGAAATTAAAAGAATGAGATGAACAAAAGTAGAGAATGTCATATGTCCTGTGCGCAACAGCCGAATTGGGTGTAAGCTAAGCTGTGAGCTACTTACATTGACAGGCTGCTGCCTGTATGTAAATGTGGCGTAAACAGTAGCTTGAACTTGAGTCTTTAAAATATCTCAACTTGACACCAAATAAAGAAATGTTCACTTTTAAAGAGTTAACTTTCAAAAGTTAAGAAACTATTAAAAATATTTGATCTATTTTGGTTGTACTAGTACTACACAGGCTTACGTTAATATTGACAGTGTTGTGTATACGCAGTGGTTAACCATAAAAGCACACAAAACGGATAACACACAGCCAACACCGGATAGCTTATACAAGCCAATAAAGCGCTTCAACTAGAAAAACGACAGACTCTCAACAATTGAATTGACATATGTCGTCTGCACAAGATATTTATTGAGCATGTCAAGCAGCATGTCAGTTAAAAGACAGTGCTGTTTGAAGGCTTTTTACGGTTAAACAAAAACTAAGCTTATCGAGTGAAAATCATCGATGGATTGTTTTGCATTGCCGCAAATGCATTGTACAACATGACAATGGCAGACAGTCATACTTCGTTCCCCCTACAAGAAAAACATGTGAAAAACCCGCCTGTTGTAGACATGCAAGGCACTCTTTAAACCCTTCGCAAAGCAAATGCAAAGCAGCATGAATTTGCTGCTTGAATGGAGGATATCAATGGTGTGCTGATTGGTTTCTAGTTGTTGAAATCAACGCAAAAATCATTAAAGCCTTGTTGTTTTTGGGCGCATTCATGTGGCACCAACAGCCACAAAAATTGCCAACCAGGCAAGATTGATGAGACCGAAACGTGTTGGCTTTGGCAAAAGCGAGGCAAGTTCCTAAAGTTTGAAATCTTAATATTTCTATATTAGGTTTGGCTTAGAAGATATGACAAAATTAAGGTGGCAATTTGTATTCCTCTTTTCCAAGTCAGGTAGTAATACGACAAATATTCGGTCTCAGTAGCAAAGCAAATGTCCTCAAGACTCACAATAGTAAGAAACTGTTCATTATGCTCGTTACCGAAGGTTGAGATAACTGAAAATCGATAAACCCACAAATTTCCCACTTCCTTACAGATAGTGTTACCAAATTTGGTAAGGATATAGCTACTGATGTCCCCGAAAAAACCACGCCCACCCATTCCGCCCCCAGCCGCCAAACGTAAACGCCTATCGTTCACAGTGTTTTACTTAGAGTCACAAAATTTGGTTCCAAGATAAGTGATAAAATTCCCCGAAAAGTTGCTTTGTTGGCCATGCCCACCCATACCGCCCGAGTTACTCCCAGCCGTCCCAACGCCTCGATACAGATTTTAATCTTTAGGCACCAAACTTAGCAGAACGATTGTTGGTTACGTCCCCCAAAGATCTGCATTAAAACTTTGGATGCAGCAACCATTTGGAAACTTATAAAGCAACCCTCGCCGAACGTTAGAAGTTTGCCACAAATATAGTTGCAACAACAGCAGCAACATAAAAGATAACTGGCTAAAAAATTGTATTTATAAACATTTATGAAGGATATTTTTTTACAGGATGATGGCCTTAGGGACAGAATGAGACTGCGGCACTGCGGAACAATGGCACTGGGGGTAGTTGGTTATACTGCAATGTAGCAAGTGCTTTAAGTTATTGACAGCCAAAACTCAAACCAAAACTACTCGGCGAGGGCAAAAGTTTGCAGAGGGCAAAATCATGCTGTAAATAAAAGTTTTGTTTGCTTGCCTCTGACTCAACTACCAACTGCAGAAACCCGCATATACGGAGAGTACTACAATATGCAGACTTCAGTTGCATTCTCTGATGGGCTTTTTATGGTTTCTTAGCCAGACTATTAAAACGGCAGCAGAAGCTCTAATCTCATTTTCTTGCATCCAATAACTGTTGTCAAGTGGCAAACGTCTCGAAAACAACAACTACAATGAGTCTTGGCACTCGAGATAACTCTATAAAGTTTGCCCGTACACTTACGATTAGGATGATTAAAATTTAATATAGTTATATGTATTTATTAGTGTGGATGTGAACGGCAAGTTTTAAGTAGTCCCAGAAAGGTGTTGAGCGTCATGGCGTCATGTCATTAACGCAACTTTTCGAATTTGGTTAGACAAGCAACGCACTTAAATATTAGCCATAACATTTTTATCTACCACCAAGAAATGCATAGAATAACTTTTTCTCACTGAGGCAAGCAACAACAACCATGACAACAAACAGCTCTGATGATGCAGCAACTTTTTATGGCCCATCCAAAAGAAGCAAAATAACATACCAGTATTCAAAACTGAATGAGTTTGAGAATGTATGTTTGAGTGTGTGCTCTTAGCCTGAAGTGCATAACCAAAACTTTGCCAAAATAGTATGAAAATATAATATACATAATATTTAGATGCTAGGCAATAAGTAGCTTAGGCAATTTAAGTGCTATTTAAAACACAATAAAAATGTTGCGCATTTTTACTATATTTACGAGGAATTTTAAGCATGGGTTGATTAAGTTCATTGATGTTTTATCAAATTCGTAATATTATTTAAAAATTGCAATGTTGATAATGTTTTCTTTTAATTTCATCTCATAAGTGCTCAACTTAATATCCATATTAACAACCATGTTATTTCTATGTGGCTAAAAGTCTTAAGTAAAATATAAATTTATTATGTCAATACATTTTGTATGAATACAACTTATTGTGACCCTTGGGAAATTAAGCCGGTTTACTTTTTTGACCGCATTCTGCTGTAAGTTCACTTAAATATGTAGGTCCTGGCAAAAAAAAAAAAAAATGAAATTTATATACATACTTATACATGATTTAAAAAAGAGAATAGTTTAAAAAAAATTTCAACCCCTTTGTATCCCTTTTTTTTGTTTATTTTTTTATGTTGCTGGTTTGCTGCAGCTTGTTTTGTATTAAAACAATTAAAATTAATAAACAAAAAGCGTTGCAACTTTTGTGGCAAGAGTTTTAAAGTGATTTAGCTTTTTTCGAGTGGTCACCACAGCCACCAACCAACTATCCACGTCCCGTCCCGGCCCTTACCCTGATTCCTTTGCAAGGGCACGTAATAAACTCGATTAAAGTGCACAAAACATACGGCCAGACAACAAACCGAGCAAACGAGGCTAAAAAACAAGCAAACGCCGGACACAACTGCGGCTTTATATGTATGTGCATGCATATGTATATGTGCACAGGGAGCTGGGCAAAACTCTCGACTCCTGCCTCTTGTTTCCTGTTTGCCAGCCATCTCATAGGTCCAGCTTCGTTCTCGACGTATACGATTCTGGTTGGGTAGCCATCAGTCAGAAAAATTTTTTCGCAACTTCCCTTCCCGTGCGCATTTTGAGTACATTTATGTCAATCACGCTCATTATGCGCACATCAGTGCATTAAATTATACAGACTGAAAAGAGCTTGCATATCAAGAAGGAGCAAGAGCTAAAGTGTATGTTAAAGGTGGAGGCGGCGAGGGAGTGACCGTGTTAATGGCCAATGTTAATGAAAATTGCAACCACAAAGCAAGGAAATTAAAAACGCAAGCGGAAGTCGCCATTATTGTTTAAGTTGTTAAGGCTCCGCTCCGCACTGAAGTTAAGATGATAGATTATTTTCAAATTTTGGTATTTATATCAGGAATTAATGCAATATTAAATTAAGTCTCATTTACAATGAAACTTTTTTAAAATAATTACTATTCGTTTTTTTACACAAATTTTATTTTGGTTACTTACAAACGATAATTTGTCTAACGAATTGAGTTTAAAGAATAATATATATAAATATAATATATGTAATATAATATAATATCTTATCGCAGTGTAAATAAAGAATTTTACGCAGTGCATAAGGATTTTCCGTTGCAGTTTCCTTATTTTTTTAAGCTTCAGATATTTATTAAGTAGTGAAATTGTTGAAATTCCTGCCCAGGTCTTTGGGCTATCATTTCAAGTGCATTCTCGGACCTGAAGCATTAACATTCATTCAAGCATTAAACGTTTCGATTTAACGTGCTCTCATTAAAAAACACGCTCGTAAAACTTGCAATGTGTATGCTGCGGAAATGGCGTGCGAATTTTCTCAACAACAATTTTCCAAGAGATGCAAATTGGGGTCGCCAGGGAATTAAAAAGAAAACAAAACAGTTGCATGCCGCAAAGCTCTTTAACTGTACATGTGAAAACTACAAGTGGAGGAAATTATTTAAATAAAAAAACGTAAATCCCCAATAAACCATGGGTAAATGAAGCTAAACATAATACGTTTTTATGACACCTGCAAAGTAAACTTTCCTTTTATATATTTTGTTAAGACCCCGTTATAAATAAAAAAAAAAAAATCACTGACTGTAAGTTGGCAACTGCATAAAAAGTGTTGCATATGCTTGGGGCGCACGTACCGTTAACTGTCAACGCGTCATTCAGCGCGCTAATTAAGTGAAAAACTATGTTAAAATGTGCAGCCGCAAGGGCTGCGGGTTGGTGTGAAAGGGACCGCTTGGGATTGAAAACAGTGTCGCATCTTTTTGACCCAAAAAACGTGCCAAGTTGTTGACAAACAACAAACAGTGTGAACCCAAAAGCAAACTCTTCTGTTCTGATTCTGTTTCTGTTTTCTGTTACTGTTACTTTTTCTGCTGCTGGTGCTGTTGAGGCGCCTCCTGACACTGCCACACACTTCCGTGTGCCCACATAATTCTCTCACAACACTGGCAGATGCAAATGCGCGACTCCCGGAGTCATGCCCAAAGGCGCTTAACCCGCTTTCGGTGTTGTCGTGTTGGGTGGAAAGGAAAAACAAGCGTAGCGCAGCTAAGGCAAAAGTTTGTGTGCTTCGTGCCACGCAAAAGTTACATCGAAGCACACAAAAAATATATTAAAGGGATGTGAAATAACATGTAATAGGATGTCGCATACGAGAAAACACTTGGCGACAATGTGACAACCAGTCTAAAGCGTTTCAAACTAATATGGCTAACACACACAAGCACACAGACACAATGCAATGCAGCACGTATGTAGCTCTAGCAACAGTCAATTAAAATTTCTATTTGATTTGGCAAATGTCAGTGGCAAGGACCACAACCATTTACTATCCATTCAGGGCACAGGATATACTCTAGCCCCAATGCAGATGCTGACAAAGCACCCGCATAGTGGCCACCCACAATGTTGCTGCTGCTGCTATTGCCTTTGCTGCTGACCAAATGCCAATACCAGTCGGTCAGTCGAATATTGTCTACAGGTAGAGTGCAAACATTAACGAGCATTTGTGTTCCAGGCATACGTTTCGCAACTAAATCAAGAAATTTTAAACTTGCTGTTAGCTTTGAGAAAACATACTTTAAAGATAAGATAAATATGCCTTCCAAATAATTCCAAGAAAAACTTAAAGTTCTTCTACAATTGTAAAAATTCACCAGAAATTTATTTCAGGAAACCCACTTAAAAGACACTTTGGATAGGGACAGTGAAAAATATGATGGGGAAAATAAAACAAAGTGAAATTGAATGCCCATATCTGTTTGCAGGGGCAGGCTGGCAAGTTAAAGTGTTCAGAACACAAAGATCATGTAATGACACGAATTTTATTTAACCAAATACAACTAAGCCGTATTACCATTTTTTAATGTGACCTTATGTTTGTTTTGCCTTTTTCACCATTGCACGTACATATATTTTCATAGCAATAAAAATGCATTTAAGCTTTGTGCAAACTTAATCAAAATGGCGCCAAGTCGCTGAATGTAATTGCAATGCTCATAAATTATAGGGGGAGCGCTGATATAAAACAATAACAAGAACAAAAAGAACAAGTTATACGCATTGCGGATAAAAGCAAAGAATTTATGATGTTTCATATAAACATTTTTTCCATATTTTGTTGCTGTTTCTACCTATTACTCATACCTGCCCGCACACAAAGCCACACCCACAAACATCAACAATAGCAACGAAAAACGCTCATGAAATGTTATGTGCGCGCTTAAAATAATGAAAATAAAAGCGCCACCTATGTGGTCAGAATGTGAAACCGTTCCGCCAAAAAGTGTGCTACAATATTGTGAATTCAGAGACCCGTGCTCTAACGAGGACAAAATTGTTTGCAATTGCAAAGTATATCAGACATTAGCAATTTATCAACTGTAATATTATTCGGATAACAAGTGTGATTGAGTTTGTTTTGCATTTAAAATATTGCCAAAGCCTTTCTCAGGTTCTCGAGCTAAGAACTGATAGTGTCAGCAATTGCGATATTAATTGAAGTAAAACTCTATACTTGATGCAAGAATACTTTCTCTTATATTCGTTTTATATATACTTAATTGATGTATTATAATATTAGATAACTCAAACTTGCAGTTTAAAATTTGTTTTACGAATCCTCAAAACAAAATTCGACAGTAAAGTAAAAGCTATATACAAATACGGTTTTTTTTCAGTGTCTTTCGGTTTTATTTATTGAAGTTATTTTCTGTTAGGTTTATACGCTGGACACGTTACAGATCCCTTTGAAAGTTTCGGTTGCATCTTATGGCGATGGCACTTTACTTTTATCGCTGTTGGTATTTTTACCGCCTTTCCTCCTTCCGCCGTTGCGCTGACGTTGGGCATTGCCACGTCTATTTTGGCGCCTGTTGCCCTGTCGCTTTGTCGAGCCATTTCTATTGCGTCGCCTATTCGGTCCACCTCGGTTGCGGCGTTGCTTGTTAGAACTCTGCCTGGCTTCACCACGTGAGGCACCCGACTGTAAGCGCTCATCTGCCTCCAAGCGAGCAATTAGCTTGTCGAGCTCGGCATCACTCAGTGCCTCCAAATCCTTCTGATCCTGTTCAAGCTCTGCCGCTTCATCAAGCTCTGCCGCTTCATCAAGCTCATCCTCCACCACGATATAGTCATCGTCCTCTTCGTCCACGCCCAAGAGTTCCTCATTCTGATAGCGCAAATCCTTGCTTTGTCGCAACTGCTGATCGACTGGGCGTGGCTGGTACGTCTTTACTTTCTCTGCAAGAGCATCACCGACGCACCACAGTAGCACCACTATTGCGCAGAGTTGTAAGCACTTAAATGACATGTTGGAATCTATATGTTGGTCTTGTAGCAGCCACACGTGCTTTATATACATATTCTTCAGCTTGACAGCCAGCGGCTGTGTCAACACTTAAGCCCTTGGTGTGTTTGGCTTAGCCAAGTTTGTTTTTAAACTCACACCATTTCCCTTCAAGTTGCAACAGCAATAGCAACAGCAGCTTATCACACATACAGGCGGGGGAAAAAGTTTATCACGAAGCCCGCAATAATTTTTTTTGACACCTTTTATTTATGCGTTAAGCAAATTTAAATTAGTTTTTATTGTTTACCAGACGCACAGGCCACATAGGCCTGGAGGCCCAGAATAAAGCTAAACTAATGATGCAATGCTCCAAAGTCACGTACATGATACGTTGGCAGCATCGTCGCCAGTTGCTGCCACAATCAAATAACAAGATACAGCAACAACAACAACAATTGAGAAGCTTTTCTTGTGCTGCTGCTGCTTTTTATGTTAATTTTAATTGTGGGCACGTACTAAAGGCGACAGCTACTGGGCACAAAACTGGCTACAAACTGCACAAACATTAAATGTCATTTCGGTTAGTGGTTAGAAGATACATTTGTATCTATAGCTCATGCAAACACACTTATAAATATGCAAGAACTTGTGCATAATATTAAGTTGGCAGGCATGAATGCGTATTGTAATAAATATATTTGTGTAATCGTATTACAAATTACGATTCGAATTATGTTGTACACAGAGCAACATAGCAAATAATTCGTGTATAAAACCCAACATTTAAAACTGGATTAAGAATATTTATTTAAATTAGTTTGGCATTTTTCTTACATTAGACTGCAACTTTATGTGTTATCGATATTTATCGATTATTCTTATTATTTATTTATTTACTTTAAATGATGCAATAAATGTTTACCATCATAATATTTCATTATTTATTAAGATATTTAAGTCCTAATTTGATTTATTCACATTTAGTCGTATTAATGTTATTTAATTGATTGTATATAGTATCATAATTTAAACTGACTATGCTATTATTATATTACTTACTCACACTGAACACTTACTATCGAACAATTATGTTAAAAGCTTTAACAACCGACACTTAACACACTCAATTGACTTAATGTTCACACGTACAATTTAATTTGGCATTTAAAGTGCTTATAATTTTCATTTTTTGTGTAAAACTATTTTTTTTTTTTTGCCTTTTCAAACTGTCTCATGTGAACTCTATTTAAACATGACACAGGACACAAATTTGATGGTGGTGATAGTAATATGAGGTTCTCTGTTCGATTTCAGGTCCCTGCCTGCCCTCGTATTTCACATGCAATGATGGCTCTTGCATACCAATGCGCTGGAAATGCGATTCCGAAGTGGACTGCACGGATGGCTCTGATGAGACCAACGATTGTGGTGAGTAAAGGATGCTGCCTTCCCTCTTAGCCCCGTACCTTCTACTGCACATGCTTTTGATGTTGGCCATTTGCCGTTGATTGCTATATTATTGGTTTGACTGTTTGGCTGTAATCGCTTCTCTTTTTCTTTTTTTTTTCTTGGCTGGCTGCTCCTAATGACAGGTACTACTGGCCAACGCGCCACAAAATGCGTAAAAGCCTCTCTACCGACAAAACACCAAATGCAATTAGTGGCTCATGTTGCTGTTGCCTCTATATCCCAAAACTGTGCGGCACTTAGCTCATTTTGGCTGTTATGCATTCGAAAATTTCGCTTAATATGCCAAATTTGTTGAGTCTCTTTAACTCTGTGTGAACTCTGCGAAATGCATTTTCATTTGTTGCCTTTAAGTTCCAATTTCCATCCATGCCAGTCGCTAAATTAATGTGTAGACATTTTCGCTGCTTGCCAATAAAAACCAACAGCAACAAAGCTCGAGAACTGAGAAATGGCAACGTTGACATCAACAACAACAATAAAAACAACAAGAAACAGCTTCAGGGCTACAATTGCCAACACTTTGCCCGATTGCAGTGCACAGCTTGGACTGTTGTAGTATCATTCTCTGGCATTTTTAATTTCATTTTATATTATAGCATTTATATGTGTGTGTGTGTGGTAACAACAACAACAGCAAAAACAAAAGTGCGACACAGCAGACAACAGACAACAAGCAACAAAAACCGACGACTCTGACGACAAATTGTCGGCAAATATTAATGCAACAGATTATAATAAATGTGGCAGCCAGTGGCAGCGTCCTCATCTACGACGTCGACGACATCCTCATGCCTTTTCACACTCTTGACTATCTCAACTTTTTCTCCCACTCTCTCTCTCTCACTCTCTCTCACATTCAGTCATTGTCCCATCCACGCAATTTCAATTAAAGCTCACTGACTGCAGCAGCACACACACGCAAACACACACACACATGCGTTTTTATGCATTGTAAATCACTCAAATTTAAACTGCCTGCAACGCTAAAAAGTTTTCAAGGGATTTGCACTCGCTCAAAATAAATTTCATTAAATTTATGTGCCATTTTTCATTTTATTTAACTTTCTAAATGCTCAAAAACTAAAATTAATGCTCAGTTCCAATAACTATTACCCAGCGAGGCCATTTCAATGAGGTTTTGTTAGCTGAAAAACAAACAAAAACTATTTTTTAAAGAGTAAACGGCCAAGAATTTTGTAGCAAATCGAATCGAATCGAATTTTTTTTTGACAACAAATACCATTTTGAATAAAAATAATTAACTAAAAAGGCACAACTTTAACCGTAAAAGTATTGTTAAAGCAATGTGTTCAAGATTTAACAATGTTAGGACAGTTTTCAGTGAGACTTCATCCACTTGGTTCGATGCTTGTCCGATTATGATTTGGTGCAAATGTATGAAACAGCCAGAAAAAAGCATCTCCGACCCCAAAACGTATATATGTTCTTGATCATCTGTCGATCTCGTAAACTATAAGAATTAGAGACATAAGTTTGATTCAAATTATCGTTACATCAAGGGTATCTCCTAGTCGAGCTTCCTCGTCCAGCGCCTTCTCACTTGTTTCTTTTTTATACCCTTAACCCATAAAATGGGTAAATAAGGGTATAATGGTTTTGTGCAAAAGTATGTAACAGGCAGAAGGAAGCATCTCCGACCCTATAAAGTATATATGTTCTTGATCAGCATCAATAGCCGAGACGATATAGCCATGTCCGTCTGTCCGTCTGTCTGTCTGTCCGTCTGTATGAACGCGTGGATCTCAGAGACTACAAGAGCTAGAGATTCCGATTTTGAATATAAGTTCTCCATAAGCAGAACAAGTTTGCTTCAAATTATCGATAACTATTCTGGTTTCCGATATACACATGGAATCGATAACAAAAAAATATCGAATTTGGAAAATGTAAAAATGAGGGTTGAAAGAATGGGTAACGATAGATCTTTTCTGAAAATTTCGTCCAAATCGGCTAAGAAACACCGGAGATATCGAATTTAATCGATTGAAGTTAAGTCAGTATACCAAAGTCTTATATAAATTTAATTTATTTTTTGCAACTGGGTTCAGGGTATTTTCTAGTCGGGCTGTCCCGACTAGAGCCTTCTTACTTGTTTCATTTTGTCACCCTAATTGTACCGTTTAAAATAAAAATTTAAATTGTATGTGAAACATCTGCATGGCCTTGGTCTTATTAAGTATTACGCCCACGACCAGTTAGGGATAATAAAAATAAATACTCACCCTCTGTTGCCCCGCTAGCACCCCTATGCGTATAATGTCACGCGGTTGTGGCTAGGAATGGACGATGGGTTTGTCTCTATGGCAGTTTAACCTCTTGGCAACACAAAAACACCAAACCACCGTTTTTTTTTTTTTTTGTAGCGTCCCATGTGTCGCCAACGTGGCTTTTATGGTTATGGCCGCGCATGGATGTCGCTGTCGTTGCCTTTGATTTTTCGACAGCCAAACTCGTGAATTCTTTTTACATTTCATCCAAATATTTTAGCATGACAATTTGCATTTTTTTAATATTGGCGCTACAATAAAACAAAATGTGTTGAAAATCTGCGAAATCTCAAACTCACACTTCAGATTTGTAGGAAATACTTTGAAGTGGGTACAACTTTTAACAAAATTTATAAAAATTAAATTTTGTATGCAAAAAGGACTTGGGCTTAAGAGTATACAACTAAATAAGGAAAGTTTGTATGAGAATTTTGTTTATTTTTGTTTATTTTGTTAAAAAACCATAGCCTAAGTAGCTTTCAAGTGGATTGTCTTGTACTTTAAACAACAATTCACAAAAGCACTTGAAATTTATACATGCTACACAAATACTTGCTTATTTGCCAGCAACACCACTAAGCACAAACCCAAACTCAAACCCATGAAATTCAAAACTTGTAGTTAACTTACGCAAAATAATTCAGTGATTTGTACAATGGCAAAGATAAACTGAAAGCACCACCCAAACCACCCTATGCAACGCAATGGTAACCGCTAACAAACCGTTCATAAATCTTCATTTACGTTATTGTTATTGTGGTTTTCTGTTTCTGTGCTCTCATTTTTGCAGCCAAGTCGCCCAAATGCAACGAGGGACAAGTTCGCTGTGGACTGAGTCAGAAATGCATACCCAGCAATTGGTTATGCGATGGGGAATACGATTGTGGCAAGGGCGACGTATCGGATGAGACCAACTGTAAGTAGCATCCCGCCCAACACACACACAAAAAAAAAAAAAAAAACAAAACGAAACCACAAATTATTATTGTGCACTTACCCAACCACCTACTTCACTTCCTTCTTTTGGTCAGGTCCTGATGGTGTTGCGCGAAAATGTCGCGCCTTTCAAGGCGAATGCCACAATGGCGCCTGCATTGAGCTGTCGCGTTTCTGCGACGGCCACTGGGATTGTGATAACGATGAGCTAAATTGTGGTAAGTAGAGCAGCACAAACCAACAACAAATCAATGTTAAGCATTATTACTTATTAACAGATAAACAAAATGTCGCCTGCGCTGCACTTAACTGTAGCTACAATTGTAAACTGACGCCGCAAGGGGCACGCTGCTATTGTCCCAAAGGTCAGGTGCCCGAGTCAATAAACTCAACACGATGCGTTGACTATGATGAGTGCACTGTGACAGGAATTTGTGATCAGCTGTGTAAAAATACGCCCGGCTCCTATAAATGCGATTGCATTTCAGGCTACACAACGCAGGCCAACCGTTGCCTGGCCATAAATGGTGAGCAGCTACACAGACATCTATAGTCATTATTTGTATAATTTACGGAACCAATTCACTTTAACTTGCTGCACAGTACCACGCACCGAGCAAGCATCGCTCTCTCTGCTCTCCGTTGACACAATACAACGCATCAACACAGATAATGCTACTGGAGTTGGTGAACTGTTGTCCACACAGCCGGCACAGTATGTACTGGCCTACGAGGTTTGGCATAGGAATCGAACGCTTTGCATGCTGCAAAAGATGTCCCAGCTAGTCATGCATTGCCAGCGCATCGATGATGCAAATGTTAACTGGACCCTGCCCATCTCCGCATTTAACTCACCGCACCAAAGTGAGTCCAGTTGGCCATAATTTTTGTGAATTTTTTTGTTTGCTGATGCTGCTGTTTGCCTTGTTTGCAGTTTTTGTCGAGCTGCGGCTGGACTGGCTATCGAGCAATTGGTATTTCCTGAACGAGGACGATGGCATGGTATTTCTGTGCACCAATGCGGTCACCTATTGCCGCCTCATACTGCAGCAAGTGGAGCAGCCATCGTCGCTGGTGCTCGACCCCACAAAAGGCTATCTCTTTTATACGGACTGGTCGCCCAGCCTGTCGCGTGCCCTGTTGGATGGCAGCAATCGTACAACACTCGTCAGCACACAGATTTATCATTTGAGTAGCGTTACATTGGATTTGGCCCTTGAGCATGTCTATTGGATTGATGTATACAAGGATGTCATTGAGCGGGTCAACTATGATGGACAGCAGCGTTGGGCATTGAAAAAGTCACCAGATGTGAGTTCTACGCAAACTAAAGTTTCATTGCTTTTCTATTGAGTTTAGATGTTTTCAAAAGTGTAGAAGCAGCCAATGTTAGGTATTGGATTTCAGGAAAATACTTTTCCTACTAAACAGAATGTGAATATTAACTTTTAATTAAAGAAAGTTGAACAGAGCATTGAAAATCTTTCGAAGTTTCGTGTATAATACAGTTTTAATGCCATAAACCTAATAATGTTTTATAATAACATGCATTTGCAAGTTTTAATATGATTAAAGACTTTGTTTCATTCTAGTTGCTATTCGAGATTCCTTCAAAAGAGCCTTTGTACAAATTATTTATAAGTGGAGAAGGATAATATCATAGAAGCTAAAATTTATTTGCTTACACCTTTAAATTTGTTGTTTACATTATCAAAACATATTTGCGGAAGAGCTAAATTTTTTGTCAGTTAGATATTAAAGGATGTTGTTTTGTGGTTAAATGTAATGTTCCATATATGTATGTTCGCTAATGTATTTCATATCTCGATGACCTATAAACAGTATGCATTTCTTTTAAAAACAAAACCGCAATAGCCGCTTATCGGGGACAAAGAGTAAAAACAAAAGGCTTCCAAACGTTGTTGTTTGCTTTTGTTGTGTGTGTTAAACGCAATTTCCGTTTGTTGTTGTTTGCAGTCGCTGTTGCCGTTGAAGACCATCCAGGCGGTGGAGGTATTCGAGAACACAATTTATTTGGCTGCCTGGACAGACCGTGCCATCGTTGCCCTGGACAAATTTAAGCTCAAAGCGCGCGTGCTGTTGGCGAATGTGACACGCGGTACACATTTTCGCATTTTCCATCGCCAGAAGCAACCGGAGGTGGCGCATCCGTGCCGGGAGAACAACGGCAATTGCAACCAGATTTGTGTGCCGCTTTGGACACGTGGATTTGCAAGCGCCAAGTGCCTTTGTACAGCCGGCTATAAATTGTACAATCAGACGACCTGTTTGCTCTCTGCGCACGATAAATTTCTAGTGTACACGGACAAGCGTTTGCTTCGCATCACGGGCGTACCTCTAGACACTGAACAGGTGCAGCAGCTGGAACAGCTAGGCGAGGAGCCCGATGTAATGGTGCCCATAACCAATGTGTCCGTCCCAAAGGCTATCGATGTAAATGTGCACGGCAAATCCATTCTTTATGTTGTACCCGATCCAGATGCCTCACTTTCCTCCGTTGAGCCCGTCTATACCATCAAAAGTCGGTCGCTTAATGGCACCGTATCGCGTACTCTATCCACGGGCTGGCATAAAGTGCGCGCTATTGCTTATGACTGGGTCAACGGACTTTTGTATTGGACAGAGTATCAGAAACTGCATGTTGCCCCAATACGCCACATGAGCAAAGTTTTAACCTTTAACATTGATTGCAATCCCATGTAAGTTAAAAAAGTTATATTTATTTCTTAATTTATGTCTGTTTTTATGCAAAACTAAACCTCAGTTCGTTGGTCATGGTCTTCCATATGATACAGTTGGATCATTTGTTGAAATCGGCCAGATTGAACAACTATATCGTATAGTTGCCATACAAGTGCAAGATCTGTAATATGATTTGAGTACGAGAAAATAGGATATTTAAGTGTATATAATTTTGACGTGAAGAAATTAGTTTTATTACTTGTTTTTAATACATTTAACACCTTATTTAATTATGTATTTGTTGCGGTTTGCCCTCTTTAAATTGGTTCGCACTAATTAAAGTAAATTTAATTCATTTGCAAAGCATTTTAAACAATATATCAATCTTTTTTTATCCTTTTTCATAAATTTATTTAATTGTAAAAGTCGTAAAAAATTATGCTTACTAAAATTTTGTATTGTTATTGAATTATAATCCATTCACTGAATTATTTAATTTTCAGTCATTTTTTATATTCATAATTATGCATTTATATCCATTGTGTCATTACTTCATTTACTATTTTGAATTAATTCAAACAAAACATAATTATTTGTAGTTTTTTTTTTAATTTATCAAATTTTTAGGAAGTCCTTTAGACCTCTGCTATTAATTGATTATAAAAAATGTTATAGTTATGAAATTAAATTTTAGTAACATTGATTTAATTAATAAATATTTTATTATGTTAGGTCGCTCGAGGTGGATCCTGGCACAGGACTTCTCTACTGGTCACAATGGTCATTTCAGTCCTGCGAAGCGGGCATCTACAGCGCCTGGATGGATGGCACACACAAGGAGTTGCTGGCCAAGTCCACCGAGGGAATGACCATGCGCTGGCCACGCAGCTTGGACGTTGACATACGCACAAAGCGCATCTATTGGTGTGATTTTAAATTGGGCACCATTGAACGCATGAAATTGGATGGCACTGGACGTGAGCTGCTCTTCAAGTCGGAACAGTTTCATCCGTTTGCCATTGTGCAACACAATGGCATTGTCTATTGGGTGGATAATATTAACTCGACCATTTGGCGGCTTCATGTGCATCACGCAAATTCGACTAGCACTTTTAGTTCGACGGTGCATTTGCAACCGAGCGGCAACGCTGTTGATTTGCGCATCTTTGATGTGTCTAAGCAACCGCGTCGGCAAACAACCAGCGAGTGTGCGCTTTCCAAGTGCCCGGGCATGTGTCTGAGTACGCCCAAGGGTGCTATTTGTCGTTGCCCAGATGGCTATACTCTCAATGGTACTGGCACCCATTGCATTCCACAGCTGACGCCGTCAACAGTTGCAACGCCGGTGCCTTCCAATTGTACGTCGGGACATCAGTGCAGAAGCACAAAGCAATGCACTGATGGCAAGGATCTGTGCGATGGCTTTGATGATTGTGACGATGGCAGCGATGAGAGCAACGATGCCCAGGGTCCATGTAATCCACAAACGTGCGACAAGAAGTTGCACTTTGTGTGCAACGGACGTTGTTATCAGCGTGCTCTGCTATGCAGCTCCATTGCCTACTGCTCGGATGGATCGGATCAGTTGAACTGCGAGCATAATACGTGCAATAGTAATGAGTTTACCTGTGAGAAGAGCGGTCGTTGTATTCAACTGTCTTGGGTCAACGATGGCGTTGTCGATTGTGGTCCCGATGATGCCTCCGATGAATCTTCGGAAGTTTTCTTTGGCAGCAAGTGTCCAGAGTTTGATTGTGGTAATGGACGTTGTCGTCAGTTCTCCGATATCTGTGATGGTTTAGATAATTGCGGGTAAGACTATGCATTCTTATTAAACAACCCACTCAAGCTAATCTATTCACTTTTCTTCTTCTGTTAGCAACAATGCGGATGAGTTTGCTTGCGAACAAGAATGTGGTCATGGTGAACGGTATTGTCGCCCCATTGGATGCTATGGGGATATGCATATATGTGACGGTGTCAATGACTGCTTGGACTTTAGCGATGAGGCTAATTGCAATGAGACAAAGAGTGACAATCAGCCACTTAGCGGCTGGAAGGAAGTGGGAGAATGTGCGCCCTTTGAGTTCGCCTGCGCTGATCCCTTTGAGTGTATACCAAAATTTCTGCGCTGTGACGGCATTAATCATTGCTATGACAAGACGGATGAAGTGAATTGCACTCAGCTGCATCCCACCAAATTTGATATGAACGAGACGGTTTTCTGTGAGGAGCCAGATCGTTTATGTGGATTCAGTAATAAATGCATTTCGGTCAGTCAACTGTGTGATGGTCACAACGACTGTGAGGACACGACAGATGAGGGTTTTCTATGCGCAGACAAGCTATGCGATCAATTACACGAATGCTCTCATAAATGTCACAATACGCCCGAGGGTTACATTTGCTCCTGTCCGGCACATTTGTATTTGCAGCCAAATGGCAAACGCTGCAGCATGCAACACGCCTGTGAGCACTGGGACACATGTGCTCAGGTTTGTGAGAACAACGGCAAGGGCTATTCTTGCCAGTGCCTCGAAGGTTACGATCTATCATATGATAAATTTACATGCAAGAGCACAGCTCCTGATGAGCCATATGTTATATTTACAAATCGACAGGATATACGTGGCATTAATCTAAAAACTCTTACAGCTAGTAGTTTCTATAGCTCCCTGCGTAATATTATTGCCCTAGACTTTCTCTACAGCAACGAGTCGAGTGTAGAAATATTCTGGACCGATGTCATAGATGATAAAATCTATCGTGGAGAGTTGGTGGGCGAAAGTTTGCGGCATGTGGAGGCTGTAGTGCATTCGGGTCTGTCTACCACTGAAGGACTGGCAGTTGACTGGATTGGCAAGAATCTCTACTGGATTGACTCGAATCTGGATCAAATTGAGGTTGCCAAACTGAACGGCAGCTTTAGAAGAACACTTATTGCAGGCAATATGGAGAGTCCACGAGCGATTGCCTTGGATCCACGTGAAGGTTTGCTCTTCTGGACCGACTGGGATGATAATTCGCCGCGCATCGAACGCTGCAGCATGTCCGGTGAAGGTAGACGACTAATCTCCACTAGTTGGCAACTAAGCGCTGGTTGGCCCAATGGCCTAACATTGGACTACACACAGAAGCGTGTCTATTGGGTGGATGCCAAGTCGGATTCGATCAGCAGCACAAAATATGATGGATCCGAGCATCATGTGGTGCTGCGCAACAAGGAGATGCTCTCGCATCCATTTGCCATTTCTGTATTTGAGAACTACGTTTACTGGACAGACTGGCGCACAACGTCTGTTATACGTGCCAATAAGTGGAATGGCAGCGATATTCAAGTGTTGCAACGCACACAGACCCAACCGTTTGGCATACAAGTGCTGCACTCAAGTCGCCAGCCTTGGGATCGCAATCCATGTGGCGATAACAATGGCGGCTGTTCACATCTTTGTCTGTTGAGTGGCAGAGGCACGTTTAAATGCGAGTGTCCGCATGTTATGCGCTTGGATCCGGCCGATGAGCGTAACTGTGTGCCCAATGAGCAGGTTTTGCTCTTTGTCATGGGCGAGGAAATTCGTGGCATTGATTTGCATCAGCCAGATCATCATACCATACCTACTATCAGACAATCTCCAAGGGTGAGTTAAAATCTAATCATTAGTTTGAATAATTTAATCAAAATCATTTTTTTACGTTTCTTTCTTAGCTTGTGGCACCACAACGCATTGATTTCCTAGTCGAAGGCAATTATATATATTGGTCCGATATACAGCAAAATGAAATATCTCGTGCGGGCATATCTAGTGGACTTATTGAACCCATCATCAATACGAATATTGAGAAGCCTTATGGCTTTGCCATCGATTGGATAGCTAAGCATATGTATTTCTCCTCGGGTCAAATATCATGCACCATACTTGTTAGCAATCTAGAGGGTGAATACACTACGCACATTCATGACAATTTAAATATGGTAGACAGCATTGCCTTGGATCCAGCTAAGTAAATAATCACTCAATAAATACTAATACAATTCATTCAAATTTGCAACTAATTTGGCATTCAATTTACAGTGGCAAAATGTATTGGATACATGCCTCACACGACTCGTCGCTGTGGCAGCTGGAACAATCGAACCTGGATGGATCGAATCGTTTAGTTATACACACGTACAATGACAGCATGCAAAGTTTGACCATGGACTTTGATTCGCAGCGATTGTACTATTCCTATGATGGCTCAGGCATTGCGTACTATGATATACCCAAAAATGAGACGCACAGAGTTTTGGTGGCCAGCCTTATAACATCAATTAACTCTCTGACCGTCTACAATGGCAGCCTGTATTTTCCAGAAAACATTCAGAGTGTAATCATGCACTGCGAGAAGGAACAATGCCAAAATATGTCCTTCCTGCGTATGAATTCAAGTGCGTATAAAAAAAACTTTATTTTTATTTATATTAACTTGTAATTTTATTTTTTTTAGAAGCCATTCAGAGCATGAAAATGTTCTATGCGGATGCACAAACTGGCACTAATACTTGCGCTGGACCCCTGCGTGGAGGCTGTGAACAACTTTGTCTGGCGACATCGGCTACGGAACATGTTTGTCGTTGCGCCCTGGGCTATGATGTGGAGCCAAATAATCCGACACGTTGCGTACCGCGGGCTGAGTTTATATTCTATTCGATTGATGTAATGCAGGGTGTTGAAATGATTGATCCCAGTGAACAGTTTGAGCCACCCAAAGCGGTATGAAATGCCTTTGCATGGGTTCAAATATCGTTTTTATTTTAACATTTGCTTTACTCTTTTCGTAGGCTCTTGTGCCCATTTCCCGCATCAGCTCGGTAAGCTTTATTGAATATCATGCTGCCACAGATATGCTTTATTGGGGCGACAACGAATTGGGCAGCATATCCAGAGTGCGTCGTGATGGCACACATCGTGAGACAATATTGGAGGGCATCAATTTGGCTGGATATAAGCAACAGGATTGGCTCGGTGGCATCGCCATAGATTGGATTGCGGGAAACATTTATTGGAGTGATACAAAGCGAAATGTCATTGAAGTATCTCGTCTGGACGGTAGCCATCGTTATGTGGTTGTCTCGAATGTAGAGAAACCCACAGCATTGGCTGTGGATCCGTTGCAGGGACTACTTTTTTATGTCACACAACAGCATATTGGACGCACCGGCTTGGATGGTAGTCAACCATTTGTTCTGGTCAATCAAACGAGCTCCAATTGGGCAATAAATAGTCTAATTGTGGACATGGATGCCACCAAGGTGTACTGGTGTGAAAGATATCCCGATGCTCTAATGAAAGTAGATTATGATGGCAATTTGAGAGAGCAGCTCCTTAATGATACGCTAAACAAGCCCGTGGCGCTTGCCAAACTGGGTGATTATCTTTACTGGGCAGAAAATAATGACAATGAAGGTGCCATTAAGGTGGCACCTCTCTCCAATCTATCGCAATCGCGCCTCATACTAAAAACGGAACAGGATGCTATCAGGGATCTAAAGATTTACTCCAAACGCGTACAGCACGGCAGTAATTCATGTGCCCAAAATAATGGTGGCTGTCAGCATCTGTGCCTTTTCAATGGCACCAACACAATATGCGCCTGCTCGCACAGTCGCCTCGCCGCAGATGGATTTAGCTGTGAGCCTTACGAGAATTTTCTGCTTTTCAGCTATCGCAGCAACATCGAGAGCATACACATGACGGAGCACGCCAATAAAAACTGGCCCGTTCAACTAATATCAAATGGGACACTCATGCGTAATGTGGTTGCCATTAGTTACAACTATGAGCAACAATTGGTTTACTACTCGGATGTAGCACTAAGCACCATCAATCAGGTGCACTTCAATGGCAGCGGTCAGCGTGTGCTTGTCACGCAGCAGGGACGCGTTGAAGGACTGGCATTTGATATGGTCAATGAGCAGCTGTTTTGGACCTCAAATAATGATGCAGCCATACGTAGTTTGGAACTGCTGCATCTTACACCTACGGCCGAACAGAATTTGCCGCATGTAAAGAATGTTTTGTCGCTGCAAAGCGATGATAAGCCACGTGGCATTTCAGTGGAACCTTGTCTGGGAATGATCTACTGGACGAATTGGAACGAGCAGTCGCCAAGCATACAGCGTGCCTATCTCACTGGCTATGGCGTGGAGCGCATCATACGGACGGATATTAAAATGCCAAATGCCTTAACACTAGACTTGGAACAGCAACAGCTCTACTGGGCTGATGCTCGTCTCGATAAGATTGAGCGTGTCAATTATGATGGCACCAATCGTGTGGTTCTCGCTCACACAACACCCAAACATGCCTTTGCCATGGCTGTGTATGGTGATCTCTTGTTCTGGACAGATTGGGTGCTGCACGCAGTGGTGCGTGCCAATAAATATACAGGCACAGATGTCCTGTTTCTGCGAGAGCATGTGGCTCGACCCATGGGCGTTATAGCAGTGCAGAATAGCAGCATCAATTGCGATGCGAATCAGTGTAAAATATTGAATGGACTGTGCGAGGATGTGTGCATCTTGAGCAAAAACGGTTTGGCCAGCTGCCATTGCACCCAAGGTATTCTGGCGTCCGATGGACGTGGCTGCATTGCACCCGTTCATACCAGTTGTGGCAAGTCCCAGTACAATTGCCATTCGGGCGAATGCATACCCTTGGAGCTGACCTGTGACAATGTGACTCATTGTATGGATGGCTCGGATGAGTTGAGAAACTATTGTGTCATCCGACAGTGTCCAGATAGCTATTTCATGTGCCAAAATCATCGTTGCATTGCACAGGAACAGACCTGTGATGGTATCCAGCAGTGTGGCGATGGCAGCGATGAGGCCACTCTGCTTTGTAAATGCCAGCCGGAGCAGTTCCGTTGCGGCAGCGGAGAGTGCATCTCGCGCAGTTTCCTCTGTGACAATATGCGCGATTGTCGCGATTTCAGTGATGAGAAGCAATGTGCTCAGCGAACCTGCGAGCAAGGCGATGCTTTATTCGAGCATTGTGCGAATAGCACCATTTGCATAATGCCCACCTGGCGTTGTGACGGTGAGCCGGATTGTCCCGATGGCACCGATGAGATCGGTTGCAGCAATATCACTCGCACCATCTGTGAACTGGGTCAATTCCGTTGCTCGAATGGACGTTGCCTTGCTGGCGTCTTCCATTGTGATGGCGAGAATGATTGCAATGATGGTGTCGGCGCTAATGGCAGCGATGAGTTAAACTGCCGTTCCAGTTGTGAGGTGAATCAGTTTAGATGCGACAATGGCTGCATTTCCAGCAGCTGGCAGTGCGATGGCAAGAGCGATTGTGACGATGGCTCAGATGAGGGGCCACAATGCCACAATCGTCCGTGTCCTCCTCATCAATTTCAGTGCAAGAGCTCTGGACGTTGCATACCACCGAAGTGGGTGTGCGATGGTGAACAGGATTGCCCGAGCAATGGGGATCAGGGCTCTGAGGATGAGGGACCCCATTGTGGAGGAGTTGCACACATTCCCGATTGTCAGCCACCTGCTTTCCTTTGTTCAAGTGGTAAGTTTACTATTTAGCACAATGATGCAATTAATTTAAGTATTCATTTTTAACAGGTCTCTGCATTGATTCGCATTATGTTTGTGATGGCGACGAGGATTGTCCCGGCGGCGATGATGAGTATGATGGCTGTGAGCCCGTCTATCCGCCACACGCATGTCCAGGCGGTGCACTTATGCACCAGTGTCAAGATGGCCTGTGCATCTTCAAGAATCAGACCTGCGATGGAAAACCCGATTGCGGCGATGGCTCCGATGAGCTAGCCTCTCTCTGTGCGCACACGCGTGCCTGCAATGGTGCCGATGATTTCCGTTGCAAGAATGGAGCGTGCATCAGTGTGGATTTATTGTGTGACAGGCGCAACGATTGTGCAGACTACTCGGACGAGGAGCTGTGCAATGTGAATGAATGCCTCATACCGGATATATGCGAACACGAGTGTGTGGACAAGGTGGTGGGCTATGAATGCCGCTGTCGACCTGGCTATAAGCTGCTGCCCAAGAGTCCACATCTCTGCACCGATATTGATGAGTGCGATGAACAGCAGCCCTGCTCCCAAACCTGCATTAACACCTATGGCTCCTATAAGTGCCTGTGCGCCAAAGGTTATGAGCTGCGAGATCATCGCACGTGCAAGGCAACTAGCAATGTGACCATGAAGCTTATATTCTCCAATCGCTACTACATTCGACAGGTGAATCACACTGGCAACGGTTCCATACTCATACACTCGCTATCCAATGCAGTTGCCTTGGATTTTGATTGGGAAAGTCAGTGTTTGTATTGGTCGGATGTGACCAGCACAGTGGGCACCATTAAGCGTTATTGCCCCGTGGAAAATAAGACTCAAACTCTGCATCAAGCTATGCTTAAGAATCCAGATGGTCTGGCTGTGGATTGGGTGGCTAAGAATTTGTACTGGTGTGACAAAGGATTGGATACCATTGAGGTTTCCCAGCTGGATGGCAAATATCGACGTGTGCTCATCAATGAGAATCTGCGTGAACCGCGTGGCATTGCTTTGGATCCCTATCAGCGGCACATCTACTGGTCCGATTGGGGTGAGAATCCGCACATAGGCAAAGCTGGCATGGATGGCTCAAAGCCTCGCATGATAATACGCGAGAATCTGGGCTGGCCAAATGCTTTGACCATTAGCTTTGAGACGCAGCAGATTTTCTGGGGTGATGCCAGAGAGGATACGATTTCCGTAAGTGATTTAGATGGCAATCATACGCGTTTGCTGCTCGCTCGCAGCATTAATCCCAACTTGAATCTGCATCATATCTTTGCAATTGCGGTTTGGGAGGACCGGATCTATTGGTCCGACTGGGAGCGAAAGTCCATTGAGTATTGCAATAAATACGATGGCCAAAACTGTTCCACATTGATCACAACCATACATAGACCCATGGATTTGCGTGTTTATCATCCATATCGCCAGCAGCAGCCATTGAGTGGCAATCCTTGCTTAGCAGCCAACTGTTCTACGCTCTGTTTGCTATCGCCCGAGGCACCCTACTACAAGTGCACTTGTCCTAACAATTTTGTGCTTGCCGAGGATGGCCTCACCTGTCGCGCCAATTGCACCGCAGCGCATTTCGAGTGTGTGAATACGTACAAGTGCATACCCTTCTATTGGCGTTGCGATACACAGGATGATTGCGGCGATGGCAGCGATGAGCCAGAGACTTGCCCGGCATTCCACTGTGAGCCGGGTCAATATCAGTGCGGCAACAAGAAGTGTATACATCCCTCGGCCATTTGTGATGGCGTCAATCAGTGTGGTGACAGCACAGATGAGTTAAATTGTGATAAGTTTACCTGCTTTGAAAATCATCTGAAGTGTGAGGCAACTGCAAATAGCACTGCATTCTGTGTGGATAGCGTTAAGCGTTGCGATGGCGTCAAGGATTGTCCGGGTGGCGAAGATGAGGCCGGTTGCACGCCGCTAATCTGCAAAAAGGATCAATTCCAGTGTGGCAATAATCGTTGCATGCCATATGTTTGGGTCTGTGATGGCGATATTGATTGTGCCGATAAATCCGATGAGGCAAATTGTGAGCACGTCTCGTGTGGGCCCAACGATTTTCAGTGAGTCATTTAAATAAGCTAATTTTTTGTAATATTTGTTGACCTATTCACATTCCTCCCACAGATGCAAATCGGGTCGCTGCATACCGTTTGCTTGGCGATGTGACGAAGAGGAGGATTGTCCCAATGGCGAGGATGAACCGCCAAGCTGTCACACTTCGAAAGCCACCTGCGACCCCACTTACTTTAAATGCAACAACTCAAAATGCATACCAGGACGCTGGCGCTGTGATTACGAGAACGATTGTGGCGATGGCAGCGACGAGCTCAACTGCCAGATGCGCAACTGTTCGGAGAGTGAGTTCCGTTGCGGCACTGGTAAGTGCATCAAGCACGATTTTCGCTGCGATGGTGAGATTCATTGTGACGATAGCAGCGATGAGATCAATTGTAACATCACCTGCAAACCCAATCAATTCAAATGTGCTGCATTCAATACCTGCATTAACAAGTGAGTTGAAAGTTTACCAAAAAGTTGTTTATATTATATAATATATTTTCATGCAGACAATATCAATGTGATGGCGACGATGATTGCCCCGATGGATCCGATGAGGTTAACTGCACATGTCCACCAGATCACTTCTCTTGCGGCAATGGCAAATGCATTATGTCGCGCTGGAAATGCGATGGCTGGGACGATTGTCTGGATGGCAGTGACGAGAGCTTTGGCACGTGTGCCCATGTCCATTGTCACTACAATGCCTTTAAGTGTGCGAATTTGCTTTGCATACGAAAATCGGCGCTTTGTGATGGTGTCAACGATTGTGGCAACAATGAGGATGAATCGGATCAGGTGTGTGCAGCATTGCCCAAATGCCGACACGATCAGTTTCAATGCGAGAACGATGATTGCATTTCGAAAAACTTCCGCTGTGATGGGCAGTATAATTGTATTGATGGTTCCGATGAGATGAATTGCCAGCCGCCAGTTTGTGGTTTTGGCACTTGCTCACAGATTTGTATTGAGAAAAAGGCGGGTCATTACAACTGCAAGTGCACGGCGGGTTATCAGAAGAGTGCGGCAAAGAACGCTACTTGCCTGGCCTCTGGACCAGATCAGATACTTTTGCTGGCCTCTGAGCAGGAGTTCCGTTTCATATTGCCCGCTAAACAGGAGGGCACCACAGTTGTGGGTTTCTTCCAAACGGATAGCTTAAAGATTGATGTGTTTGACATACTCATCAGGCTAAAGGATACGCTGCTCTTCTGGATTGATTCGCATCATGGCAAAGTACACACTATGAAAATTGCAACGCCTCATGTGGAGGGTAATGGAGTACGAGTGCGTCGTGATCTCAAGGAACTAACTGCTTTCAATGTGAGTTGTAGTTGAATTTCTTTCTTCACGTTTTCAATGTAATAAATATGTTTTTGCTCTGTAGATTCCCGATTTGGATGATCCCAAGTCTCTGGCCGTGGATTGGATTACACAAATGGTTTACATCGTGGACTCGCGACACAATCAAATTATTGCCACTGATATTGAGGGCAAGAAATATATTTCATTGGTATCCACTGGTATGAATCCCACAGATATTGTGCTGGAACCAGAATCGCGTGTCATGATCTGGTCAACTCTGGAGAATGGCATATTGGTTGCCTCTCTGGATGGCAGCAACAAAAAGAGTCTTGTGGAACGTGATGTCGGCTGGCCAATAAGTCTCTCCATAGACTATCCAACGGGTCGCCTCTATTGGGCCGATTATCGCAAGGGCACAATTGAGACGTGTCGTCTGAATGGCAAGGATCGCAATGTAGTGCGGCGCTTTGGTAATCGCGAGAAACCGCAAAAAATCGATGTTTTTGAGGACTACCTGTACATCAAGTTGTACGATCAGAGCATCATTAAGATGAACAAATTTGGCAACGATAATGGCACCTATTTACTAAAGGGCTACCGTTCCTCGGATATTGGTATACTGCATCCAATGAAACAGAATCGTAACATCAGCAATCCCTGCGCAAAAGATCCCTGCAAGGCATCCCGCGCCCTCTGCATACTTTCAACGGAATCAGCTAGTGGCTACAGTTGCAAGTGTCCCAACGACTATGTGATGACCGAGGAGGGCATTTGCAAGGCACATACCGATATACCCAACTACTGTCCGCTGGCTTGTAATCTAGGCACATGCCAGCTGGTGAATCATGTGCCCAAATGCATTTGCCAGCCACAGTTTGAGGGTGAGCTATGCGAGCATTATCGTTGCTCTGGCTACTGTCTTAACTATGGCCTATGTACGGTGGCGCCACAGCTTCCAGGACTTCAGGATCCTCCACCACTCAAGTGCACCTGTCCTCCCAACTGGTCGGGCGCACGTTGCGAAACTTCAGTATCGGATTGTCAAAGCCGTTGCCACAATGGTGGATCGTGTATCGTCTCCGACACGGAGGGCATGAAGTGCAGATGTCCCGAAATGTATGTGGGTGATCAATGCGAGCACTGCCTGAATCTCACCTGTGAGAATGGCGGTATTTGCCGCGAAACAATTACGGGTGCGCCACAATGCGAGTGCCCCGATGGCTATACGGGCAAACGTTGTGAGTTTAATGAATGTGCGGATTTCTGCAAAAATGGAGGCACCTGCAGAATTGGCGCCAAGGGACAACGTCAGTGCAAGTGCCCTAGCGGTTACTATGGAGAGCACTGTGAGGCGAATTCCTGTCGCGAATTTTGTCAAAATGGCGGCACTTGTATGAATAGAGGACATAGATTGAGCTGCACCTGTCCCACGCGTTATATTGGCGATCACTGTGAATCGGATCTGTGTAAGACATCGAATCCACCACGTTTCTGTGATGCCACACAACTGCCATCGCGCGATCCCTGCACGGGCATAATATGCCAAAACTCGGGCACTTGTCATGTCATCAAGGGAATGGCCATTTGCAACTGCACGGATCAGTGGAACGGCGAGTTTTGTACACTGCCTGTGGGCGAGGATAATCCCTGTGTGCGCTACTGTGCCAATGGTGGCGTCTGTCATCTCGAAGGGAATGCGCTGCCCTATTGCACCTGCATTGGCGAGTGGCAGGGCGATGTCTGTGAGTTGCCACCGCGTTGCGTTGGCGAGTGCAGCGTCTGTCGCACGGGCAGCTCCATTAACGAGTGCCTGTGCGAGAACAAAAAGGTGGTGCCTTGCCTAGCAGAGAGTGCTGTCGCTTTAAGTGGCGAGGACGATCAAACAGAGTCAACCAGTTGGGTCTCGGTGATAGCCGTTGTCTTAGCAATAGCCACATTGCTAGTGTCGCTCTTTGGCGGCGCCGTTTATTTACTCAAGTAAGTTAAAGATCTTAAGTTCAAGTTTGTTTCAAATATTAATCTTATATTCATTTGTACAGAAAACATCGCATAGCGCAGGCATTCACGCATGCTCGTCTCACGGACAATGTGGAAATCATGCTAACAAATCCAATGTATCGGGGCGATGCCGATGAGGCGCCGCCCTTTGCACACGATGATGATAAGGTAATGACCAAATTAACTTTACTTCTTATTTTGGCAAAAACTTACCCTAACACTCTTCGTTGCAGGGCAACTTTGCAAATCCCGTATACGAATCAATGTATGCGGATGCAATTGTGGAGCCAGCTAGCGCAGAAATAGCGCACAGCACGGCGCCGGACGAAAGGAAAGGTTTGTTGCAGCATACGCACGATGAGACGCATACGCCGGACATACTCTGATGATTGAGCCGTGCCAGTCCGGATCGAGAGCTGTGCTAAGCGCGCTCACAGATTGTAAACTTAAAGAGCACAGACACACACACAAACACCTAGACATACATACTCAAGCATCATATTTTAAGAAATCCAAATCCAAACCGACTTCAAACACGAACATTGGACTGATAGCGTAGCCATATTACGAATTTTGTAAACGTTATTTTTTTTTTTGTATACATTTTGTTTTCTCTTATTATTTGCGTTGAGAAGGGGTAGGGAAACGGAGGTCTTGAAGTGCGTGCCCATCCAAAGAGTGCTGAAAATAATTTGCAATTGGGGCGTCTCCTTGCATCTAAAGTAATGTTCTTCTTATACGCATGTAAACATTTAAACACATGTTTAATTTTTGTTGTTCACTTAAGCGCCATTTGCATAATTGACGCAAAGTTAACAAAAATTGTCCTTCCTTACATTATGATATAATTTAAATCAGCCAAACTAAAACGTATTTGTGCATTTGTAAATTTTGTAGTTTCTAGACTTAGTTAAAGATGACGTACAGCCAAAAAAAAAAAGTTCAATTTTGTAAATATTTTATAAAATAAAACGCCTGACTGGCAGCCTAGTTAACATTAAAAAAAATTAAAATAAACAATCACTAAGCATTCTGCAAATTAGTGAAACGTATAAAAACATAAATATAATAAGCAAGCTCGTGTTTTTTAAAGTGACCAAAAAAACATAATTCAAGAAAATGCATTTAATACGCACTTAAAAATTTAACGCACAAACGGAATAAAACAACTTGAAGAATAGCACGATGGAAATTATTGCGAACAAATTTACATAGTTTAAATATAATTAAGTACATTTAACAACATTTCAGCAATCGAACGAAAATCGATTTACTGTATAACACATAATGCTCAGACGAAAGCCAAATTTTAACATATACAATGTAAAAACTTAACAACTATAGCGTATAAACATTTAATTATGTATGAATGTAAAGCAGAGCGCATACATTCGAAAGCAATTGTTAAATTAAATAAAAACAATTATTAAATGGAATAAAATGTGTCTTAAAATGTGGTAATATATTAATTTTTAGTTAATATTATGTATGCATACATATATATCTTAACAGCACACATTTTCCCAACAAATGTTGCCATATGGCATCCGTTTGAAAAAATCTCAGCACAAAGCGGAAGTAACTTTCAATTTTCTTTTGCTCAACCTTTTTCATCCTTTTTTTTTACTGTATAACAGCATGAAAAGAGGAAAAACGAGCCTGGAAAAATCGACAGTAATTTGTTTCCTTTTTTTTCGTGCCACAAAAAGGATATGCATGATAGAACAATTTGTATGCACTCGAAATTCAATTTGTTGATTTCTCCATATTTCAAGTGTACGACGCGTGGGCACTTCCGATTCGTTTACCTAAAGAACTGCATTGACCCTTTATGGAGCAACAGTGATTGGTGCCTGGGAACATTTTCTGATTATCTTTCAATTTTTTCGTGCATTTGGCTATTACGCAAAGATGCATTCTGTGCTGCTGTCTCACGCATATTTAATGTGTGTGGGTTATGGATATGAGATTTCGAATGCACTTGTTGGCAACAGGACTTGAGCAGAGCGATCAGGGCCCATTCATTGGGTCGTGTGAAAAATGTAAGCGATTTGAATTTTGCTAGGCACAGGTAGTCGGTTTGTCTGTTGGTCGGAATACATTTTATCCTTTGCTGCGTCAAAAAAGGATCGCATTCAAAATTTGTTTGTATGTGTGTGTGTGTGTGTGTGGGAGAATTCCTGTTAAAAACTACATGACTTTGTTGTTTGTTTGTTTGTTTGCAAGGATATCTCTATTATAATACAAACGAGATTTTTGGGTTTAAGCCAAAGCTAAGTTGTGGGAAAATGCATTGGTTACAGTCTTTGCCAAATTAACAGCAATTAAATAGGCAAGATTTGTGTTGTTGGTAAATGCGAATTTGAAACTTGTTTGATGAAACACCTTGAACATTTTGAGTATCCTTAGTGCTCTTTATAAGTATTGCGCAATTGAAACCCGTAATTCCGCAAAATTTGCTTGTAATAGGGAATCAAATTAAAAAAGTTTTTTTTCAGACATAAAACCAGTTTACAAAAACTGCGCATTTATTCAACTAAACCGGCCCACTGAGAGGCCACAATTTATGCAACTAGAATTTTTGAGACAAACGAAATTTCAAAGCCAACACGAAACAGATTCCCACCAAGCATATGAGGAAAACAAAATTAAAAGTAAAAACAAAAGTGATAAACCGTAACGAAGTGCTCAGGAATTTCACACAGACACATATACACACTCACCAAAAGAGATCCCAAGATGCCGACTAACCCACACAACAACAAACAGAATTCGAGGAGGCCCAGCATCAAATCACAGCAAACACAGACAAAGAAGAAGAAAAACAATAAAAGGATCCAAAGAACAAGTGCAATGCAAACAGGCAACCACAAAGCAAACAGTGAAGCGAGCAAAGATAAAGGATCTTTGAGGATGTGTGTGTGTGTGTGTGTCTGTGTATGTGTGTGCGTGTGTGTGGGAACACAACGAAACAAGTGCAACGGTATTTGGAGACTGCAAAAGGATAATAGCGCTAAAAGGAAATGAAAATTATGATAATTAAGTTCTTTCTCACAGAAGATCGGGTAACAAACGTGTCGATATGATTGAGTGTGGGAAGTTCGCGGCTCAGAGCGAAACGAAGGACGAAAAAACTTGAGTTGCAGAAGGGGCGTCTCCAAAGGTGATGTCGATTTGTGTCGCTCGACAGACACACGCAAGGCAGCAAGGGTTCCTCTCCTTTACGGAAGCTATTACGGATGTGATTTAAATAGAGAAAAAATGAAAAATAAAATATGGGAAAAGGGATGTAAATCAATTTATTGAAATCGAAAATTTGTTCAAGCACTTTTACTTTGGCTTCTTCGCATGCTGTGTATAACCAAAGAGTTCCTTGAGCATAGCATAGATAATCATTTGTCGCGACACTTCCGCCTCATATTTCATGTAGTCCTTCAACCGATGCAACTTATAAAGGCGATCCAGAAGTTCATATAATTCCATTTCTAGTGCTCGAAATGATATTTCCACTTCAGGTGTATGGCTGCCGGAGAGTAGAGCTTGCATATAGATATTGGAGATTTTATCCATTGCCAAATCGAGGGACTGGAGGATATCATCCTCTGGGTTATGCAACAGCTGTGCAGGACCTATAAGCTTTGGCGAGGCACGATATTCATTGGCATTAATCAAACGTGATAATGTCAAAGAAATCAGCAAAAGCTGAGCAAAAATTAAGTTCTTTTGCATGACAGAACTTTTGTTAGTGGAAACTTTATCGAAACACGCCTATTCAGCTTGTTTAGCTGATGTTTACTGCGTGCTCGGTTGCAAGCTGTGTGTGAAATTAGTGTCGGCAAAAATCAAACGATGACTGTTTATATAGCAATTGCGGGTTATCAATTCAGTGAATCGTTGCAAAATGCAAACAAGGTTACTTCCGCAAAATAGATTAGGCTACTATCAGCGGAAAACGATGCAAGTCCACGCTTCCGTTCTACGAGTTCAAGCTCTGGTGGGTCAAGACCTAACTACCAAACTAAGTAAGAAAATATTTTTTTCTTCCCTTTTAAAAGATATTTAAACAATTTGTTGCTTGTTTTGAAGCAGGTTTTTATTCGAATGTTTTTCACTCATTGTTCAGTTGGCTTACAACTTACTTTATGCTTAACTATATAATAATAATAACCTCTAAAGTAAAACTTAAATTCAAAACATGAAAAACTTTGATGCTACATAATTACATAACTTAGTTAAAAATTCGAATACTAATGTAATAAAAGAACTTTAAATATTTCCAAGTAGCTAAAATACATAATAATAATAATAGTTTATTAATTATTATTAGAAAAATTATACAAGAAAATTACACAAAAATATACACACGCATAAATAATCACAGCTGAACTTAAAATTGAAAAAAAGCGGAAAACATGAAGAGCATAAAATAACTTAATTGTTTTTTTTTTTTCGATAAATTGCAATGAAAATAAATTAACAAAAGTTAAGAGATAGCAAAAAAACTTAACATACTACATAAAAAATATTAAAGATAATATAATTTGTAATTGCTGACTGTCTTCTTCACCAGGGTCTCCAGGCGGAGCTGTTTTTCTCGATGGCAGCGGCCAGGAATTTCTTAGACGATGGTTGTTCGTCCGATAACGAACACGAATCGCTAGAATCAGCCTGATCCTGCTGTTGCTGCTGCTGCTGCTGCAGATCCTCCTCACGCTCGCGCTTTGTGCGACGACTCTCCTTGCCACTGGTGGAGCTAACTTGCTGCTGTTGCAAGTGATGTGCCGTAAGGGAGCCAGCACTGCTATCATGACTGCCACCGCTCAGATTCAGTGAACCGCTGGTATTGAAAGATGTCTCCGCTGAAGTGGGTGGCGGTGTAGAGAAGACACCCGCAAAGCTATGTTGTTGCTTGGCGATTAGAAGTTCTGATTGGACATGTGCTGGTGAGTTGGCACGAGACTCATCGCCCCTGACTCTGACTGGAGATGGAGGAGATGGGACTCAAGGGTGGACTGCTGGTTGTGGTCTTACTTCTCACTGGTCCAGCTGCTGCTGCTGCTCCTGCTGCCGGAGCTTGACTTGGTTTGTTAAAGGCGCTCAGTCTGAAACTTTGGGCATAATCACTTAAATGTGTGGGATTCGCAATGCTGGCCAAAGCTGCACTTGCTGCCGAACCTGGCCAAACAAATGGTGCTGGAGCTGCCACTGCTGCTGCCGTTGCTGCTGCCGCTGTTGCTGTGTTGGGCATAATAAGCGCAAATTCACCCGAGGGCAAGCGAGAGGGTATTAACTGCAATCCGCCCATTTGTATAGCTGAAGCTGCTGCTGTAATACTCTCCCTGCTGTTACCGTTACTGTTATTGTTGTTATTTAGATCCTGTGGCAGTGAGGGAAACAAGGGAGCTGCCGCGCCTGGAAATATTGCTGCTGGCAACTGGCCACGATAGCCATTGTTGAAGTTGCTCATGGAACCAATCTGCTCCAAACTATTGGCACAGTTGTTCAAATGGGCGCTGAGACGTTGACGCACTCCCGGCTCGATGCCATCCATTTGGCTGACATAGCGATTGACCTCCTCGGCGCATTCAACAAAGCCTGTCTTGAATTTGTGCACCACACCCGGATCGGTCTGTATGGCCATATTGAGCTGCTGGCGCTGCACCGACTGCAAATGCTTCACAGTCATCTCAAGTATGTCGGCCTTTTCCAGTTTGGTATGTCGCGCCGGCTAAAAAGCGGTAGAGAAGAACACAAAACAATGATAATGATGAGTTCAAGTTGTTGTTGGGTGTTTGGTTTTGCTTTTGGCCAGGGCCGAGACTTAAAAGTGGATAACAACTAAAGCAGAAGCCGCCCGGCTAATTGTTTTTCGTACACTCTGCTCAACAGCAGATCCGACGGTCAATTCAGCCTCTCAGCGACCCTCGTTCCGACAGACACAAGGCCCTATAACAAGTTCAATGCATGGGAAACAAGTGAAACACGTAACAAAGCAGCTAAACGGTCTTAACAAGACTGGAAAATACCCTCTAGATGACTTTTGGTAGCTTTGAAGTTGTTGAGCAATTGCTTGGTGGCTTAATGGCTTAAAGAGAAATGATTCTAAATATCTAAAATGAGAATTAAATACTTGAACCAAGCATTGGGAAGTTTTTTTCATAGTAAAATCTTTTTACAGATCTTGCATGTGATTGGCAGCTTTATGTCCTTTGATAAACGATCTATATCAAAAAGAAGACCTTCACCAAAGTTTCAGCTCGTAAGCTCAAAAACTGAGGGACTAAATTGCATAGAAATAGACGGACAGAAGTGGTATAACTAGACGGACATATAAATACTTTATGTGGTCGGATATGTTTCCTACTAGGCTTTCTCATCAATTTTAATGAAGTTTAAGCAAAGGACTTTCAAGTAATACTTGATTTCATCGCACCCACACCTTAAACCAAACCTATATACCCCCCTTGGCAAACCTTTGTATCTACAGGGCACAAAAAGTGAATGATGCAGAGGCTCGAGCACGTTTCTTGCTTCATATGTCCAACTATTTGTAATCTACCTTTGTGTGTGTGATTTTTCTTTTTTTTTATTATTTGTTTCTGTTCTGTTCTACAGACCACTTCAGTGAATCTCACACGCCCCAAAAGCTGTGCCGGCCACTAAGCTCATTTTTACCTCTATCTCTCCCTTTCTCTTTCTCTCCCTCTCCCTCTCTGTCCCTTTTTCTATCTCTCTCTCAATCTGTTTGGCACTTCTTCTGCGTTTGCGTTGCTAGCTGCTGGGCTGCATATTTTGCAAAAGTTTCCCACGCAGGTCGCCCGCTTTGCTGCCCCGCCCGCTGGGTCGTCTTCTTCTTTTTCTACTACTTCTTGTCTTCTTGTCATGTCTGCATCTTTTGTTTACTTTTGCTTTTTCTTCAATGTCTTTCTTATTTGATTTTTGGTCGTTGCCTGCAGAATTCTGCTACACTGGCGTCGGCGTCTTCGTTTCGCATTTAGCTCATCTTTTTTTTAATGTTTTTGTTTTTTATTTGTGTATTTTTCTCACAGCAGGATTCAGTGTTGGCTCCTGTAGAAACAGGTTTGCAGTCTATACTGTCTGCTCAGTCGGAGATTTCTGCGTAATTCCTCGACTTGTTAACACTTTTGGTCTGTCTGACTGACTCGCCATCGCCATCGAAATCATCATCGTCATTGTCGGCGCTCTCTTGTAATGATCATCAATAAAATTTAATACTCAATTAAACTGTTGACTCGTTTTCGTTTTGGTTTTTTGTGTGTGTCTTCTGCCCCTATGCCCCTCTGTTGTAGGAGTCTTGTATATCCTTTTGTTGTTTTGCCGACTTGTAAGACACTTGAATATGTTTGAGTTTCTCAAATTTATGTGTTTTATGACACCATTTATAAGGAAAGTGAACCTATCGCGAACCTAGTTTCTAAATCACTGCTTCGACTTTTTGGGGGCTGGCTTGGAATTTTTTTGTTTTTTTTTTTCTAGTAAGGATACTTACGTCTTTCTTCATTGCCTCCAGGATAAGCGATTTGAGCTCATTTAAGCAGTGATTTATACGAGCCCGACGACGTTTTTCCATTATGGGTTTATTGGTCTGTAAGAAATAGAAACAAAAGATTAAATAATGCATTTTTGTTTTTTATAAATTTGATCTCTTACTTCAATCAAAGAAACTTCTTTATTATTAATTACTTTATGGTGATCATTAAGTATTGTTTAGTCAAATTTTTGTGTTTGATTGGGAAGCGATCAAAAGACATTCCTTTTTAAAACTTTATCATTAACAATAAGCTTAAAGCTTACCTTTCTAAGCTCCGCCTTGGACAGTCCATTTGGATTGCGTCCATTGCTGCCATAGCTTTCGCTATAGCCATTGGAGCAGTCAAAATCATCATCCGAGTTAAGATCGTGTTTGTAATCCATTTTTATTAAATTTTTGTTTGTATGCTTATAATCCAAAATTGTAATCCAATAGAACGGCAAGTTATATATTTATTTTGTTTTTTAAAACAACACTAAATATTTCACAACACAAAAACTTTGGTTAAAGTACGATTTAAAATGTCAACAAATAAGTATTGCACGTACTTATATTTTGCAAATGTCCGAACAGATAAAACTTAACAAACTTTACGCGTTTCTAATGCATTGAAAACGATTTTGTGAAATTCTTCGATTGTTTATTTGTAGGCTGCGTTTCAGGACGAGCGGCAGACAACCGCGCACACGGAACGCCAAAAGGATACTGATCCTCGTTGCAGTCAACGCGCTGACTAAAAACCATACGCGACGAAGGCAAAACGAGTCCGAGTCGCTTCGTTTACCTGAGCAGCAACGACGACGACGCAGGCGCAGGTAGCCATCGTGAGAGCGAACTGCAGACCGCCGTACGCTCAGCAGCGCATTTGGGGTGGTTATGCAGACGTCGACAAGAAATTCCAGAGCAGGCAACTCGCGCTCAAAACTCAAAGTACTCAAAAAATGAGCGATTGCCTGAGTGAGTTGCGTTTATGACTCAACAGAGTTGTCGAGCTCGCGCAATTTTGCATACTTTAGTTGAAAGGCGACCTGTGGTATGTGGTTAGATTTTAAGCTTGAAAAATAATGAGATATGATGAAGTAGCGTTACTTCTAAGATTGAAGCTAAAACATTATCTTTCAAATACATATATATTATGTGCAGCGTAAATATAACAAAATTCAAGGAATTTAGCAATATTGAGGAACTCGACTCTGCTTAATCCAGATGCACAGCCACCCCTTAATCAATGGCAGGATCATTGGATGCAATTCATTAAAAATTCTTGTTCAGATAGCTCGGGGTTGTCTTACGCCAAGCACATAGGTAGATACACAAAGACAGGCAGACAAGGCAGCTGTCTTAACAACCTCCCCTCTTAAGACATTACCTTATCTAAGGGGGTTGTGATTTTTTCGTCCTGGTCACGGGTCAATCAACAGTTGAAGCTAACCTAACTTGCCTGCTTTTATGATAAGCGCATGCGCATAGATTTTTGCAACATACACCAAAAACCGTAGGGCTAAAGAAATTTATGATTTTACAATGTTGGCAGGATTTAAGATCGACAATGCAAAAATTGTCAATCACCCGGTTTTGGTACATGCGCCAGCTGACAGCTGTTACACTATACTGTTCGGTTAGCCAGATTTAAAGCACTCATAAAATTATTGCGCCGCCTTGACAACTCTAGTTGTGCAAAGATTGCACTCAGCTGGCAGTGCTTATCAATTTCGTTTGAGCACAAAAAATCCCTTCATAAAACGAGGAGAAAAATAGTTTTGTAAATTGAATAAGCGTCGCAATTTTGACTATGATCAAAGCGTTGAAAAGCAAGAGTTTTTTTTATCATTTTGTATAGCATATACTAAATAGTTATCCCCATGCTGTAAATTTTGATCTTTCTCGAATCACTAATAAGTACACTAAATGATAATTTTATGTTTGCACTTAATAAGCTGCCATTTAGCTGGCAAATTTGGCTAACTTAGTTCCCACGAGAAAACTCAATAAAAATCATGAGCTGGCAAAAAGCAAAAGAAGAACAAAAACCAAAAAGCAAAAACGAGCAAAAGAGAACCGCAGACTCATCACACATATGGGCGGCAGTTGGATTCGGACTCGCAGTTTGCGAATTTGGATCAGTTCGTCTTCTTGTTGTCTGGGCCAAACGTGATGATCGCAACGGTCACACACTCACAAAAGTCGCAAAAGTCGGCAGTCGGCTGAGAAAATGAAAAATCAGAGAATGAAATTCTATAACAAACGCGCTATATGAAAAAATCAAAGTTCAATATCAGCCCCAGAGTTGCTTTGGCTTCCTTTTTTTTCATTCTTGTTTGGTTTCAATCTCGGGATCAAGGTAAATGCCGTTTAGTGTGGCACGAACGGTGATCGCTGATCGGTAGCTGTCTTCTTTGCTGCTGTTGGGGCTTCCTTGTCTGTCTATCTGTATTTTTAGCTTGCATTATTTTCGTTGCGTTTACGGTAGGTATTCTCTCAACTGTTTTTTCATTTTTTATTTTTATGCCCCAACGCACGATTTACACATTAAAACACTTTAATTTTTATTGTATCGACGCGATTGCTTCCCATTTTTTCACTTTTTCTCACTCTTCTTAATCAATTCTGCAGCAAGGTAGCATATGTGAGACCTTTTGCAACCTCAAATTAGTGCTTGCGGTCATAATACTACGATGCTGGGATATATGCATATTTTTAGTTGCATTATGTTTTTTGTGTTCTGTGGGAACTGCAGTTTTAATAGGGTGTGCTACACCCACTCCAATCATATTGCTCAACCCCCTAACATAAAAAAAAGGAAAAATAAAGTAATGAGCATGAAAAATATGAAACAGTAGCAAATGTGCTAAGTTCTTATTCTGGGATGCTTAGGCTAAGATATATGTTGATTTAAATGAATTTTTTGTTGATTTTTATGGCGCCTAGTTAGGGTGGCAGACCCAAAGATGCATCCAGTCTAGTACTACCCCAGGAGGGGAGAAACTTGAGTGAAGTGTGCGCTTGGGGTGGCATTAGTCGTCATGACAGGCGTGGAGTTCTATAGGGAGTTCTCTATTTGGTATTTTATTTTTATGAATTTGATAAATGGCCAGCGGTAGTTGGGCTAATAACTGGAAACTTTTATGACAGATGTGGTCTGTAAACGACTATACCTGGGAACCGTTTATGGATCAATTGAAAATAAGTTCCCATGAGAGCGCACAAATATTACGATTATTTAAGTGTCAATAGTGTTTTTTTTTTTTGGGAGAGGCAAATGCAATCTCATATTTAATAATGTTGAAATTCATGGAAACAAAACTCAACGATAGTGAATAATGGACAAAATTATTTCAACAGAAAAGAGACAAATTTTTAATTTAAAAAAATTTATTTAATTAACTTAGAGCTTTATACAGTCGAAATTCTATATAACGAATATAAAGGGAATATGAAAAAACTTCTTTATAGAGAAAACTCGTAATATAGAACGTGTTGTTGATTGAACTAAATTGTGGGATTTCGAACATGAATTCGTTACATAGAAAACTTATGCGTTCGTTATTCTTCAAATGCATTTTTATAGAAATAAAATTCTGATGTCAAAATAATTTAAGATTTTTGCGAGTTTCTATGGTTGTTTCTTGGCTAAGTAACGGCTATCTAAGGATATGGTCAGCTGCTCTCTCTTTATTTCTATGACAAAATGTCAACAACGATGTTGCCTCGTGCCTTTTGTGCCGAAAGTTGGCACAGCTGCCGAATAACGTTTGGCTAAGAGAACAATAGTTTCGGGATTGGATCCGTAAGTGAAAACGGCGCTAAGACCTAAACTGACTTTAAAGGGGACAAGCGGTCGGCGTTCTGATGCGCCTTAATTGTTTTGCCTCTGGCTTTGGGACAACCAACGTCTTACATAATCAGTGAAGAAGATGCGCGCCTAAGTAACAAAACAAATGGATTTGTATGAAGCGTGCCTGATGCGAACCAGCTGCAAAGGGGACAGATCAAGAATCTGTTGAAGGGTTGCCTACGCTGCTGTGGAGATTAACTGCAGTGCATTTATGTTTGCTTAAAGGATTTGCGGTTGGCGTTTTTCACAACTGCATCATTAGAATGAGATTTTCTTTGGGCATGTTTATGGTGTCAATTTCGAAACATAAGATTATAGGAACATTGCAATACTCAAAGTCAAATTTACTTAAAAAAAGTACAGTCAAATTTCGTTAAAGCGACAAATAACAACAACAACAACTGCATTACTCATATTCATATCGATTCATAAACAAAATAATTCCGATGCACAATCTAAAATTAAATTCTCGAATTGAAATGTGAGAAAAAAACTTTCTCACGATCACCTTTTGGACTGACGCATAAAAATCCACGTGCAAAAGGGGGAAGAAGGAACCACCACCAACAACAACAACGACAGCAACAACTGGCGACAACTGCGGAAGGAAGCTAGATGGCAGAGGCCACGCAGGCGGAGTAGGACACAGGACATATACTACATAGTATAACGATGGTGGTGGTTGATTTTTAGTTGTTGTTGGTTTGGTGCTGACGGCCCCCTCGAGCCAGCAATAGTCCTCAAAAGTGCATGAGAATTTAAATTACAAACAAACAGCGCACACACAATCAGCGGCCCTTTGTTTGTGCGTGTGTGCATCGGCATTTTGTAGGGACGAGGGCGCGCAGGACAACAGATGATGGTGTGGGAACTTTGAGCAGGACACATTCGAGCATGAAGCGGGTCGAGTGTGTTGGGTCGGGCAATTACTTGAGTTCGAGTCCAGGTTAACTATACGCTAATGCGCCACATTCCCACATTCGTTCTTTGACAGAGTGACTTAATAATTTTTCAACAAAAAAATTAAGTTGAGACGAGCAGCCCACACGCCCGTCACACATGGGTGTAGCGCATCAGTTTGTGCGAGCGTTGCTCACCAAACACAAACGTTAATAAATGTGACCAGCGTCTCTCTCAGTCTCTCAGCGCCGCTTGCTCTCTTTCCGGGCGATCACGCTCATGCGCAACAACAGCGTCTTGCAAAACCAAAAAGTAAAAAATAACAAAAAAAAAGTAAAAGCGCTAATTTACACATATGGAATATTTCTATGCTGTTGCATTACAAAACCGAAATAAGTGAAACGCATGCACATTCACATACAAATACAGCACATGTGTATGCGGATATTTTTAAACCCACACACAATATGATAAGAATATTTGGTTGCGCATTGATAAATTTGAGACGGGCAGCAGAACAAGAGACAGCATTGTCAGCATCAAAGTTGTGAGGCAGCTGCACTTGGGCTTGCCTACTGAGAGAGCTAAAAATTTAACGCTGGCAGTGCTGAAAGTGAGCGCGCAAACAATTGTGTGCTGCCAACGCGTTCATTGCTTTAAATTGTTGAATAAGTTGCACAAAATATGGTTTAATAAATCAGATTTCTGAATAACGTCTATTATAAAAGCTTTTTGAAATTTTGATTTATTGTTTTATAGTATTAATTGCACGTTTTCTAGTTATTTAAGTGATTTTCACTAGTGACACACTTTTGTCTGTGTCACGTTGGCAGCACCGTTTCAGCTTGCAGCGTGCCATATGCTAGTGTGTTTGTGTATTACTCATGCGCTGAGCCCTTGAGTGTGCCATATGAGTATGGGTGTGTGTGTGAATGTTGGCTCTTTCGTCTCTTTCATGCGCTCTCGCTGCATCGGCAGCAGTCGCTTGTTTTTCGCTCACTCAATAGCACGGTCATAGCGCGTTGCTGGCGTACTTATTATTTTTGCGCGAAGAAGAAGCAGCAGCAGCAATAGCAGTGCAGAAGTTTTGTTGACACCGAAAAGAAAAAAAAAACCCTAAACCAGAGAAACTAAAAACTAGGCGTGTCGACACAAAAGCGTGTGCAAAGTGAAAAGAACAAAATAAATACAAATAAAAACTAACAAGAATAAGAGCAAAAGCAAAAGCAAATGAATAGTCCTCGCACAAACGGCGCCATCTCAGCGCTGCCGAGCACATTGGCACAGTTGGCGCTGCGAGACAAGCAGCAGGCGGCATCAGCATCATCCACAACGACAACAGCTTCAAATGGCAGCGATTCATCCTCAGTAGCAGCAAATCCGACGACAGCTCAGCGTCCACAAACGCAGCCGCCTAGTGTGCCAAAATTGCAGTTAGCCGAGTCTGTCAGTGTGACCAGCTCAAATGGTGACTCAAACAAGCTGACGCACGATTTGCAAGAGAAGGAAACCCAGCAGCAAAAGCCACAGAAACCCCCACTGCCTGTTCGACAAAAACCAATGGAAATAGCCGGCTATGTGGGATTTGCTAATTTGCCCAATCAAGTGTACCGAAAGGCCGTGAAGCGAGGTTTTGAGTTTACACTAATGGTTGTTGGAGCAAGTGGTCTGGGCAAATCGACGCTCATCAATTCCATGTTCCTCTCGGACATCTACAATGCCGAACAGTATCCGGGCCCATCGTTGCGCAAGAAGAAGACTGTCGCTGTGGAGGCCACCAAGGTGATGCTGAAGGAGAATGGTGTGAATCTTACACTAACTGTTGTGGATACGCCAGGATTTGGAGATGCTGTCGATAATAGCAATTGCTGGGTGCCCATACTAGAGTATGTGGATAGCAAATACGAGGAGTATTTAACAGCAGAATCGCGTGTCTATCGCAAGAGCATTTCAGATAATCGTGTGCATTGTTGTTTGTATTTTATAGCGCCATCGGGTCATGGTCTGTTGCCATTGGACATTGCCTGCATGCAGAGCTTGTCGGATAAGGTGAATCTGGTGCCGGTGATTGCCAAGGCAGATACCATGACGCCCGATGAGGTGCATCTGTTCAAGAAGCAGATACTCAATGAGATTGCTCAGCATAAGATTAAAATTTATGATTTTCCCGCCACACTGGAGGATGCCGCCGAGGAGTCCAAGGCCACACAGAATCTTCGGAGTCGGGTACCGTTTGCCGTTGTCGGTGCCAATACCATCATCGAGCTGGATGGCAAGAAGATTCGAGGACGACGTTATCCTTGGGGTATTGTCGAGGTGGAAAATTTGACGCATTGCGATTTTATTGCATTAAGGAATATGGTAATACGCACACATCTGCAGGATCTGAAGGACGTCACGAACAATGTCCACTATGAGAACTATAGATGCCGCAAACTTTCCGAATTGGGTCTGGTTGATGGCAAGGCGCGACTCTCCAACAAGAATCCTCTCACCCAAATGGAGGAGGAGAAACGCGAGCATGAGCAAAAAATGAAGAAAATGGAGGCCGAAATGGAGCAGGTGTTCGACATGAAGGTCAAGGAGAAGATGCAAAAGCTCAAGGACTCCGAACTGGAGATGGCTCGTCGTCACGAGGAGCGCAAGAAGGCACTGGAGCTACAGATCCATGAGCTGGACGAGAAGAGGCGCGAGTTTGAGCGAGAGAAAAAGGAGTGGGAGGATGTTAATCATGTGACGCTAGAAGAGCTCAAACGACGCAGTCTTGGCGGCAACAGCAGCACCGATAATGTCGATGCCAAAAAGGAGAAGAAGAAGAAAGGTCTGTTCTAAGTCAGTTCATAAAAACAACAAAAGTGACGAAAAAACAGAAAATCCAATTTACACATGCTAAAAATCTCCAGAACAAACTAAAAATTAAAATAATCTAACGAATTATAAAATTACATATACATATATATATATATATACATATATATAGCGGTACATACCATACTATAAAAAATACATACCTATATAAACAACCACACATATGTACATATGTATGTATGTGTACAGGTTTTCCACTGTTTCTGCAACTATGCTCAATTCAATGAAATCAAAAAAAAAAAATTATAAAAGTTTTTCAATTAACTTTTGAGATTGCAATAATTACTGCTTAGAAGCTTAACACATACACTCATAAATTGTTTATGGATTCCAAACTGGGAAAGCACACAAACACATACATACAAACTCGGCTTTCTCTCAGCAGTACGCGCATTTGTTTGTTTTTTAGATGCATACACACATACATATTTAACAGTTATTATTGCAGTATTTTAAGATGCGCATCAAAATACATGTATACACAGTTACAAATATAAGCATAATGAAATATTATAAACTTGACGTAACAATTTTCACTAGCCTAAATGAATTGAAAAACAAAACCTTGATTGTATTTACAAAATACTTAAATATCGCTTAATTAAACTAAATAAAAACCGAAAAATGATTTATCCTAAGAAATAAAATTAACAATAATGCATTAATATCATCTATAAACGTACGTATATTGTATAATGTGTGTATTGTATTTACTTAATATGCATCAAAGTCATAACAACACAAAGCAACAAACAACAAAACAACAAAAAAATATACTCTTGCATTTTACAAAATAAAGTCTTCTTTTTAGTTTAACTACAAATGCCATTTGATGTTATCTTATTGTGTTTATTCAACTGCAAGTTAATTTACAGGGTGTTTGTTTTTGTGTCTGGCACGCGTCGAAATCATCGCTTGCGCTTTTGCTTAAAAATAAACTGGAATTAGCACCGTGACGCTACGTTTCGAAACGCCGCTCCAATCGTCTTCAGTCATTTCACATGCTGACTAATTAGGTATATACACAACAATTCAAGTCTGTTCAATGTTTTTATGTCATTTAAAAAAAAAATACAAATATTCATTATATAAAGTCGCATGACGCAGCTTGGGAATGGAAATACAATCGATGCAAAGTAATTTCTTTGTTATGCGGTTTTGGGTTCTCGAATTAGTAATAAGCTCTATAGAATCTTATCTTCGACTCATACAATGCTGAAATGTAAGTGATATCTTAAAAAAATATGCCGCATCTGTTTTATGGTGGGTCTTTTTGTTTCAAAAATAATACAAACATTGGAAAATCGTTTCATAATCGCTTACTTTCAATTAACTTATTAGTTTTTGGAAATCATTAAAACAATATTGTAACTTCTCGCCAAAGGCCCACTGTATTTACAAAAAAAAAAATAATTGCATATATTTTTCATATTAAATTATCAGCTATTGCGTTCTCAAGTTTAAGTAGTGCAAAACCTTCAGTATTCTGTGGCAAAGTTCAACCGCACCCATTACCACCCTACCCTCCCTATACTTTTCTTCATGTGCATTATGAGAGCATGCAATATCAAACCATTGTCAGCCGCACCCTATATGCTGTATGGTAGTATGTACATATGTATGCAGTGTATGCTAAATGGCAATGCATGGCGTTGATATGGCAGCCGAGGGGCTCCACTTGAAATTGCTTTCTAAATGGCCGGCTGTGTGGCAAAGCCGGCTAAACGGAGCCCACCGAAACGTACATATGGGTATTTAATTTATGCATAAAAATTAATCCATAACCCAATTGAAAGGCACTCAATTAATGCCATATAAAGCGTAAAAAGAAAAGCCAAGCCAAGTGAAAGACAAGAAAAGAAACATGGAGCGAGAGTGTGCGACCAGTGAAGTGGCAAGGAGTTGCAAGGGGGATGGCGGAGGCGTGCAGTGTACATACAGTTACCTACACACATAAACTGTATTTGTACATACACATATGTACAAGAGTGTGTATGTAAGTCAACAGCGTTGACGCAGCACTTAAACAGCAATTGCTGGCGATCAATGAACGCAAGTAGCAACAACAACAACTTCAGCACTGTGAAGTTTGGCTTTTTCTTTTGTTGTTGCTGTGTTGTTTTTAGGACGATGACTCAAAAATACAGGGCACATACATACATAAATGTATATACACAGAGAGTGTGGTGAACAAATGGTGTTTGTAAAGCGCTTATCAGCTGAACTGAGAGTGAAGTTAAGAAGTATGTTTTGACTTTAGCATTGCTCACCCTGTTTTGCAGTACACACACATGTGGCCCACACATGGGGCTGGACACCCTGTTGCGGTAGCGCTGTCTGTCATACTGTCTCTCTTGAGCTACATTCTTGCACGTCAAATCGCGCAGAACGAACACTGAAATCAAAAACAAATGTTGACCGTTCTTCTAATAAGCCGGCAACCGCAACAACACACTTAAATATACACACTCTCCTATAACCACCAGCATTCTCACAAAACGCACAGTGAGAGAGGGAGAGAGAGCGAGAGCAAGAAAAATGGCATCGACGCACGCTCACCCACACGATCGCAGCAAAGCTTGACATATTTACGTGTGAGCAGCCAATTGACCAAAAACTGAGAGAACGCGTCGCTGCCCACGTCGAGAAAGGCAGCGACTGAGACGCTACGCTTGCGCGTCGTTTTTATTTGAAATTTCCGTTTACAATTTCTTCTGCTTAGTTCCAATGGTTGTTGTCTTTCTCCATCCCCCTCTCTCTTTCTATCTAGTTGACATTTGACATTTTTCTTGAGCGGCAACGGGAAGTGATTTTAATAGGTTTGTTTGTTTGCTTGTTTTGGCTTATGGCTCGTTTGCATTGCGAGTTTCTTAGCTTCCCCTATCCCCTCTACATAATATCGTCAATGTCAGCAGATAAGGGCACACTTGGCATATTGGATATACATACAAATGTATATGTATATGCATTTACAAAAATATTATTGTACATGTTTACATTAAATGATTTCTCATATTTTCTTGTTTTATTTTTATTTACAAACAAAGAAATTAGATCGTTTGTGGACGAAGAGTTTTATCAGTTAGTTTTATGTAACACTTGTGGGAATCACACATACATTGTATTGATAAAGACGCACTTCGATTGTAAATTATCTTGTCGAGACTTTTAACGGCCCCAAGTAAATAAGCACTTGTTAAAGTTGACACAGTTTTTCGTGTGGGGTAGGATGATTAAATATTTGCATAGCATTTAGCGAAACTCGAAACTTAAACAGTCAAGAATTATTTGGTCCATTGTAAGGGCCTTTCGTACGGGATTGAGAGTTGTGCAATGTGTGTGTGTGTGTGTGTATGGTCGCACATACGCAGAGGATCCTCATAGCGGAAGTTTTGGGCTCTACTTCCGTTTTCGTTGTTGCTGTTTTTATTTTTTTCGCCACAACATTCGAACAATAGAATCGGTATTTTGGTCCTATAGCGGTTATTTTATTCCCTTGCCCCTCCATGACTTGTTCCTGCTTTGATTTCCGTTGCTCGCGTGCACAACATCCGCTCTCTCATTTAGGCACTTGGAAGAGCAATAAATGAATATCCTTAACGTTTTGCCTTTTTTGCGATTATTTGTTGTTTTTCTCGTTTCGCTATTGTATTGTGCATTTACAGTTATAAGGGATTTTAATTGTCCCATCCACACATCCTGGGCATGGGAATGAAGCCATTAACAGGTGAACAACAATCCGTTGCTCATCTCGTTTAAAGGTGTTATAATAATCAGGTCTCCATTTGTGTTGATCTTAAGTGGCTGCGATGATAAGGGTTGAGTTTGTGCTGATTTTAATTAAATTCATCGTTTAATTTATTGAGATCGTTACTATATATCTTTGAAGAATACTGTTTTGTAGACAGATATTTGATTTTGAGCATAACATATAACATTTTTCTTTCCCTTATTAACACCTGTACCCTGACAAAATAAAATAGCTTAATGCAATAAAATACCTGCATTTTTTCTTGCCTTTTTGTTACGCATAACAAAAGATGCAGATAATTCGCATTCATTCACCGGCAATTACTTAAGCTGTCAAAACAGTTGACATATGTTTTCAAGTACAATAACCGCACTACTATTATGGCGCTTAGGGTACCATCCGATAAATGTGTGTGCAATCACAACAATGGAGCTTAAAGTTACTGAATGGCCTTCTTACTGACCACAATTTCCATAATTGAGCAACAGTTGCTGTGTATGAATGCGTTTGTGCAACAGATTTGTGGTTAACAAAAAATGACCCTGAGAACAGATTCTTCGTTCATTTGTATTGACAGTTCATTTAGTTTTTGGGGGCCTAAGCAAAGTACTTTAAATTTGGGTCAACTCGTAATTGGCCAGATACACAGATGCACAGATTGATTGCTAGTAAGAGGTTAGGGGGAAAGTGGGTGGGGCTTGGCCGGGCAACAAGCAACAAGGTTTATTTGAGGCAGCTCCTTAAGAGACTTAAAAGTAGGTTAGGCTGTGGCTGCCTCAACTTGTAGTCGCTCGGCTTGTCAGCCTTTTGTGCAGTATCTTGGCACAAGCCACCCTTTATCTTTCGTTCTTTTCTTGTTGAACTTTTTCGTGAATGCCACTGCATGCCGAGTGGTGCTCATGATGAGGATGAGCACACGTCGAAGCCTCCACCTCCACCTCCATTCTCCATCCCCAATTCAGTTGCAGGGCATCCCATTCATTCAGTGCGACTCATAATTGATGTTCAAATTGCTGTTGAATGATGCGCTGCTGTCGAGGAAGCACTTGTCACAGTTTTTGTGCCCATTGCTTGATGTTCGTTCCACGACCATCCAATGAGGGTTATGCATTTGATTTGTGACAATTTGATATGCCCTGTACTTTAAGTGTGAGTGTTAAAAGGGTACATTGATTATTTGATAAAGAACATATGTGTATGGAAAGTTTGAAAAATTAACAAATTATTGAAATAAATGCAAAACAATATTTGTCCATTATGTTGGATTGTAGACATATTTTTAAAACCATGAATCTTACTCAACAACATTCGATGAGTATTTCTTAGCTCCTAACTGCCGACTACAAAATTATTATTCCACAACAGATTCGCTCGCGTTTCAGTTATTATATTTATGATGGTTTAGATGAGCGACATCAGTTTGATTAAATTCGTTTAAGTTCGAAAAGCGGAAGCTGTCACAAAACTATGAGAAATGTTGTTGGAGTCTATATAAAATAGATTTCCGCAGTCTTTTCTTGTTCTTGGGTTCAACGCGTGCCACACGTGCCAGGAAATCGGTCTCCTCAAAAGGTAGACAGAAAATACGTTACAACAACTAATTTTCAAGGGCCAACAATGCAGATAGAAATTTATTTATTTTATTGAGCCATGCAGGCAACAATGGACAAGGACCCCCTCTCTTATTTTCTCGCTCTCCATGCTACGTGGAGTCGCCTTGCAAGGAATAAAAAGAAGAAGGACCCTTATTGAGCGTTGTTGCAATGAGTCGCTTTGCTCATTGAGCCTGCGCCAGTCTCGGGGGTTGCAGTTGTAGAATATACAATATATAAAGACGCAGGACACAGCAGTTGTTAGGGCCGTTCTCGTCCTGTTTTGTGTAATTATTATCAGTGATCCCGAAATGAACGTTACTTTGAGCCTGGTGTTTTTCGCCTGGCACGCGTCAAAGTCATTTTACATTGCTTTGGTTTCGGTTCTGTTTTAATAGAGGCGCAGCTGCAGCAAAAACCAACATGACAAATGCATTTTGAATGAAACTTAATTTATATTAAAGCAGATAGTATAAATCTGATCACAGTTGGAACGTAAGAGCCAAAATATCAAAAATTAACCCAATACAATCAGACATTTAAGACATAATTACTGTAAAAGATATTGCTAGACTTTTCTTTTGTAGCTATTGATTTTCTTTAAGGACAGTCTTATGAGGTCGAAATATTTTTGCATGACTGCTGAGCTTAACCAAACTTATATACTAGACATAGGCGTGAAATGTCTCAACTGCATTTTGGCCAGACATTTCGCCGGAAACCAGCGAGCACTCTAACCATTTTCATGGTTGCCGTCAAATTATCTATTCCGGGGTTTTTGGCTTTGGTCGAGCGCACAGCGTGCGCTGGTCGCGATTGCAAACCGACAAACAGCGACCACAGCAAGTGGAACGAGAGAGAGAGAGAGAGAGAGAGAGAAGGAGGAACACTCCCAGGACTTTGAGCCACACTCATAAACACATTATGCATGCCGCCTTGGGGGTACAAAATATCTAAGCTCTTAAAAACCTTAACGAAATTCGTATTTTTGTGAATGCAAAAAGTCTATAAAACCATAACGCGTTTTCTAGGAAACTATACACAGGTAAAATGGTCCTGTCAGCTTTGTTTGTGTCAACACAAACAATGTTTTCCATCTTTTTAAGGGTATTTTGTGTAGGTGGCACATAAACAGATTATGATTTAAAATTAAAATGCGCCTTTTGTCCACAAAATTACCTTGAGATACAAAAATGTTTTTAAAGTTGTTCAAAGTGTTCTAATTATACTTACTTGTGTATGTATGCATAAGTCCGTATGTATTTTACGATTTGCTATAAAAATTTTCAAGGCAAACAATGTTAAGTTCAAGTCAACTTTGGTCTCTCTGATTCTCGTCTCTCTCACTGTATATTAGACCGTTCTGCATAAATAAACCATTAATTTAACATATCGCTGAGGCGCAACGAAAGCAAAGGAAGGAAAAAGACAAAGAAGGTCATGTGTTAGACTTCGTATAGTATGTTGTGAGGCAAGAGTCCTGGGATCGCATGGCATGGTTCGTGGCCAGGTGTGCGCCAAGACTCGTGTAACTTTGAATCGCACACGCAACATGGAACGCGTTCACAAAACTCAAAAAAATATATATTCCTATATGTATATGTTAACTTCCCTTCTTAATCTATGCTGCTGCGCAAAAAGAACGATCAAAAGTTTTGTATGTAGAGCCTCTGGGTTCGCTAGCCACCCTATTTCGTTCCTTTTTATTTAAGATTTGTGAAATCTTATGCAAAATGTACAACTCTCGCACCGACAGGCAGGGTTGTTCTTGTGTGGTTCAGTTAAGCGCAACGACCTTTGTCTTTTGGCCAGAACGGGGAGGCGATTTCGGGCGCACGTCTCTCCTTTCGTCTCTGTCGGGATCGGGGCTGGTTTACTGTATTACTGTACTATGCAGCTGTTGTTTTTGGCTGCGCAAGAGGTTTTAGTTCTTTGAAAGGCTGTGCCAAAGACACCCCAAAAATAATTATAAATCGTCTTTTACTGCTTTGGTTCTGTGCAACGCGTGTGAAAGTTTTCTACATGCGAGTGAAACCTTCTATACACACGTCAGCCATTTTGTTTTGCCTCCATTATCCGTCATCTGGCATTAGAATGGATTTGTGATCGGGTACACAGTCTCACACTTATGAGAAACCCTACTTTTGTCAGGGAATGTGTCAGGAGCGTGTAAGCACACGAGCATGGTTCGCTTAAGTTTCTATGTTCTTTAGCAAATATTGTTATACAAAAGTAGGTTATAGTAGGATCTAATTTAATGTGATATAATCAAAAGTTAAGAAACAAAATTTTGAAAATTAGTGACTGATTCCTAGATTATTATCTTCTTGAACTTAACCTTATAAATAAACAAAAATGTTTACATTCGATTTTTTGGTATATTTAATTTTATATATACTTAATTTTATTTAGTTCTTTATAGATAGATATAAAAACAGAGATTGTAAAGGCTATGAATTTTAGTTAAAAAAATATATAAAACACATATCAGAAAATATTTTTTAAAATTTTTTACTATTTTTCTCCAAAAATATATATTCATATACACCTGGTTGACTCTTAATCTCAATACAGGTTTTATTGTACGTTAAATATTAATATTCCACCCAGCTATGGAGATTATTTCTATACTTTTTGGCAAAGATATACAGTAACTATAAATAATTTTCATAGCTTAAATGGTTTTTACAAATGAGCCAGATGATGAAATCAATAACAAACAAGAAGGCGTAGTTATTTGGTATATTAACTACTTTGGTAGATGCTCCAGTTTTAGTTAAAGAAAGACCTTGAGCCTTGAAAAGTATCTTTTGATGAGTTCACGCTTAGCTATTAATGTGTGTGTTTTTGTGAGTGCTTACAGTTAAAATGCCGACCAAGTCAAATGCAAACAAATGTATGCCGATGTCCTTGATGGCAGCGCTAATGCTTTTATATGGCAAAAAGGACCAAAGCGGGCACACAAGGATGCAACATAATGAGTCACGCACAAGGTTACACGGTTTTAAAATACAGACATGGCAAAACTTCCCGAGAGTTCCTCTTAAATGCAACGGCCACTGTAACCTACAGAGAGACAGACAGAAAATACATTTGGGCTGGGATGGGCGAAAGGCTGTGCTGAAAGGATGCGCAAAGTTAACAGCGAAAGACACGATGCAAGAAAGGATAACTTTACGAGCGGGCCCATAAACGCATTTGCATTGATCAATATGTATGCATGAGCAATGGGTGATTATTTGTTTTGGTCACAATAAAAGCGGCGGGTGGCAAGAAGGATAATGCAAGGAAGATAGCCTTGCCAGCATTTGTGCCATTAGCGCAACGATTAGCGGCTGCTTGTGCAGGGGTTGGGTGGGTTAGCCAGCTAGCATCATTCCAGGAACATGCAATAGAAACTGTTTTTGTAATTCCATGTTCCTTGCATTTTGTTTTTTAAACATTTTTCTATATTTTTTATGAGTTTTCTTTTTATGCGTTGCGTAAAAAAAGTGTTTGTCGATTGCTCAACAGATTAAAGAAGTCAATTTGTTTCCCGGAATGTGATTGCATATTGCATAAAACTCCTTACGTCGCATTTATGGTAAGGGCTTTGTCGAGATGTTTTTCCGGCTTGTTTTTGGGTAAGCAACATCGCAGGACTCTCAGCTCATACTAACTAAGAATGCGCAAGGATTTAGGTAAGCCATTCGAATCATACGTTTGTCTGGAAAACATCAAAGTTGATAAACAATCATAAATATTATCTAAAAAACCCGAGCATTATAAATCCAAAACAATATGAAAAACTAAAAGCACAGATTGTCGCAAACAGAGTTTGAAAAAAATGGCAATGAAATTAAACATTTCTCACATAAAAATTCAAAAAATCAAAGAGAATAAAAATAAAAATAGAAAAAAAAAATCCGCTAGACTAATTTTCCCAGCCCACAAACGGAGTAACAAGTGCGTGTGAATTTCAACAATAAAAGAAAATGAATGGATACAAAGCAAATAAGCAGAGACTCAGAAAATATTCTCATCAGCGCAAAAATGCTGTGCCAAGGATCAGCAAGGATCTCGGGAGCGCACACTAATCGTTTATTATGATCAACGAGCTGAATCAATAAAACGAAACCAAACCAAACGAAACAGAAATGAAAACGAAGCGCCTACTTCAGACGTGTTGTCGTCTTCGTCCACATTTGAGTTGGAACCTGTTTCGCTGTGTTTCTTGGTTTTGAGGGTTGTTGGATGTCCTTTTGTGTGCGTTGGAGTGTTACCGTTTGGCCGTGAGAACTGTCAGCGGGGTTAGAGGGTAACAGGTACAGGCTAACAGGTACAACAAACATATGACACTCTCTCTCTCCCTCTATCTGTATGCAAAAGTCAAATTTTTGTATGGGAATTTGGTATTTGTGGAGTTACCTTGGGAAAAGTGTTCAGCATGCAGGGACTTAACGGAGTGATGGGAATATTGTAAAAATATAAAAACCATGAGAGCAAAAATATATGTGGGCGGTGTCAAAGACAGAACAATTCTATGGGTAATTATATCTTTTTTGAAAATAATATATAATATATATTAAAAATAATTGAGAACTAATCCTGACCTAAATTGATAATATGACCATAAAATAAGATCAGTCGAACTTTACAATCAGCTTAAAAATGTTTTAAGCACACAAATATCACTAACTAATATTTTCATTGTTAAACCAAAACTCAAGTTAAATGAAATAAGTACTTACCAAAGGCTATCTAAATATGACTGCCTCACAAAAGACGAAAGAATACAAACTACAATCTTTCTATACCCGTAGAAAATTGCATCTGTACCCCCCCCATAAGGCATATTTATTTATATATTGGCCATGAGAACGGCCGAAGAAATTGTTATCTTATTCACGTTGGCCACTTCATCAGTGCCACGCCCACAATCTGCGCTTCCAATGAAACTCTTTCAAATGAGCCCAATAAAGGACACAGCTATAACAATAAAATTTGTGAACTTCCTTCCGGTAAGCGGAACTGCACCAGCCACAGGCAAAGAATATATATTGCCCAAAGTGTAGAAATCTAAATTGCAAAATATATGAAACGCACACACACACACACACACATATAAAGAAACATTTATAGAACTGGTCTGTGGGAACCCAGGATGAGGCTGTTTCCAATTTGATGTGGGCCCACCCTCGCACCGATAGCATTGTTATCTTTGCTGTGCTGAGAAAATCTTATTTGTTGTGGCTGAGCTGAGATATATCAAAGATTTCGCTGCTCTCCTGCCTTAAATTGGTTTCCTTTTTTCCACTCATTGTGTGAGCTGCAACAATATTTGTATACAGAAACAGGTTAACAGGTATTTAGACTGAGGATCAGTCAGGATTAGAGACAGCATATCAGCAATGCTCAAGTGGGTGGTCGCTAAGGATACATTAAAAAGGACGCGGCTAGCTTGTAGCTCCATAAAATTGGAGCGCTACAAGAAAAATCCATTCAACTCTTGCATAAATTAGTTGAAGTGTTTTTCAACATATTTGGTTTAGCCAAAAAGGATGCTGGATAACACAAGGGCTTGTTTCGGGTATGCGGCAAATGGTAATTTGATGCTTGCACACTTCTGGAGCGCGGTTAAGTGCTTGACGACAGGTAGTCCTGTTGGCCCTGGGAGCTCATTTGCGCCTTCAAACTCACTGGCGCAACAAATCGCAACGAGCTAGCAAAATGCAGATAATTGATTGTGTTTTTGCGCTCCTAAGTCCTTTTCACAGGGACATCCTGTGGCGTTGGCGGCATCGCTTCTAAGGTGCGTTAATTGGATTTACGGCTATTCAAAGAGCTGGTCAGTATTGAACAGGACTCTCTCGCTCTCTCTTGCTCTATCTCGATCAATTTAAATCACACGCATAATCACACACACAAAAGGATATATCTGAGGATACACCTGTGAGAAAGGACCGCACACAGGTCATGCAAGTGGACTACTTTTGGCGTTCCATTCACTGAACCATGCCCAAACCTATTGTTATTCACATTTCCTTTTATTATTATTAATTTGAAGTACCTCGTACTTCATGCAACTGTTGCGCATCGCTTCCTTTGCTTACTGCACTACGATCCTGCGCCCTGTTTCCTTCCTTCCTGCCCACAATGTTGTTGTCCGGCACTTTTGCACTTCCTGTGGGTCAGCCAAAACATTCTATTGTTAATTTTAATTGTTCTGACTATTTACTCGCTGCGGGTGATGGACAGCAGCGGAAGTGGATTTGAAGCGGCTGATTGTTCTTTCGTTTTGAATCGTGGATCAAAAAACTGAAGCCAACTAATCAACCTCTCTTTGTGGTTGTAATTAATTTAACAAAAGGGTCACAAAAATTGCCTTTATATTTTATCTGTAATGAAATGGCAAAGCTTTTTTAATAAAACTTGAAACATATTTGGCTTTTTTTTCTGTAGCCTTTACATGTCGCGAACTATCCAGCTAGTGATCTTTGCTTAGCTCTTATTCAATGTAATTATTGGTGGAAAAGTACTTTTGAAAATCTGGATTTGAAGGGATTTCATCAATTGCTTAAACTTTGCCAAACTACATTTAAATGTGGAAGGTTCTAATCACATGTCATAATTGTACTTGCAATGCAATCGCTTTTAGCCACGTAAATTTACAGTTTAGCAGTGCTGTACACCTAAAGGTAATAACATAGAGTTAATTAGTTGGTCAATTGGTAGTATGAATAAACTTATTCTTAGCTGAGTTCAGCACCTTTTTATTGCTAAGCACTTGCTAGTACAAAAAAAGCACTGCAATAAAGCAGTCGAAAATGCAGTGCATGCACCGCTTACTAGCTGATTTTCACACCAATTTAAAGCAGTGCCAAGCAGTGCATCGCATTTCTCGCGTTTTTAACGCGTTTTTACACGCTGTTTGGTACTTGATTGATTTTGGTTAATTGCATTGTAAAATGATCTACAAAATTAATTATCTTTTTGGAAACTATAAAGACACGGTTAGGTAGAATCACAATTAGCAGCTCTATCAAACTGCTTTTATCTAGTACTACATAATGGCAACAATCTGAAAGTTGATACATAACTAAAAACAATTTTTCACTAAATTCGTATATGAGTGTAGTGTATATGGCTTCCTTTCTGTCAATTTTGTGACAGCCCATGTGTCGTCGTCATCCAGTCGTTCTTTAAGCCCCACAACTGTCGCTTAATATGTGTGGCACCCAAACCTTTTGAGCTATTTCTCATTTGCAGCTGCTGCTGGACTTTGAATTCATTTTAATTCGCTTTTATTTCTTTTTAATTTTTATTACATTTTCGTATATTAGCTTTGACTTTGCTTTAGTTGTATCCACTTTGAATTATTTGCTGTTTGTTTTCCGCGCTCGCGCATACAGCAAAAAAAAAAACGTATGCGAAATATACAAATAAAGCAGCCAGCAGCCAAGTTTTCGCTACATTTTTTTTGTTGACGTTATTGTTCTTCTGGCCACGGCTTATGTACGGGTCCGGTGTTTGGGATCCAGCCAGGTTCCGGGATTCTGGGCTCTGACTCTGACTCGGAGTTGGACGTTTTGTAGTTTTATTGTACAACGTTGACTGTTTACGCCAAATGTGCGCTGAGCGGAGTAGGAAATTAAAAATGGCGAAATAAAGTTAAATTTTTTATGGCTTGCGCAAATAAGTCACACGACCAGCCGGCCCAGCACAAAACTCTGCATGCATATAGGGTCCACTATCCACCCACCTCTAACCCACACACTCACACATTGCTTGTTAAGCAAGAAAATAATATTAGCATTAAGCGTTTGTCTGCGCGCCTCGTGACAGCCGCGGCGCCATCCTTCGTCCTCTGTATTTTTTTTTTTTATTATTTATTTTACAAAATGGGCGACAAACTTGCCGTCATTTTATGTTTGGCTTTCGTTTTTTTTAGGCGAAATTTGCCACCTTGCCAACCCATCAGCCATAATGTAGTTTTTTATTTAATGCCACATGTGTGGCGCCACCAGAAGCTGAAACAGAAGCAGCCAGAGCATGAGTTACATCCAATTAAGCAGCACTTGAAAAAAGCTCTAAAAAATAAAACCGAGGTGGCGTAGGCGAGGCGGATGTTGGGCAGAGGATAGAAAGGATAATGCCAAGTGGCTCCTTTTAGTGTTGAGAAGCAGTTTAAAACTAAGGATGTCAATATTTTAAACAAAATGTGTTTAAAATGGTTTATTTTCAAGATCTTAGAATATGTATTAAGCTTTATTTTTCAATGATCTGAGAATATATCAAAGCAATTAAAGGAAAATTTCCATAAATCGGTGCTTAATGTTTTTATTTGACTTTTATGTTACCATAATTTATTGAGTCCAAAGTCGATTTTGGTATGATTCAAATGGTATGACAATGCATATTTTATTGATGAGTTTAAGCAATTTCAATTTATTTATTTGATTAAAGTATCAACAACACAGTTTAAATGGAGTATAATGTTTAACATCGGAAAACACCATTTACCAAACTGAATTAATTCTTTTTTAAGAATATTTCTTTGTAACATTTTGTTTGAAGCAGCACACGCGATTTTGGAGCCCATTCGAGCCACACCGCCCACTCTAGCTATCTTTTGTCTCCCGTTGTGGCACTTACCTACCCCAACTGGTGAGTCTTGTGTCAGCAGTCTTAGTTTCATTAGCTGTTCGTGCCTGTTCCACATTTCCGAAACTGGTTTGAGTCCAAAAAATAAAAACAAACTGTTGAAAAAAAAAAAAAAAACAAAACTAAACAAAATACATATGTTGATACACACTTGCACTTTCTTTCAATTAGCTGACAAGTTTGTTATATTTTTTTTCGTTTACTGTTGTCTTTGAATACCCTAATTACCTAATATTCAAGGCGGGCGTGGGTGCTATGTTCAAGACTCGAGAAGCTAACTATGGCGCGGTTCGCGTGACTATCGACAGTCAGCTGTCAGCGAACAGCGGCAAATCTCGATGAAAGGTGTAAACTGTATTCAAATATTTGGCAACAGGTATTCGGTGGACATTTGAATTCTTAAGCTGCTGTCTTTGCCGCTTTTTGTTCAGTTTCTCGCTGAACGTTGAACTGATCATGCCGTGGAATTTGTTTCAATTGTTGCTAGTGTTGCGGCAATTTGTTGTTATTGTTGCAATCTATGAGCAGTGTAATCATCAGCTGGAATTGCAAGCAGGACAGCATATCTACATCAATTCACCATACTATCCTGGCCAGTATCCAGAAGGCAGCTCTTGTCGCTACGCTCTGCAAGCACCCAAAAACCATGTGCTTAAATTCAAATGTGAGCTGCAGCTGTTAACGGTGAGTAGGTGTTAAGTTTTCTTCAGTGACTGATTGAATTACTGTCAAACTTCCATTTAACGAATCTCAAGGCGACGAGAAAAACTTTGTTATAGAGTAAATTCGAATAGGTTTTTGATTGATACAAATGTCAGTGTTCTGGAAAGAATTGGAAATATAGGAAACTTCGTTATGGGGAAGTTCGTTACATGGGAGTTCGACTGTACAAAGACTGATTAATCATTATATGTTCAATCTGTAATAACTTACAAACTCAATAATAAAAATCAAACCAAAATAAGCAACACGTGTATTTTTATATCTTCTGTTCTTCTGTCTTTTTCTGCTCCTTTATTCCGCAGTTAGTTGAAGACACACGCTGCCGAACGGAGGTGTTCCATTTTAATGCCGAGGGCGACGAGCTGTTGACAAGCTCCGAATACTTTTGTGGTACTGGCAAGTTTGAGCGTCAAAGTTTTCTAAATCGTGCCGTGATTTCCTACATATCGCAGCGAAGAGAGGCGGGTGTCACTGCTGCTGTTCCAGCAGCGCTGGTGCCAAAGTTGAGGGATAAGCTGCCAAGCACAACGACGACTACAAAGGCGCCACTAGTTGAGAAGGAAGCGGGGCAGCACAATGAGGATGACGATGATTATGACGATGATGATAACTTTTCAAACGATGTGCTGCACGTGCTGCAGGATGTGGGCGTAAGTGATGCTTTGGCTTACGTCACCTCACTGCTCTACGATGATGATGAGTCCAACAATGGTCGTGAAATTGGCAACACGCCCGCACCGAATAGTAGTTACCAGTTGGCCATCAACTTGGCCCAGTTGCCAAGGCGTAGCAGCACTGCAAAGACTTCCGCAAAACGTGGTCATCGAATTGTGTCCCTTTATCCATTGGGCGTGCCTGGAGGTGGTCGTTTCTCCTGCCATGTCGAAGCTATCACACCCAATTGCGATTGCGGCTGGGGTCAAATCAATCGCATTGCAAGTCCAACAAATGATGAGGCAGCGTTGCATGAGTTTCCCTCCATGGCCGGTGTGTTGACAAAGAAGCGGGGCAATGTATTTTGCGGTGCTGCGATCAGTAAGTAACTAGGGAACTAGGGATAAATGAAAAGACTTACAGAAATAATTTATTTCTTACACAGTTCACCGTCATTATTTGCTCTCTGCTGCACATTGCTTTCTCAGTCCGGAGACAAATCAGGCTTCACTGCTTAGGATTGTTGTGGGTGAGCATGATCTCTCGACTGCCTACGAAACGATCTTGACACGTCGCTACGAACTGGATGCACTGATACTCCACGAGCAGTTTAGCCAGACAAATGGGCAGTTGCGCAATGATATCGCTCTCTTGCGGACTCATACTCCTATTCTGTTCAACCGTCGGGTTGGACCCGCCTGTTTGCCACTGCAGCCAGCGGCGAGTGGTAAGAAGCTGCCACTGGTGGGTCAACAGCTACTAGCTGCAGGCTGGGGCACCACATCCTATGGTGGTCCGCAATCGAATCGTCTGTTAAAGACTACCCTGGACGTAATCAGTGAGGAGCAGTGTCGCAGCTCCCTTACTGAAGGATCGTTGCCTGCGCACAGCTTTTGCACCTACACTCCGGGTAGGGATACGTGTCAATACGATTCTGGTGGTGCACTGTATGCGCGTAGCAATGGTCGTCTCATGGCTGTGGGTATTGTTAGCTATGGTTACGCCTGCGCCACTCAACAGCCATCGGTGAACACAAGAGTCGCCTCGTTTATCAAATGGATAAGAACTAAAACGCCCCAGGTGGCATATTGTCTAAAGCAAACATAAATTAAATAAAAATAACTTATTATAAGACTGTTAATGTGACTAACTTATACTTGACAGAGAAGGCCAAAGTGCATCTTTAACATATCTCGCTGTCTCTCAGTATGCAAACAACTTTGCGCCCCTTGATATTAAGTGGGTGTCAAGTTTGTCGCTTTGGTTGAACGCTTTAACAACAGGCGTAGAACACTCATCGGCCATCATTCATCAGTCAGCCATCAATCATGCATGGAAATCTTAACGCTTGGCTGGCATTCAATAACCCTGCCACCACAAATTGCAATTAAGCGCAAATGTCAACTAATTAACCTCAATGGGGCTGCAGGCAAAATCACAGCCAACGTGTCCTGCCCGTATTCTTCCCTTTCATCTTTTTTCCTGCTCTGATTTATTTTCAATAAAAATGCAACTCTGTACAATGTGCTTTTTTTTTTTTTGTTTTTGTTGCTGCTGCGAGTCTGTCTGTTCAATCGTCTTCTTTTCAAATAAATAATTAAACGTTTGCCATAACATGTGAAGTATACTTTTAGGCTTCAAACCAACAAAAAATCTTCTGACAGTCGCTGCCTATGCGGTTACTGCTATTTACATACGTATAGCCCCATATCATGTGAAAAGTAATTTTTTCTCAACGTTTAAATTAGTATATTGTTTTAGAGGCTGTTATCAATTTTAGCTATAAAAAGCATTATGCATTTAGTTAAATATTTGTTTGTTTTTTATTCAATCGAATAATTCTTTATTTAAAGGGTATTTCATGTGAGTTGTTTTCCGTTGCAAGATATTCAACAACTTCATTTTGCTTTATGTTTTATTTTTTCTTTTCGTATGTATGTGCATATATATTTGTCTAACTGCAATGCACTTTTTCAATACCCAGTTGTTGCCCGCCCGTCTGTCTGCTTATCTGACTATCTCTCAACCTGCCCACCTGTCTAACTAAGCTGCCTGCATTTGGGCGCTGCTTCTGCAATGCCTGCTCTTCTCGCTCTCGTTCTTCTTCTTGTTTCTATTGGCGTTTGTGTGTGTTGTATATATGTTTGTTTTATTTGGTACATGGCAGATGTCTGAGCCTCCTCATCATGCCTTGTGAGGCTCTTCTGTTTGGCACTCTGTTGTTCAATTTACGTAAAACGCGAGCAACAACGTCAACTGCAGTCAGCGGCATCAAGTGTTGCGTGGTGCCTCTGCCTGGTACTAGTGGGCGGCGGGTGATGGGCGTGGCACTAGGCATAGAAATCGTTGGCATGGACTGGGGCACTAATTGAAAAGCAGCAGCCACTAACGGAAACAACATCAACATCAGCCCTTCGTGTCAGTGTGTGTGTGTGTTTATGTGTTTCGGCTCTAGGGAAAATGCAGTTTTTTAACTACAGTTAAGCCACAGTAAACACTAGATGTGATGACCAAAATAAGCTGTATCTAACAAAAAATGTTCTAATGGTTTGTTGCTTTTTATAAACCATAACTATATATTAAAACTTAATAATTCTCTCGTACATCTATTTTTCATTTAAGAGAAGGTCATTTCTTAAATATCATATTTTTACTTCATTTTTCTTTGCCAGCAACTATTCACTGTATGAAGAAAGCGCATTTTTAGCCGTTGTTTTTTGCTCCTTTCCTCTTGAACATTTTCAAATTTCCTTTGCATACTTTTGTGCTGCATTTGATTGCAAAATGGCGTCGATGATGGGCGCGTCTCTGCCACTACAACAGCCTGTCGCGACTGCAACTGCGGCCGTTGCTGTCGTAATATGCGCCTAAACATTGGCATTTAGCTTTTGTTTTGGTGCACCACTGCTGCCGCGCCAAAAAGTATGCAATGCGAAACGACTTTGACTATTCATTAGCGTGTGTGCCAAACTCTAACAAGCTCAAAAAGCAATTTGCAAGCGGCAGCTAAAAATTGGCTAAAATATCGACATGACCAGCTCATGGAATTGACGTTTTGGATAGAACGTCGACTGGTCCTTGTGTATGTGAAGCATTTGTGGGTGGTGCCGTATGCAGCCCGCTTACATAAAACCACGCGTCGCACAAAAGCCGCCAAATTGTTGTTGCATAAAACACATCGAAATACAAAATGGCTGCCCATACATAAGAATAAAAGTGCAAATGAGCGTAAGCCCTCCACAAATCTCTTTGACCACAATAACGCCGAATCCATATCAAATACTGAAATATTTAGCAACATAAAATAAGGATAAAAAAAGAAACAGTACAAAATGCTCGCCAAAATGTTGAGTAATTGTTGAGTTTCAGTAACTTGGAATAGCCACATTTGTTAAACTGTTTTTATTTTTTATTTTTATTTTTTTGTGTGCTGGTCAACATTTGGTTTGTTTTAGTATTTTATTTATCGGCCACATTGTGTGGTCAGAAATTAGCGTCGCTTTGTTGTCCACGTAGTCGGCCAATTAAATCCGTGTACATCAATAAAAATATGAAAAAATGCGTGTTTAGCCTTTTGGTGTTGTGTTCAAGCCTGAGTGATGGCGAATGGATAATATATAAGAGCTTCACTTAGTTATGAAAACACGAATTTTTTTTTATCATTTATTATCTTCTGGTGAATGTTTTTTAGTGTAAAATTCACTTTCACATAGCCAAAGTGAGTTTTACACGAAAAATCATCCAATTTCAATATGCATTCAAATCAAATTACATTGCAAAATTGCCATAGATCATCTTGCGCCTGAACTCTGTCCAGCGGTTTTTGGCGTGTGGCGACATGTATTCATCATTCAATGAATGTCTCAGCAATCTGTCCGAACATCTATCGGCAAAATTATTGGTTGTCTTCTGGCTTCTGCTTTCGTCTTCCGGATAATGAATGGTGCAATTCCTTTTCATTTTGGCGTGCAGTCTGTACGTTCGATGGGACAAAATTGCTGTTCTTGTTGGGCCAAACAATAAGCTGCAGTTGCGACGCATCATGAATAACATAATTAACAATTTGGAATTTTGTTTTTGAGTCAATTTAGAATCAAACAAATTATTCGTTGTGGCTTGAAATGTGTTTGATTTTCTAGTTTTAGTTTTCTGTTTGAATTAGTTTTCATGACATACGACGTGTGTAAACAATGTAAAGAATAAAGAAAAGAGGCTGAGAAGGAATTTCAAAGAAAATGGCTAGTTTTGATTGGCTTGGAGATAGTTAATACTATTCTCGAATAGGATTTGGACAAATTGTTGTCTATTTTCTTTGGTTATTGCTTTATTAATATCTTTGAAGGGCTCTTACCTCGTTTTTTTGTGCTACTTAACACGCAAGTTTGCTCTTCACAAACTAGCGACACACTTTGTCAGATTTTCACGTCCTTTTTATGCATAAAACAGGGCGAGAGAGATATGAAAAAAGTGGCTACAGAAAGGGCCGAATACAAATAAGAGTGCACTCAAGTAATACGCTTCATAATTTTTATTGTCAAGTCTTTTTGGGGTTTGGGCTCTTGGCGTTGTCGTTGTCGTTGTTGCCCCACTTAACAACAAAAGCTGCAAAGCGCTTGGCAAAGAAAAAAAAAAAACACAATAAAGCAAAAAGCGGAATGGAAAAGGCATAAAATGAAGTGCAGTCTACAAGAGAGATTGCAACAAAGCAGAGCAGCAGCATTTTTTACAAAGCAGCATAAATTTTATAATATACAACAAAATCAATGGAAGCAAAAATAAAAAAAATTAAGAAAAAAAGATGGACGTAACCGACTGCGAAATGCTCATATAACAGTTTGTTTTTTCAAAGAGAGGCATAAAATTATCGAAATATTTGTTATCTTCCCAGAACATTTTGTGACCTTAGCGGAGAAAGTTTTCGATTTTTAAATCCTTGTGGGCCTGGCATTTAAATTTTCAGATGCAGTTTATTTTTTTAACTGGGTGGGGAATGTTGTTAGCTATCTTTCTTAAATATAAGGGACTTCAGCAGTAAAAATAGAATGAAATTTTTTCGGAAGTCGCATAAAACGAATATACTCTTTAGCTTCGGTATTAGAGCACAAAAAAAAAAAAAAACAACAAACAACGTCAGTGCAAAAGGATTACGTGGAGAGGATCGCGGGTCGAGGGTCCTGTGCCAGGACAGGCCACTTCTTATGCAAAGCACTGGCCCACTAGCACAGCATCCATTGCCTGATGTCCTCTTTATCCTACCCCTTTTAACCATTCGCCAAGGCATGCAATTAACTTGCCCAGCTGAAATTTTCTGATTTTATTTTATATTTTTTTTTCGTACAGCTCGTTGTTAAGTTGTTGCCATTTCTAGTGTTTTGTGCGAGTTAATTTATATATACAAATTTTTGTGTGTGTATTATTTGTACAATTCATTGTATTTTGCACTTGTTGGCGTAATTAGGCGCGACAGCGCGTTGAGTTTGTCTTTGATGTGCTCGGCGTTAAAATGGACCAAGTACCATCCAGAAAGAGTTCTTGTACCAAAAGAGTTTTTATAATTGCTTAATTATAATTTATGCTGTAGCTGTAGAGTGGAACAAGGAAATGAAAAAAAAAAAATAGTAATAAAACAATATGGTTTCAAAACAGGAAATCTACGAATTCTGTAACTTGTTTTATCGAAATATAATTTACATGATTTATTTTACATCCCACTAATTACTATATATGTATAATCTCAAAGAGGTTTGCATCTGAAACTTTCAAAAGCTAACACTGCCGCCACGTTCTCAAAAACTCAATCCGCCGTAGACCATGCGATGACGAAACTCTGCCCAGTTAGTGCGATGAGTTTGATATGTCTTATAAGGCGCAATCACTTTTTTCGAGAGTGTGGCTTCTCGACTTGGAAATCGATGCTTAGATATGCGCTTAAGCAACTCTTCATCTGCTTCGCGGTGTGTTTGGAAAGGATCATCGCTATTATCATGCGCATCAACGCGGTCATCCCGCAAAGAAGGGACCTCCCATTCTGCTTCTTTCAGTGTATTATCCGGCTCACTTTTTTCCTCCCTTGTTAAGCTTGCCTCCTCATGTTCAATTTGAGGTTCCCTAGACGCATCCTCCACATGTTTGCGCTTGCTCATTGCATTTCTGCTAGCTATAATGCTGTTACGACGGTTTACGGGTCCTTTTCTTGGCATCACACTGTTGTGCATGGCCGCAGTGTCAGTTTTGTGAAAGTTATTCCAATTGCGGCTCTGACGAAGCAATTGAACGGCAGCAAAATTTTCCTCGCGTTGAGGCCATGAACCCCTGCCTTGGAGCATCATGCTCAAGTTTAAGGCATCATTACCTTTTTTAAAAAGGTACTTGTTGCTTCTGCTGTAGTGGCGCATTGTTTGTGTTAAGCGTTGCACGGCTGAAACGCTTTTGGGAGCCATTTTTTTGTATGCTTTTTAAATTAGTTTACCGAAAATTTTGACTACGTATTTGTGTGTAAAAGATTTTTGCTGGCCGAAATAAAAAATAAAACACAATTTTGTTTGACTATGTGAGAAGGTATAATACATAATAAATATTGAGCCTTGGTAGGAAGTTTTCCCATAACTTGAAATGACAGTTGAAGAAATGACTGCTTTAACATTGAAATACAAAAGCATAAAACTTAATTTGTCAGAAAGAAAACATTCACAACTTATTTATACATATCTGTGTGTTATTATTTATTTATTAATTTTTTTTTTTGTATTTGTAGCTGACAGAATGCAATTAAAAATCTTCTACATTAAGAATACACACATAGTACAACAAATCGAAAATTGTCTATATCTGCAAAAAACAATTTTCCTCGTAACATGCACATTTATTAATATTGCAGTAGAAAAGTGTAGGGTGTTGATAGGGGCATTTGGCTTGTTGCCTTGAGAGGCCTATGCAAAATTTAACACAATTTTGAGATAACACAAAAGCCGACAACAATACCGACGCCAAGAAATTGAGTTAGCATACAATTACAACAACAATTATGAGTTGCATTTTACAATAAATGCAAATAGCAAAATCTACAACAATAACTAGCCGAATGCGAAATACACTTAGTGTAAAGATTTAAATCTTGAACACAATTTTAAAATATTTATTTTAACTATTTTAATACAGTTTGTATTTTCGTAATGCAGCTCAAAATTATAAGTATGTACATATAATTTGAAAAAAATGGGATTATTTTATTTTTTTTATCAAGTTATGTGAAATTTTAATCATTAGAAACTATTTAGAATATAAAATTATACAATTTCAACAAAATGATCTTAAACAATAGCAAAAACATTAATAAAACTTAAGTACTTAAACACAATAAGTGTATTAAATGTCAGTACATTTTATAGTACAAACTATGCCAACAGCTGCAGACTTAACTGAATGGGCAGAAGGGTTTGGGCGGTGCAAGTTTGTGCGTTGTTTTAAATGTAGGCAAAACATGTCACTGCCTTTTTAATTTAAATGCAAATTAAGGCTTTTGTCAACACTCCAAGACTGCCAAGCTGAAGCTCAAGACTACCACAACAACGGCAAACACATCACTTGGAGGAGGTGCTGAAGCGGCAAATGCCTAAAATTTCAAAAGAGTTGTCTAGCAATTGTCGAGCATCTAGTTGTAGCTGCCGGCAGATGGCATATGGCATAAGGCATAGGCCAACAATCAATGAACTTACATTCCATTCCACTCTGTATCATCGCAGACAAGTTGAGCCGCCCAAGTAGCGCCACAGCCAGTTGAGATGTGCCGAGACTCGTGTATTGACCCCAATTCCATAGCGCTCTCCACAGGCACGTCCATAGCTGATCACCCCTAGGAGGTACATGCGAGAACGTTGGCGTTGGATAACAGGACCACCCGAATCGTATTGACACGAGTCCTGGCCAAGACCCGTATGATCATATGTACACATTTGATTTGGGGCAATGGTCGCATTATAACGCACGCTGCACTCCGCATTCACAATGGTCATCAGTTGTGCCTTTTGTAGAGTATTCGATTTGGAATTTCCAAAACCTAGAGTACCCCAGCCGGCAATGTCAACAATCTCGTACGTTTCAGAACTAGAACAGTTATATCAGTGTAGACAAAGTTGTAATAAAAGCTACCTTGGACATTCATAACTAAGAAGATAAGGAATTGAATTTCGGTTGAAAGTTTTAGGAACAGATTAACTAAGTAGGCCGGCCACTTGAGATATAATTCCCTAAGCAAAACACTTTTTAATCGGCATAGAAAACTTAGCACCTGGCGCCTGATATTCTGGCGAACAAATAACAAGTGTGTAAATTTTGCTAGCAATTGCTTTACAATTTAAAGTAGCTTGCAAATAAATTAATTAAACTTACGCTTGTGTTTGTCCAAAGGGCAGACAAATGGGTGCCACACCCCTTGAGAATTCCATGGGTGCAACAGTTTGTAGCAAGGCTATATCATTTGTATCGCCAATGCTGCTATATGCTGGATGATTGATAATGCTTTGTATAGAATATTGCGATGCAAAAATAGACTCGCTAGCTGACGAATAAAACGAAATAAAATAAGTAACACAAAAATTAAGGCATAAGGAATCAAAACGTACCACTTCTAAGATCGTGATCACCCACCAAGGCCAGAAGGCGACTGGGCATCCTTTCAACGGTGCAATGTGCAGCGGTGATAATGAAGCGATCACTGACAATGCTGCCACCACAGAATATGGGCAGATTGGAGTTTATTTCTCGTATACCCACCATTGAAGGATACTCGTGTTTGGCTGCCTCCACGCCATTAGCTATGCGCGTTGGCTGTGACCAGCCGCAGTCGCAGGGAACACGACGTGCAACCGCCTGACAACTGAGCCGGGCACGTTGCTGCGTTGTGGCACTGTTCGATTGATAGCCCAGGGATATAGACTGAAAGTTGGAGTTGCGCGTTATTTGACCCATGCGACAAAATCGCTCAGCATCACGAAATTCCATATCGCCGTCGCGTGAGATAAAAAGAAACTTAGACTGGCATACATCCGGATACTGAAAGTATTTAATATCAATGGTAATAGCAAATCTTAGCAACTGACACTTTTTCTTACCACTTCGAAGCGACAAGTCAGATGGATAACATGATTTACTGGTGCTTTTAGCTGGTAACGACAATAGCTGCCAGCTGGCAGTGCTCTGGGAAAATTGAAACTTGTGATGTTGACGGGTTGGTTGGTTTGCAGATTGTACTGCCAGCTGCACTGCTGTTGAGCACGGGCCAGGCTTAAAAGCATAGGAAACAGCAGCAGGAGCAGTAACATTCTCACGCACAATAAAAAGAACAAACGACTGCAAGCTATATCTCATGAATTGCGAGATCTTATAAGAGATTTGGAAACGGCATACAGTAAATAAGTAATATATGGCCATGTATGATAAGACGTAAGTAGATTACCAAGTCAATGCCACGCGAGTAGACTTTTGTCAGCAGAGGGATTTGTGCCTGAGGCAAACAAGCCAAAAGTCTCTCAAAAGACATCATATTTACGTAAGGTATGACAAAATATATAAATAAATAAATTATACTCTCTGTGAATGAATGACGAATATTTAAAATGTCTTGCGTAGCTACACTGTAAAAACAAGTATAGTAACATATGTGTTTATTTTTTCTTACTTTTTGATCTTAGTATTTTTGTATTAACTTATAAACAAAGGTTCCTGGTTTGCACGGATTTGATTTCTGAGCGCATATGAAAGGTATAATAAATATGCGTTGTAATTTTCAGTAAACACAATATATTTCTAATACAGAACTGAAAACAATTCAAAATTCTAGTAATGATGCATTAATACTTTATTGTTTTACTTTGGAGTTTTTTTCTGCGAATCAGATACGAGTTTTTAGGAAGATATATTTTAATTAATTTAAGGCAACTGGACAGTAGGAATTGCCGATCTTCCAACGTATCCAGTTCATATAGGTTGTGACACGCGTGTTAATGCCCATGGAATAAGCTGCGGCGGCGCATGTTTTGCCAAAACTAATGATACCCACAAGGAAATGTTTGTAGCGGCGGCTAATAACCGGACCGCCAGAGTCATGCTGGCAGGAATCTTGTTTTCGGCCCGCATAGTCATAGGTGCACACTTGATTCGGATTGATTATGGCCGAATCCTGATATTCCGTTTGGCAATATTGATTCTTAGTCACCATCAACGTTACCTTTTGCAGCATGTTGGCGGTGGGTCCAGCAAAGTAAACGGTGCCAAAGCCAATTATATCAACTAAATCTTGCGCAAAGTCATTGGTTCTAAAAAGGCAGATCAATTGGGAGCAATGAAAAAAATGCTTGTCAAGCTTTACATTCGATTCTCTACTTACGTGCCAACAGGTGGCAAACAAATGGGTCCCACACCACGTGTCCACTTTATATTGGATGCTGTGATCAATATGGCTATATCGTTAACTGGATTTGGATTATTCTGATAAGATTCGTGTCGCACCATCTGCTGTATAGGATACTGTGCGTAATATTTGGAGCTGGTGGCTGTGAGAAAAGCATTCTAGAAGTACATATTTATTTTTCAAGTTTATAATGCATGCAACTTACGATTTTGTAAGTTATTGGTGCCGACAATAGCCAAAATTTGGGTAGCTTGCCTGACCAGCAATGTGCAATGAGCAGCCGTTAAAATATATCGATGTGAGACTAGAAAAGTTAGGAATAAAATAATAATAGTTGTTAGCTTAATTGTGATATGTTTGAGGATAAGTTGAGAGATTTGTGTAGCTGCTAGAAAAAGTTGTAATTGAATGTACCAATCTTCAGTTTTCATAAGGTTCATCTGACAAGTTCACTGTAATCATCGGTATAAAATTCACCTCACTGGTAATCAAGATTTTCAACAGCTTCACTAATGCTAGTAAGAGACCTACCGACTACACCACCACAGAAACTAAGCACATTGGAGGTGATATCCTTAAGCGCCACCATGCTTGGATACTCATTTGGGGCAGCATTCTGACCATTGGAGATACGCGGTGAGGCAGACCAGCCACAATCACATTTCTGCGGCATGACATCCACCGTGCACTTGAATTGACCCGTGTTACGACCCGTTGAGATGTAGGCAAAGGTTAGCTCAGTGAAGAGGGATTGCCTGTTAATAACGCCGCGGCCACAAAAGTTCTCAGCGCCGCGCAGTAACAAATCTCCTTCAGTGTCAATCCAAAAGTTGTCCGTGGTGCACTGTCCATTGTTCTGCGAGAATTATTAAGTTGTGTTTTTGCGTTAAATAAATACAAATGCAAAAAAAAAAAAAATCATTTACCGTTGGCAAACTAATGCTGCACTCTAAAGCAATATAGTGATCAACGGGAGCTGTTAGTTGATACCGACACGAGGTGCCCGCTGGATAGTTGTTGGGGAACAGGGGCGACTCAAAGAACGCGCGACCCTTTTCCAGTGCAAACGCATTATCGCAGCCCTCAAAGTAGGCCCTAGCAGCAGGCAGTACCAGCAGGCAGCTGGCGATTATTAGCAAAGAGCTCAGCATTGTGACAAGACCTTACAGTTTCGATGCCAACACTTAACTGGATCGCAATTAAATGCCGCCCCCAACTAATGCTCATACTTTGGCTCAGACAAGCAAGCAAACAAACAACCAAAGCAAAAGCAAAAGCGAAAGCCAAATTAACCAACAAATTGCCTTATTGTGCTGCTATAAAATGCGACAGCAGTTGATAAAACAGAGTTTGTGAACACATTGCGCATACGCCACGTTATTTCGCATAACATTTACTTTACATTTCAATGATTGTAAGCGCTGCACTTGTGCAAATGTAACGGAAAGTTATGTTCAACTCACCTCGACCTCCAATTGCATTTGGTTTTGAACTTGGCCAGTTGATAATCGGTAAACGTTTGAGAATTTTATGACTGCTGTTGAGTTATTATTGCTGCCAACTTCAATGCGTCACAACTGATAAGAGTTTAAAACTTACATTTACCTAACGGTAGCGAGGGCTTATTGAGTACTCGGTTATATGACATAACAATGAGCGAATTGTTGGACCATTCAAGCAAATTATCGATATAGAATTTATTTTTTTTAAATCTCATATTGAAGTTCTTTTCCTGTTAGGCATCGGGGCTGTTGGAACAAGTGTTTATTTGTGAAATATATAATAACAAAAATGCTTTTATATGTAATTATTAAAATTTTATTCTATTTTCACTTATCTTTTGAATGAACCTCAATCCATAAGACACTGACTGAGTTGAGTTAACACAGACATTAAATATACCCAGAGTCTTCTGTATTACTCACAACATTCAAATGCTACTAGTTCCTGATAAAATTTGTGCTAAAAACAAATAAACACGCTCTCAATAATAATAAAAAATAAACTAAACAAAGGAAAAATAGGGAGAGGGTCGGAGTATGAGACGTCAACGTTCTGTCACGTTATTTGAACAGATTAAAATTGTTGACAATGCTAACCTTAATTATATTTAAATAGGCTTTTATTGGCTCCACCTGTTTGTGTGTAAACAATTGGTTACAACTTAACTTTATCTCTACAAATATGTGTAAATCGTAAAAGTAAAGCTCCATTCTTACCTAATAACGCAAATATGCGAACATCAACAAAATAATTTATGATACGCAAATAAACGTTCAAGTAAATTATTTTGTTTTACTTCTTTGCTTAAACCAAGAAAGATAGCCAATAACAATAAAAATCGTGAGTATAAGTCAAAACACATTTTTTTTTATATCCAGGGCTTTTTTAATATGACCTGACTTTTAGATAAACAACGAAAAGACGGTTTAAGAAGCTGTTAATAAACTTGTTTATTAATTTGAACTGCGCTCATTAACCAAACATTTTAAAAAAATCAATTTTTGCATCGTGGCTTTAAATTTCTTGTTTGTTTATGTTCAATTAACTTTTTATATTCATTTGCTCTTTATGAAAAACATAAACCTATTAAAAACGAAAACAAAATATGTTAAAATTACAAGAAATATATTAAAAACACGAAAGCTGGCAGCTGTGCCACAGCCGAGGAAATTTCCACAAAAGGTAACACACAAAAGATTACTGAAAAGGAAGTAAAAAGCGCTACGCATAATACCTAAATATGTGTGGCGTGAAAAGAGAGCGACAAGAATCAATATGAAATTGACTTTGTGCAAAGCGCAAATGGCAAAAAGAAAATACAAAATTCGACTGCCTAAAAGCAGGCTACAGTTTTTGCCCAAGCCAAAACTCAGTTTATAACGCTGCGTTGTGTAATTATAATATAAATTTTTGTGTGCCAACACTTTGGAAAATGACTCTCGTTGCAGTTTTGTCCCTAACACTTTTTTGAGCTTTCTATTATTGTTATCTCTCTTCCTCACTGTTATGTCTCTTGCACTCTGTCTATGTATTGCTGTGTCCTATGTTTGTATATAAGGCAGCTAGCAGTATGTATGTATGTGTATACATATTTTCTAGTCCCATTTTTTGTGCAATTCTCTTTGGGTTTTTTATTCGCATTCGCATTTTCCACTAATTTGACTTTTGTATTGTTGTGGTCGACATCCCCAGCCCAGCATCCAAGCTTACATGCCTCCCATAGAAAAGTTAAATCACATTCCCCCCTCCCCAAACTATGCCATTTCACCCCCTCATTTCTACCCTACGCCATGTGCAGCAGTGGCTATGTGTTAGAGTTTTTTTATCGTCCTTTTGCTTTCCACCAATCAGCTCAACGCATTCTCCGTTTGCTGCCCATCTTTCTGTCTGTTTGTGTGTGTGTGTGCGTATGCTTGTTTGTGTGGGTATTTTGGGTGGATGGGCTACGCACTTTTTGACTTTGGTTTGAAACTGGGGCCAAAGTGGGGTCTGTGGCAGGGGCAATGCGTTTTCCATGCATTGGTTGGCTGTCGAATGTTGTCCTACAGCAGGGGTTGGGTTTTATCAGTGTGTGTGTGTGTGTGTAGGTGCTTTTGGTTGCATTTCGAGTGCCTGTCATTTGATGTTGCTGTGACTTTGTGGCCATATCATTAATTGCCACAAGCAGCAGGCCATAAAAAGTAGCACACAAATTAGTGGACAACACGTTGCATGAACAAAAAAAAAAGAGATAGATTAGAAAATAGAGTAACTAAGCAGATAAAAAAAGTGTGTCTGTTAACTGATGCATGATCACAGGCATATATGTATATAGGTAAATCAAAGAATAGAAAAAGTAAAGGTTAATAAGTATTCTATTGAACATTACAAACGCAATGGCTATAATAAAACTGATAATAACCAACAATATATAAAAAAAATAAATACTGTACAGCAATGGTTAACTTTTGTACATTATATTTACTGAATCTTTAAATAAATATGCAAAAAATATTAATAAATATTTGACAACATTGACTTTTGATTTCATTATCGTAAATCAACTGAATATTTAGTTATGCGGCATGCTGAACAGTAATTGCAACAGGCGCTTTATTTTCAGCAATAGTTCTTATATCTATAAGGCTGTTTTAACGTTCAAACGCTATTCGTTTAACTTTGCGCCTGTCCATTTTAGCTACACATGCAACCAGTTTATCACACACACACATACACATTCAAACGCATACACAATCAATTTGCTGGAGCTTCAATCACAATAAATCCGTACAAATTTCCGTTATACATCTATATCCAGAGAGCCCCAAAGAGGAACGACAGTAATAAAAACTTTCAAATGCAAACTAAGCAAATTTTAATTAATGGAAAATTGCAATTAAAAAATAAAAAACCCGAACGTTTGCTATCTCGCTCCCACGCAACCACCACACCTGCTACAGTACAATTTTTCATTACGTAGGGAAGCAGAAACTAAAATAAAAAGAATAAAAAAAAAAAACAAATAGTAGTTGGAAAAAATGCAATCAAAATGCTGCCTAGTAAATGCATAAAAAACAAAACGCACGAATGCTAACATACAGAAAAAAACACATTCATATACATATATACATGTGTGTGTACATGCGCATACATAAGTGGATGCGTGTGTGTGTGTGTGTGGCGGGTGGGGCTGCTAACAAAATAGGCGTCATCTAAGCAAGCAGTGCAGTTGATGCTGCGCTTGATGCTGCTCACTGCGACAGCGAAAGATGCTGGCGGCGCTGCCAACATTGCCCGATTAACATAAACACGCAAAAACATTAACACCGCCGCAGCCGCAGCCGCAGCCAACCAACAGCCAACGGCTCCAGCAGCAGCAACAACGACGACGACGACGACGACGCAGTTAGAAAACAACAACAACAACTGCACACGTCATACATAGATAACGCGGCGTATGTGTAATGTGCAAGGGAGATAGCATGTTGTCATAGTTGGTACTCGCTCTGCCACGCTCATTACACTCATTTCGCATAGTTGTTACAGCATTTTTTTTTCATTTGTGATTTTCTGTTTGGCTGTAGTTGGGTGCGCATAGGCAATTTTCCACATTTTCACACACAGACGCTCCAGCCAGCCAGCAAATGCGAAAAAAGTCGACACGCATACGCCGGCTGCGCAGCAAGCAGCACCAGTTGGCGGCCGCACCCCCAAACCCAATCACAAAAACGCGTTAATATGAAAACGTGGCGCAAAAAACTACACACAGTCACACACATAAGCGGCCTTCTCCCTCTGCTCTGGCCTCCCTCCAATGCGCCACAAACGTCTGTCAGCCAATCACAGAATTTGTTTACGAATCGCCCGGCAAAAGCAACACAAAGAAAATGTTGACGGCAGCGCCAACGCGCGTTGGCATCGAAAAATAAAAAGAGCGTCGCTCATTTTGTTAAATTTTTCCCACAGCATCAAATGGCCATGGCGTGCACTCGTTCTCTCGCTCTCGCTCTTACACTCTCACACTTTCATACACTCTCGGTCTTTGCAGCTCTCTTGTTGTCGACGTTGTCGACGCTGGCAGCGACGCTTGGCACATTTTTTTTCTTTGCTGCTTTGCCTTACATTTTCCACTGTTGCTCATTTGCGCTGCGTAAAAGGTAAAAGAAAAGCAGCCACGTGCGCTGCCCGCAGCGACGTTAACGTTCGCTGCCAAACGTGCGCACCAAAAGAGTGCTCAAAGTTACGCTCTCTTAGTGCTGTGTGCCGCTCTTTGGTTTTGCCAACTAGCGCTTCGTTGAGTTTTTGCTTTGGGGCGCTGTGTCTACGACAACAACGCGAACCTCGCTTGCTGTTGTTGTTGTTGTTAGATGTGTTTTTTTTTGAGGCGTTTGGTTGGTTTGACAATGGAAAGAGTAATAGGATTTCGTTAGCAGGTTAATTTTTTTTCAATTAAAAATTTTGATGTTCTAGTTAATGCAGTTTATAGTTTATGCATATGTATTTTTTTATATTTATTAAAGATGGATTGGTCAATCAATATTTTATACATATAATATTGAGAATATCTTAAAATTACTTAAAATACTTTGCATTATTGGTTAGGCCATGTAATAATAATTTTTATATTTTTATAATATTAATAAATTAGTTAAAAACTAAGTTCATATTGTGTCATAAATCGAAGATTGATTGGACAGTAAATTTTTAAGCTATAAAAAATATATTTATGCATCTTATGCAATATAAGACGAAGATTTGTTGTTCCTCACTTTTAATATTACTTTATTTTTGGGGCATTTAAACTCAATTCTCCTTTTTACGCCTTAAGATACAATTTTCATAAAATATTTAACACAAACCCAGTTAACCCAATTAACCCAGGCATTACTTGAACCCTTTAAGACGTATTTGGTCATGGGAAAGAAAAGCGCTTTAAGAAGCAGCCAACGGATAAGAGCTTTCAAGGCAAAACGCGTTAATATACATAACTTCCGAAATTAATAACTTCTATTAATGAACTCAAAGGGAAATTCTATTAAGTAACAATCGATTATAATGCTTATGACCTGCGTGCCAAGTTGCCACTTTAAGGGGTGAGTCCCGAGAGGAGAGGTGAGAGGTGGTTGCACAATGGATAACAGGTAAACAAAACGTAAGCATAACGCATTAAATGTTAATGTTGCCTAATTGTGTAATTTGGTGTCGCATTTAATGTCATTTACATTGACAACAAATGGTGGCAGCAGCAACAACAACAACAACAACAATAGCACGCAATTGTTACCATAATGGAGTCCAAAACGAAGTGAGCCTAATGAACAGTTGGAATAGGCAGCAAAAGTAAACGCTAATGAAGTAATTACAACAATTAATTTAATTATAAATTAAGCTATTGTTGCTTTTGTAGCCGAATGACATTAACGATAAGGAAATGAAGGTAAATAGGAGCAGTGGGGGGGGGGAGGTTGCTTCCTGCGTTTGTTTTGTCAACATGTTTACAAAGGACAATGAAGGACAACAGCGCATGGCTTCCCTTTCTCAACATGACCTTAAATTTCCCTTGAAAAAAAAAAAAACAACAAATTGCTGCGATAATTGAAAAGTAGCTCAAACTCAAACCATAAACTGTTTACCAACTTCATTAATATTGAATTGAGTATTGGCAACAAAAAAAAGAGGCGCCGCGCCCTCTGCACTTTTATCTGCAATGCAATAATTTACAAATTATCAACAGTCGCACATGCGTCGCAGCTGCTGCAAATGCACAATCATTATTATTATTATTTTTCAGTAATTTTCAATAAATGCCGCTTGGCTATCGTGTGTCTGGCATCAGCGGTTTGGCGTTGGTAGGCGTGGCATAATGCAGAGATAATTTTAATTTTAATTGGCTTATTTAATATTTCAATTAAGTGGCAAACATTGGCAGCCAAAACCAAACCAGAAACCATAAAACCGAAAAACCCAAAGCCCTAACAGGTGTGAAAATAAATGTGTATGTGGCACATAAATATTTGTGTTGTAAAGCTAATGAGTGCCACAAGCGAAACACACACACACACACACACTCAGACACACTTAAGTACAGTTCAATGCAGCTTGGTGGCTGTGCGATGCGTATGCGTAATGTATATATACATATATGATGTTGATGTTGTTGCCTGTGGCTGCGATTAAATATATATATAAATGTGTGAATTGCTTATAATAGGCAAATTAAATATATTAAGTGCTTGTTAAGTTTGATGAGCTAATAGAGAAATTATGCCTGGGAAAATGTTAATTGTAATTACTTTAAATTGATGAGCTAATTGTGAAATTATTTCATATAAGACTTTGATTGAATGTTAATAGACTTAAGTTGTCATTTGAGACAATGAAAATTAAAAGAAGAAATAAATTCCAAACTAAACAAAGACTTAGATAAAGTATAAAGATTTAGTAACAAGTAAAGTATTTGTTTTACAGCACTGGCAGTAGTGGTTAGGTAGTTAAAACTGAACAAACCTTGTTGGTCAAAGTCGTAACAAGATCCTTTAGACCTAACAAGTTCGCAAATTTTGTAGCTTTCCCTTTCATCTCGTCAAATTTTGCGCTCGACACATAAACCGTCATGCATATCGCCTAATTGAGTACAAGTATTGTAAATGGCGCCCCATTTGCCCAAGGGCTGACCCAACAACATACAATACACACAACCAAAACATGCCACAACACACAATGAAAAAGGGTTCAATAGAAAATCCAAAAACTCAATATTTGAGCACTTGCAACACATGGCAGGTAAGTTAGCAAGAACGTGGCTGGAAGCTGGTGTTGCAACTTTAGCTACTTCTTCTGCTTCTTCTTCTTCTTCTATCGTCTTCTATCGCCTTTTGCCAGCTAACGCCCCGAAAAGTTTTGGGGGGGCCAAACTAAAGGTAGTACAGAAATTAGAGTCTGGGCGGCAGCGGCGGCTCTTTGCGGTTTTTGCTGCATTTTGGTGTGCAATTATATAATGAAGTTATAAAATTCCCTTACAACGCTGATCAGCTATGACTATGCATCCTGACAAGGATGTGAATGCCAGCGCTAAGGTAACCAGTGAGTACGTGTGTGTGTGTGTGTGTTGTGGAAATTTTCATTCGTTGGCTGACTTTTGTTGTAATTTGATTTTTGGTTTGTTGGCTTTTGTTTGAGTTCGCGGCGAACTTGTGCAACGGAATTCAATTAAGAAATGTCAAAATTTTATTGAACACAATGCGCATGCAGGTGCTGTAGCTGTAGTTGTAGCTCTGGTTCGGATGCTCTTGGGCATTAAAAACGGGTTCCAGAGGTTCCAGGGGAACATTGGGCGTGGCACCACAAATATACAACATCCGTACATTAATTTAGACACGCCAATAACCTTTGCGCACTTTTGCAGCATCAATTTTCATTAAAACGCGCCACAAAAAACATACCGAAAATGAAATACAAAAAAAAATGAGTTTAAACTTTTTTTTTTTTATATCCGCGTACGCGAAAAGTTAGAAACCGTAAGCGGAAATGAATCCCATGTGCATAAATACGTATAAATCCAAAAATAAATTGAATTAAAAAAGGCAAAACCAAAAATTTACAAATAAATATTAAAAAAAAAGAATATTAACGCGAGCAAAGACAAAAACCGGAGTCCAGGCTGGCAATTGGAGTGAGCATAATAAATTCGAGCATCAGACTTTGTTTGGCTTAGTCAATGGTCCAAAAAAAAACCAAGCAAAATGCAGAGCAGAAAAGCGCAAACAGCGAAGCAAAAAATAAAAACATATAGTAGGAAGAGAAAAAAAAAGGAATACTATACTGAACCGAACCGAACCGAAATCGCGAATTTATTGTAAATGAGCGCGCAAAAGGAGTTGCTGGTGGGGTCGAAAGGGGTTACTGAAGAAGGATGCCAACTGTGAGCAGCTCAATGATTTTTAAATAACTTTTGTCTAGCTTTAAAATTTATAGTAAGCGCCATTTTATGGCAAACACTTCCCACACACAACTAACACACACTGATTGTCTTCTCCCTTGTCCTCTATAAAAAAGAGCGCAGAAAGATAAAGGGAAAAATACATTAAGCACTTTGCATACACTAATTACAAGCTTAGATGAAGAAGATAGAAGAAAACTAGCTATATTATTTTCAAAGGTTGATAGAGTTAAGCTTAGAATACTTTCTTTATTTAAGTTAAATGTACCATATTATTCCAAAAAGCACAAACTTAACAAGATCATTGAACAACTCTGCTTTTGAGCAGCGCAGAAAGAACAACTCATTTATCTTATTTTGTCAAAAAATTGTCATCGCAACAGAGGCTGAGAGAGAGAGAGAGATGTAGAGAAAAGGTCGCATACAGAGTTCTCTGGCTAAGCAGTCTGTCTCGTCTGTCGTCTGGCCGTCCCTTGTCCAAGCACATGAGTTTGAGCGTTGGTAGTATGTTGCTTGGGAGCTGGATAGATGGAAGCTTGAAGCTCTATATTGCTTGATGGTTTTTGATGGGGTTTGTGTCTGCGCTTTGTTGACAGCAATTGTCACAATTACAAGTTGATATGTCCTGGCCAGCTGCGGCGTCCTTGTCCGTCTCACGTCACACACAACTCACGACAGTTTGCAGCTCGCGTCGCTAAGTCAACTGATTTAAGTAATATTTATGCTAGACGCGACGAGAGCGTTCAATGGAGCAAGTGATAAGCGTCGCCTGAGTGTCACTCCGCTGATTAATGGCTAAAGTGGGCAATGGAGGTAACACATAAATTTTATTATGTTAACACGACGTAAGACACAAGTTGCAGGCGTCATTTTACCTCGATCCCTTGCTATTGAAACAACTATGTTGAACCACTTCTAGCCATTTTTTTAGTGTTGTTTTTTGCCTGCAAATTGTTTAATTTTCTGAGCCGCACATGAGAACATTGATTACAACCCCCCGCTGCAGCTGGGCTGTAGCACCCACTGAGTCGCAAATTGAGGCACATATGTAAGTAAGTTCGAGATTAGTTTGTTAACTTGAGGAACTGAATGTTCTTATGCTAGCATCATAAAAACTATAAAAATTACTTTAACGAATTTATGGCTTAAATAAAGGAATTCAATGTTGGATATTTCTTGCAATTAAAACTTTTTGTTTAATATTTCTACACTTCATAAGCTACCCTCGTGAGTAGGTTTTTTTTCTTTTTGCCTGGACTACTCATTTAGCTGACCGCAAAAGTTATGTTGTCTCATTAACTTTTAACTTGTTGGCTGGCTGGTAAAAATGTTGGCGTTGGTTATTTGAGCCTTTTTTTTTTGTGCGCTCACTTCAACTCGACGCCGGACTAGAAGGACATTGTTAAGTTAACGAGCGCTGTAGAAATATTATTTTTATTAAAAAAGACAAATATTGTGGGAGGTAGCAGGGCAGTCCAAGTGCAGCCAGCTTCAGAGTTTCGGTTCCCAGAGTTCCATTCTTTTTTTTTTTTTTTTACGTTTTTCTCCTCTCTGTTTTATGGATTTGTTTTTGTAGCTAGTGCTAAGCTTTTGACTTGACAAGTGAGAGGAAAAAATATATAAAAATATACGAAAATTAATTTTAATGCAACAGTCGGAGGTCATGTGTAAGAGACAGTGAGAAAAAAGAGGAATTGTTGAAAAAAGCTGAAATTACATATGATGTTTTAATTAGTGACATACTGGTCGTATGTGTAACATTTGCACAAAAAAGAAATGAAATGTTGCATCAAATGGAAAGCATTCGTTGCCACAAATAATTGGCTTGGCTATGCTTTTGCCATTTTGCTTTTTTATTTTATTAAATAATCAAATACATTTTAATTGCATCCAAGCGAAGCTTTTGTGTTCTAAATGAAGATGATTGTGATAAACGCAACAACAAACCGAAAAATATATTCAGTAAGATTGTGTTGGATTGGTGGAAAAGTTCTTAAATCTGTTAACGGATAGACTTTTTCCTATTTTAGCTACCTCAGTTGAGACATATTTTTAGTTGTGTTTCATAGCGAAAGTGCTGCATTTGTAGAACTTTGCTGCTGGGTAAACTCATTGCATTCAGTTCTGTTAGTCCTGGCACTTCTTGTACGAGTTTACAGTGTTCGGATGAGCGCGTTTCATTAATGTGCGCAAAAGCGTTCACATTTTTTGCACCTTGCGCTGTGCGATTTTTTAGTTTGCTTTGCCATTTGCCAGTTTTGTGATTTTAGCGCGGAAATTAAAATTTGCGCTTGCTGGCTGTTGCCCTTGCAGGCAGCTGTAGCGCCTCCAAGCAACCAACACCCAAGCCCCGCCCACTTAATGCAATCTAAGCGCAGCTGCTGCATCATTACAACAGTGCTGGTGTGTGAGTTTGTGCTTCCGCTCAGATTTAATTTTGCAAAGTAACGGAGGGAGAAAAAACGCGGCCCGTGTAGCCAGCTAGCCAACTATGCGCCGCCTGTTTGAACTTTTTTAGTTTGGAGCTTTTTGTTTTTTATTTGTGTTTTTGCTGTTTCGTTACTGACTATAATTTAATTCCGTTTGCATTTTTCATTTGCGGCACTTTTGGCGTTTCGTTCTGCCCAGGTGTTGTGAGTTATGTGCACTGAGCTTTGGGTTGAAAATTAGAAAAAAATGTGGGGCGAGAGAAAAAATGGTTATTTGGTCAAAATATGTGAGTGTGTGTTTGAAAAATCTCATGAGAGTTCTGATGTGGCTTCAAAAATATATATAAACATTTATGTGTGCGATTTTTGTATCTACACTGCAAAAGAGTTGGCCATTTTATGTAGTTAAATATGTTTAAAGTTAGTTCAGATCTAAATGTAGGGTATTGGCAGGCGACTCACCCTTGACTGATTGACATTAATATTTAGTTAGTTTTTAAATTAGATTGAAGTGCTTGGGGATGCATAATAAGTATACGACACGTTGTACACTTGCAAGTAGTGCCACTTTACTTAGCCTATTGAGCTGTTGAGCATGTAATAATATCAATTAAAGTATATATATACATCAAAAGCGATACAGATGCCTAAAGAAAAACATTAAAATGTTTTGATAAATTTATTAAAATTTCAAATAGAGTTTTTACTTCGATGCATTCCAGCTGCCCAATTCCAATCAAGCATGTGTTTATATTTTAAATAGAAAACTTGTAAATATATGTATAAGAGAGTGGCTTACAAGGGCCAAGAAGTGAAGCGAGTGGAGGCAGCTAACATCTTTGCAGGAAGTAATACAACTTCGACTACTGCCTTGAACACGTGATTAGAAAGTTTTCTCTGCATCGATGTTGTGTGTTGGTTATCTGTGTATGTGTATGTGTGTGTGTGTGTGTGTATGTTTGGGCAAGTGTATGTTTTTCTACTTTGTATGCACTTAATAACTTTCGCATACTTTTGCACATTTTATGGAAAATTTTCTTTTAATTTTCTTGCTAATATTCTGCACGACTTGCGTCAGTTGCCCCAAACAGTGCGTATATACGTGTGCATGTGTGCATGTGTGTGTGTGTGGTCATGTTTGCACTCATTATTGTTGTGCTAAAGTAAATCAATTTATAGTAAGTTTCAAGTTTTTTGTAAGGTTGCCACATTGCCAAAGTGCAGCTTGGCGCAATTCTATGAAAGTATAAAAGTTTTTGCTTTGCAGCAAGAAAACACTTTTGACCAGCGGCGTTATGAGTTTGCCCTTCGCATGTTTTTCTTTTTTAATACCTGTTTCTAGAAAATTTCTACTATGTGGTCATACATATATTTTATAGAGTGCAGCAATTAATTTTGCAATATTTAAGGCTATATAAATATGTTATGTATAATATTATCTTAAAGTAATGTGAAAGATTTTTGTTATTTTAGCATTTTCTTCTAGGTAAAAATAATATTATTTTATTGCTTGTTTTCTGCTTTTCGCCTCTAAAACAAAAAGCTTTTTGAACATTCTTCGTTTTGGTGTAAAAGTTCAAAATTCAGCTATTGACGTAAAAATGCAAAATAATTAAATAAATTAATGCCTTCAACTTTTTCAAGTCCATTTTCAAACAATATATTTATATTTATGTATATATGTATATATTTTGAAACTTAATTGCATTTAGTGCAAATAAACTTAAACAAATAGAAAATTTCGATAGAAACAATGTTCAGCGAAAGTTTGTAATGCACTTTAGTAAATGCAATTATTGAAATAATGCAGAAAAATGCAATATCACTAAAAATATCAACAACAACAAAAAAGTCATCTCTAATTAAATTTTGTGGCATGACAAAATAACTCGATTGAAGTGTCTGTTTATAAGTTGCCATGATTTAGTTTCGGCTTGATAGATATTGACGCTTGTTCAAGCAGAAGGCTTTTGGCCAAGCTTTTACAAAATAAAATAATAAAAACCTATAAAACTCTCGCACTCAAAACTAATAACTACTAATTTGGCTACAGAAGCTGCCCTGTTTTTAGTTTATAGTCTTTTTTTGGTGCCGTCTTTGAATGTTCCTTCAAGTTTTGGCCGAGCCATGGCAACCGCAAGCTTTCAGGCAAAGTCAGCACAAGTTGAAAGCAAAGAGTGTTTATAGTTTATTGTTGATTGAACACTAATTAAGTTGCCCAGTGCAAAAGGCAGTGCTGAAAACTTTTGCCAGCTTTTTTGGCCATGATGAAGATGCGTTTGCCATATACGTCGTTGGTTGATTGGTTAGCCGTCAGTGTCCGATTGTCCGGCTTGTTTCTATGATGTATTTCTTATAATTAAGCAAAATGCAGTCGATACACATAGCCCTTTTTCCCCCCATCCGCCCCCTTCCCCACAGGATGTTATGTGTAAAAGTTTTGCAAAAACTTAAAAAACTTTTTGCTTGTGCATTTAATAGCAATAATAATTTGTAGTTTGTATATTGCACAATGTCTTGCCATAAGGTTTATATTGCAGCCCCTCTTACCTCAAATCATACCCCTTGCGCCAAGTGCTGAAAACTTTAATCTGCCAACAGTTTGTATAGAAACTCCAGAATTTCTCAATCAACTTGTATTAAATAAATTATCTATGTGAATGTTTTTTTTATGTGTTTCATCAATTTTTTTGTATGTGCTTTGGAACACTTTGTGGCTTTCAGAATTTGCTAAAAAGAAAAATATGTTTACGGCTTTTTGCATTGCATTTTGACAATTATTTGCAAAAAAAAAGGCAATTTAATTGCTGTCTTGACTCAAGTGGCTGAGCGGTGAACACTGTGAGGATTTTGATGAGAGTGGTTAGTTTAACTATGCAATTTGCAACTTAATGGAATACAGTCAAAAGTCAGGCTGAGTGAAGTCAAATCGGTTTTTGATTTATGCCAGTTGATTCCCAAATTTCTGAGCGAATGCTTTCAACTTAAGCCAAAGGTGATTTATTGCAAATGCAATTACATTTGATACATACGTTCTTGTGCATTTTGCATTTGCAAGGCAAATGTTGTGACAGTTTTTGATATGATATTCAACATTTATTTTTAGCATTAGTTCAATTAACTTAGTTCAAAGAAACATATATCATATATATTCTCTTAAGAGTTCATTTATTCATTAAATTCCGAATCTTTAATTTTATACATTTTGCTTTTGCAACATTCCTCATAGAGATCGCTAAAGTTGTTGGTGGCTTAGTGTGAATTATGTTTGAGTAGCAAACGCAAACCCAATACCATTTCACTGCTGTCGCTATATCGACCTGCTACTGCCGCCTGCCACAACCATTTGGCCACTTCAGAGTCGCACATAAAACGCATTTGTATAGCCGCACACACATAGAAAAATGCCGCGTTTTCGACTTACACTTGTGCCACGGCCAAAAAGCTGCCTAAAAGGCCCCAACTGCCCGCGGATACAACAAAACGATAAAGTCGCGGGCACATGGACGCAGCTTTTGTAACACCCAACTCCATGCCACCCACACCTCATGCTCCGATTGCGAAACTGGCCAACTCAAATGTGTTTATGCCTCTGGCACTTGAAAAAAATTGTTCTAAAAATTGTTGGCTTGTTGCTTTTGTTTGTCATTTTGTGTGTGTGTGTCCGTGTGTGTATGTGCATTTTTTCGGCCACGTTTTACAAAATTTTTTTTTTTGCCGTTTTTGTTTTTGTCCAGATCTTTTTTCTGGTTTTTTGTTTTGGCCCAACGCCTTTTGGTAAATTAATGCGAAAATTTTTCGTGAAATGCCAAATTTCGCGTTATTTTTCAAAGCAGACGTATGTGTGTTTGTGTGTGTGTTGGTTTTTTGTCTGTCTGCAAGTTGGCGACTGGTCCACGTTGTTTGTTTGACGCTGCTTGTCCACGAAGCTGCATGTCCACCTGTCTATGCCGCTTGATTGATGGTTATTATGCGCACTTGTACAGCGCCCATCCCCTCTCCAGCCAACCATCTACTTTTGCCTCCTTGCCTTGCCTGTAATTTGGCGCAGACGATGAACGAGTCCATGAGCCGGCCCATCAATGCCAACACGTCCACTCGTTCCCCACTTTTTTCTTTGTATTTTTACATATCAAATCATAGAAAAAAACATAAACAAAAAGTATTAGTCGCTTGTCAAGTTTCCCGAGGGTTGGTTGCATATAATTTTTATTTTTTTTGCTTCTTGCTTTTTTTGGTTTTGGTTTCGGGCTTGATTAAAATACCTGCCGGTTATTTGCATTAATTTTGTTTCGGGTTTTATGCGTGTCTTCATTTTGACATTTAATGCGTGACCCAAGTAACTTTATTAGCCTTCTCAGCTTCAGTTGATCAATAATTTCAGCTGTCATATTTGACTTTTATTTGTATTCTTTTGGGAATATTTATTTATTCTAAATATAAAAATCTTTGCTTATCGTTTTAGTCTTAGAGTTAAAGTTTAGTTTGAAAACGTTTTAAAACAAACATTTTTATTCTTTAAGCTTTCGTTTCAATGAAAGAACTCAACTTGTTGTTGGTTTTGGTGTTTCTTCTCATTTCAGCTAGTTGCTTATCGAAAGTTTTCCACAGTTTTTCCTCTATCGATTCCTTCATGAGCCCTTTATGCGTTTATCTATGCCTACGTATAGTTTGCTTTCAGCCATTCTCTGCTCATTCCGTCTGCGTGAATATACTATATGTATGTATGTATATAAGGATGTATGTTTGTATTTCTTCCATCAGTTAGTGCCTAAAAAAAACGTGCAAAAGACAACATACAAACAGTCAGAAGCAGGCAGGCAGCCACCCTAACCAACTGGACGCCCTCAATTCGCCGTTATCTGCCGAGTTCTATGTAGACACTAAAAATTTTTCATTTCCAGGCCAGCCAGAGAGAAAAAAATAATAAAGTGGAAAGAAAGAAAATTCAGCAAACATTTTCGCGTATTTCTAAAAACAATTTCTATGCCAGCATCCCACAAAAACTGCACCACACCAACCACCCCATTTGAATGTATAAAAAATTTGGGCTGTAAATGATGAAATGCGTGCAAACTACACTCACACATGCAGCTAGAAAGCTGCACCCACTCACTACCCGCACACATACATACACACAAAAATAAACGTTAGGCAGCGCAAAAAAGTATGCTGTGTGTGTATGTGTGTGTGTGTATGTATATATGGTAGACAGGCTCCGCCCTGCTTTGCCTGCGTATACAAAAACTACTACAGCTACTACAACAAAAACTACTCGCAGCTGGTACAGCTGGGGCCCGCTGGCTTCTTTGGGATTGGTTTTGGTATTGGTGCATATGAGGGGGTTGCAAAGCCAGCAGAGTGGCAGCCGTCGTCGTCATCATCGTCGTCGCAGATGCCGTCGCAGTTTCCTGCAGCGGTGCATCCCCTGGCACCCTACTCCACCACCCCATCCTGTTCAGAGCGTTATTTATCACTCGGTGAGGCCTACTTTTTGGCGTCTTCTATGTGCGCTTTTTTATTTTTTGTAGTTATTGCTACTGCTGCCTCTGTTGCTGCGCTGCCAACCGCACGCTTAGTTTGCAATTAAAACGAAAGATGCTCGCCATTTGTTGCCGTTGTTGTTGCTCAGCCAGCGCTGAAAAATGTTTTTGGCTTTTCTATTTCGACGTTTTTTCTCTGTGAAATGTAAAAAAAGGGTATAAGGGTTCTGTGCAAATGCACATACCAGGCAGGGGGAAACATCTCCAGCCCCATAAAGAGTATATACTCTTCTGACGTTCTTCTGTCTGGTCGTTTTGGGATCGTGCGTTCCACGCGCAGGTCAAATGCAGAGTGAAAATTATATCTACTGGTTGAGAAACGCAGGAGACATCGAATATTAAAGTTGAGCCAAGTTGCACACACACACACAGAAACGTTCAGGGTATTTCCTAGTCGATCTTACTCGATTAGAGTCATCTTAGTTTTTTTTTGCTTCTGCCCTTAACTGTCTTTGTGTAGTTGTTGTTTATTTATGTACTAGATTCGCTTTGGCGAATGCTGTTGCCACGCAGCAACAGAAAAAGCAGCAGCTGAAACGAGAAATCGGCAGCACAAATTTGAGCCCAGTTTTGCTTTTAATGAAAGCGCTTGGTTGCGTTGCGTTGATGGCGTCTGTGGTTACAGAGCTGCAAGGCAAATGACAGTTCCACATGCGGTTTCGTGCGGTTCTACTTCACTTTTCTCTTTTTTTTTTTTGGTAAATTCTTTTTTTGATTTTATTTCTAAAGCTGTTGCGATTTGTTTCGTAACTGTTTTATGTCGTTAAAGTCCTACCTCCAGCTAGAGGTTACAAAAATTGTACAACAGGAGGAAAGTTAAGTGGATTTTGTTCTTCACTTCTTTAAAAAACTTTTATTAAAATGATGAATTTCTAGCAATAAAGTTGTATGAGAAAGGTTAAGACAACAATTTGATATTGGACTCTATCTTAATTCCCATTTTCCTTATCAATAAATCATAGTTAGTATAATATCATAACTTATTCTATTCAATTGGCGATCTATTGCTTAAGCTGGCATTAATTCTTCAGCAGCTTAACTGTGATGCAATTGCCATCTTTTGTATTGCTTTGTCAGCTGAGGCTTATCGTTGCACATTGACTTCACATTGACTGCAGCTTGCCATATGCAGTTACTCATCAAATATGCTCTTTGTGTATGTGTGTGTTCGTGTGTGTGAGCCGAATGCACTCGTTGCAGCTGCATTTGAGTTTCATTCACAGTTTGAATCCCTTTTCTCTTAACCCCTCTCCCTAGGATGCCATTTTGTAGCTGACTTTGCATGCAGTTTAATGGAATTGCATTGTGTGTGTTTGTGTGCGTTTTGTGCAGCGCTTGCAACATGTGGCGCGCAATATAGGCCGGCTTTGTGACCATATGCTATGTCCTGTCATGGCCCCCGGAGTCAGGCTTGTTCCCGTTTTTGTTTTATGTGCGTTGCCTTTTGCGATATAAAATATATATATATATATTGCATATATAAAAGTTATATATTGTACATATAGAGCGATATTTATTTAACACATTTTTATGTATGTATGTATATGCCTGCCAGTTGTTGCTTTAAAGCTTCAGTGAGTGTGTGTGTGTTTCATTTTTTTTTGTTTTGCTTTCTTTTCATCTTTGTGTTTGAACGCTTGCCGCACCGGGGTTCAAGGTCGTTGCACAAACAACAGCCAACACAAAAAAAAAAAAACAAAACAAAAATATCCCGTCGAGTCGAGAGTTTGTCTATGTGAAAAATTGTGTGTCTGTGTGTTGCAAATATATATGGATCAATGTCTGATTTATTGCAGCTCGTGCCATTGCACTTGATTGTGTCCCAAATGCACAAAAAAGGGCGTATGGAGCGTATAGACTCAAAAAACAAACATCAGCAAACTGAAAAAAAAGTTTATATATAAATTTATATAGTATATATATATATATATATAACAGTGCAAAAAATGCAGAAAGTGCATTCCATGCAGTTGAAGTATTTGGCTCATGACCCTGATCGTGGACAAGCGGTCCACCGACCACAACAACAAACCAAATCGAAAGCACTTTTTATTTTAAATTTAATTTTTAGCATATAAAATGTATATAAAATTCAAGAACAAACAATAGTTTAAAGCTGCACAAGCCATATCATGACTTATCTTATTTTGAAAACGTTTGTGTAACGAGGAAAATCAAAAATATTTGTCATGTGAGAATTGGAAAGAGGAAAAATTTTAGATAATATTTTTATATTATTTGCTATGTGGTTTGTTATAACTTAACACTTCTACGCATTACGCTCCCGTTTCAATATTTAAATTTTGTTTTTGTGTTTTATGGTTGTATATATAAGCTATATAGGGAAAAGATGCAGCTATTTAAAAAAAAGTTCGTTTGAAACTTAAATTTAAAAAAGGTCTTAAGTAAATCAAGTTACATTTTTTTGGTCTAGGGTGTGATATTCTTAAATTTCAATCTATTTCTTCAAAAATTATGTGAAACAAGTAAAACAAATAAATAATGGTGTTGTGCAAGTAGAAGAAAGCACCTCCATCCCCATAAAGGTTCACTATTCTTGATCAGCATCCATAGCCAAGTCGATTTAAAAATGTCTCTCTGTTTGTCTGTCCGTCAGATCCGTCGATCTCGGTGAAGATCTAGAACTATAAGATCTAGTGACTTCGAATATTCAATATACATTTTACCTCGTTTACCCCGCGCAGTACAAGATTTGTTCAAAATCGTCGATACGTTTTCGATATGCACATGAAATCGATAACCATAAAATCTTGAATTTTGAAAATGTTCAACAAACCACAAAAACATTGACGTCGAACTTCCATATAACGAATCTCATGGGGAGAAGAAAAAACTTTGTTGTAGCGAAAATTCGTAATATAGAATGGGTTTTTGATTGAAACAAATTGCAAAGTTATGGAAAACAATGAGTTGTATACGGAAAATCGTTGCATCAAAGTTTGACTGCACTATCGAAATCGGTTAAGAAACACCGAAGGTTTCGAAGATTTAAAATTTTCTAGCAGCCAGTTTGTTTATATTCTTTTAAGTTAAAACAAAGTCTAGAGTTCGGGCTAACTCGTAGTTGAGCCATTTAGACTAGAGCTTTCTTACTTCTATTCTATTTCGTCACTCATTATTGAACATAAAAATCATAATTCGGAAAGCATGTGTTTAATCTACGATTTCAGTTTGCTTTTGAAGCAATCGAAACCACAATGTGTACTCGGCTTACGTTGGTCAGAAACCGTTCGTTTCTTTATACTTATGGAGGCAATAGTCGCCGTAACGGAAAGCTCTGTTGGTGGAGGAGTTGTCCAGCCAGTTCTGCATGACTGAAGCTTCTCTATATGGCGCTTTGGAACCACAAACCTTGCCGCCAGCTTCCGTGCCTGCGATTGTTCAATTGTTTTGCTAACTTTGCGTTGTTGTTTGTGTTGTTGCTGTTGTTGTTGTTGTTGTTATTGCTGCCCCCGAATGATTTCCATTTGACTTTGTTTTTTCGGCGCAGACATACGACTTTTTTTCAAATATTTTTTAACGTTGTAAGGTATAAGTTAGGGATGCAAAGGCGCAGCAATTGTAGAATTTTTTGTGCTTTACATATTTGTGTTATATTTGAGTTCGTTTTATTTTCCGCGTTGTGTCTCTGATATCAAGCGGCAATCGCCTTTTTCACAGCCATTTTTTACTATTTTTACTGTCTACATGCGAGGAATGGGGCGTGGCTGAAGGGGGCAGTGCTGCGAAACCATTTGAAATGGTCATCGACGCGCATTTTAAATGATCTATGCCTGTGTCGTGCGTATGTGTGTGTGTGTGTGCGTTTTTAATGGGCGCTGGGGCTGGTCGCTGGGGTTATCTATAGATTGTCAGCAGGCAGGGGGGGAAGGTAAAGAATTTGATTCGTACGACGTAGCATTTTTTTCTTTCTTTGCATTATTATCTGTAAAATTTGTAGTGGAAAAAACTGCGACTGAGGCGTCCCGATAATTAATTGTTGCTCATACGCCTAGTCGGCCAACTCAAACACATACATATCAGCCCTTTTTACCCCCTCGCTCTCGTTGTCGGCATAATCAAGCTTCGTGTGTATGCGACTCGTTTATGCGGAGTGTCTGTTCGTTTGTTTTTCGTTGTTGTTTTGCTGTCGTGCGCCGACGTCGTCGTCGTCGTCGTCGTCGCTGCCGTCATCGTCGTCATCGTTGCTGGAAGGTTGCCCTCCGATTGGCTTAGAAAATTGCGTTGTGGCTGCGAGTAGGCTTGGCTACGGGCTCTGACTACGGCCTGGACTATGGGCCCTGACTAAAACTCTGCTTCTGGTTCCGGCAATGACCAAAAATAATCATGAAAAACTACGAGGCATAAGTTAGAAAAAAAGAGAAATCTTTCTATCGTTGCTTCTGTTGTGTACTTTAACGTGTTGTTGTTTTGGCAAGTTCTTTTGGCTTTTCTCTTTCGATGAGTGCCGCTGGCGTTTTAAGAGCACTATAGAAGAGAAAGTGGAGCCTACGATGCGTATGCTTGATTTCAGCTAAGGCTGACAATATAAGAAAATAGTCTGGGATTTCAACAGCTGGATTTTTAGGTAACGGATTCTTCAAATTGAGTTGTTTATCGTTAAGAATTGGGCTCGTAGAAAATCAATATAAGGTCTTGTGTAGACGAAAAAACTGTTTGATTGTAACGATTGAAATATTTGTGCATTGATTATAAAAAAGTCTCAGTTATTGCATACTCTGCGTAAGCAGAAATTTCAAGGACAAAAGTTAGTTCTGTTCATGTAAAAGTAATGTGATTACTTCCCTATTGTTTTCCCATTTTTGATTAGAAAAGTTTATCTGCTAAAAGTTGCTAGAAAACATAAAAAACAATGCTGGTGTCAAATGTTAATATTATCTTCCCGCATAAAAACGTCTTTCACATACAATTTATTTCTATCTCTTCTATTTATATATGTACATCATTTTTTCACCTATGGCTTTCCATTGTCGTCACTTGATATCACTTTTCAGTTGTGCATTGTTCGACAACCTTGAAATCGTTGTCTTAAAGAAAACTCACTCAAAGTTGTGGTTTTCTTAACTTACTCCAAACGCTAGCTCCTTTTATTTAAAGCGCTCTTTGATTTTCTCCAACTCTTTGGAAAGTCACTCAAAGAGTTCCCCTGCAAATGCGATGTAACTTGCCCAAGGCAAGGAAAAAACTACCCTCAACAATAAGGATAACAACAAGGGGACATAATATTTTCGTTATATTCTCCTACGCTGCTGACGCCGACTGCGACGTCGCTGCTTTGCTGCTTTCTCCAGCTGCGACGCATTTTAGTTAGCAGCGAACTCAAGCAGCGTTCGTCATTGTGAGTTGTTGTTGTTGTAGTTGTTGTAGTTGTTGCAGCTACTTATTTTTTTGGTGCGCTATTTTATTTTTGCGCGCTTTTCCACGAAATTTTGTGATTGGTCGCGGTAGCTGCGCTGGCGCTGGAGGACACGAGGACCAGCAGGACGACAACGACGTGGATGCTGAGGACAACGACAACGATGACGACGAAGCTGCCACACATATCCTGTGTACGTATGTGTGTGTAAGTGTGTGTGAGGGTTTTTTTTATTTGTTGCTTTTTTAGTAAACGTTAGCGAGTCGCGTTTTCGCTGTCTCTGTTTAGCAACGGTCGCTGGCACTAGCGCATTTCTTATTATGATTAAGGATATGCGGCAGGAGCTGCTGTTGAAGCAGCAGCAGCAGCAGCCACAGCCACAGCAACAGCATCCTTTGCCTGCCGCCGCCGCCGCCGCGGCTTTGGTTGGCCAGTTGACTCTGCAATTTATTTGCACCATGTTCACAATTTTTTATTTTTTTTCACTATCCTCTTTGAATTTTATTATTTTTCTATATGTTTGTTTTACTTTTTTTGGCTGCTGCCAACTGCCTGCTACTTTTTTGCGCTGTTTTTAATGAGCAATAGCATTTTTTTTTTGGTTGTTTGTTGCTTTTGCTTTGGCTGTAGTGTGTCCTGCCAAGCAACTCAAGATTAATTGGATTTTTAGTTTGGCTGCCATTTCTTGTGTTTGTATGTTTGTGTGTTTGTGATATTTGTTTGTGTTTGTATTAGAAATTAGTTTTTAGCTAGCGTTTTTAATTGAAAATGTGCATTTTAAATATTTGCACGCGACAGAAGTTTGTTTTTAAAGACAACCTGCAAGAAACTTGACCCAATGTGGCACCATTGAAGACACATTGAAGTGTATGTATGTATTGTGTTTGTACTTCAATCGTGTCTAACAATTTGCCAGCGCGTCCTTGAAAATCAACATGCAGACAGACGGAGTAAGACAGAGGGACAGACCGACAGACCATCAGACACGACATCGTTCCGACCTTATATTTTTATTGTGCTTCAAATGTTCGTTGTGACACTTTGGCAATTGACTGAGGCATCTCTGACTGGGCAGCTGGTTCCTAAAAGGGGTTGCTTCTCTGCGTCAAGGTTTCTTCTTCTATACTTTTTTGTTTTTGTTTTTTTTTTTTTTTGTTGTGGCTGTAGCATCGACACATGTCCTGAAGGTGGTTTGAGGAGCTGGATGGTGTGGGTGACTGGCTGGCTGCTGGTGTTAATCTTTGTGCTCCAGTTCCCAGTTCACTGTCTGTTAGCTACGACCGGAAGCGTTTTCTTTGCGCTCAAAGTTATGCTACAGTTTTGAGCAGCTCCAGTTTGTCCTTTTGTTTGCTCACTGCCTCTTCTCATCCCTCATATCGTAGGTGTATGTGTGTTATTTCTTTATTATTTTTTGTTATTTTGAGTCCAAGCGTCGCTTTTGAAGTGGAAATGAAGAGTTTTGCTTTTGTATAACTTGAGCATTGTTTGCTTAAAGTATTTTGCTGGAGTTGCCAACGAGGCCATATTCTTAAGGGTGACCCTATTTTAAGGAGTTCTTTTGAATATTTCAATAAATAATCAAGAATCTTTTTAAGGTGATAAATTGTTATATATTTTTATGAATATCTTATGCCAAATATGTTTAAATTCTGATCAAATGTATTTGAAGATTTAAGATTGTGAGAAAAACTATCTTACAATATTGCGTTAATTACTTAATTCCATAAGCTCGTTGGGGATATTCCAATTACCCTTCTTTATTGAAATTCTTGAGATCAGTCTCAAACATAATTTTTTTAGAGTACGAAACACATTATTATTGGTTGAATCAAGAATTTATTACTTATGCCAATAAAGCTTAATTCCTTATAAATATATATATATTATATATATCCATACATGTAATTTTATCCGAAGTACCCAAATATTGAAATTTTCACTCTCGAAATGAATTGTAAATGCGCAATTTACAACATAAGGATTGGCAAAGTATTTGGTCAACATAATGGATTTTGTTTATGCGGCTAAATTTATTAAGTGTCTACAAAAAATATTATTTGTCTGTGTAAAATGCAAATTTTATACTGCCAGGCAGATGAAAATTTTCCTTTTAGTTTGATATGAAAAATTGAGCAGCGCTTTTAAGGTAAATATGATAAAAACAAATTGATAAGCAGCTGCTGACGAACTCAGACAATGGCAGCTGGACAGATTGGGCAATCGGATAGCTTGATAGCCGGCTGGTTGGACTGGAGTAAGTTGCAGAAGGACGTTGCGGCGTTGACAGCACAACGATGCCATGACACCGGAAACGGAAGTGCTGCTGTCACCATATTGACATGGCGACAAATGCGCTCCGCTCAAGTTGAGATTGTAGCAAATGGCTTTCAGTTTACCTGCTGCTGTTGCTGTTGCGGCTATTCGCCGCATGCCGCATGCTGACTGGCAAATGCAATTAAACTATTTCCGTGCCGTCGTTGTCGTTGTTGCATATACACAGACATTCAATAAAAAATAAAAGCCCATATAAATATCAACATAAATAAATAACTTTGCTTTATGAACACATAAAACATAAAACAACCAAACGTTTGGCGACTTCCAGGCGTCGCCAGTTAAATTTTTTTGGCCGCACACAATTTCAATTTTGTGGCGTCATGTGCTGGCTGGGTTGTTAGCCAATTGGACGCCAGAAACTCTAAGGCTATGATCATGCTCCATGTCAATGGACGCTCTCTTATTAACATACAATGGGAAAGATTTAAATATATTACTTTCATAGAAATTTCATATATGTTTCTTAAGCACTTAATCAATTATTTTATAATAAGAAAATATTACAAGCATGCGTTTTGAGTGAATTTTAAGCTGATTTAAGATTCAAACACATAAATAATGTAAAAATATGTTAAGACAAGTTTACTTATTATCATTGTAAGATGGATAATGCAAGTTCAAGACGATAAGTAAAAACATTTTAGTTCCATCTAATTAAAAAGTGAACTTGTCTAAACTGAATGTGGTTTGACTTAAGTTCTGTTCATTGTTAATAATAAAAATCTATTTATATTTAGTACTAGATTCAAAACATTATGAAGATTGAAAGCTATACATCGAACAAAAGCTAGCACAGCTTTTCAAATATAATCAAAATTTGACAAGAAGCATATGGAATGGGGAGCCACATTTGTTGAGCAGCAGCAGCCGACTTGGTGGTCCTCTGGCCACTATTATATTGATACAAATTCAAAAGAGTGGCTGCGGGCTGTGGTTGTTGTTATTGTCGGTTTGTTGTTGTTATTGGGACCCGTTGGCAGCCCAGTCAAGATTTACACTTCCTAGTGCATTGTTAACATTTACGCCATTAACCTGCGTTGGCTCTTGCGAGATATGCAATAACACCGACCACACACACACGCACACACACACACCTTCATTCCTCTCCCTCCCACACACTTCCCTCTCTCTTTCTCTTTTACGCGCATTCGCAAATTTTGTGCAATTAAAATTTTCGTTCAGGCCTTTCTTAGAGAAGCTAGATCTGCTGGCTGGCGGCAGCGGGATGGGGCAGCTGGTTTGGGGTTATGGGTCTTTGTAATAATTTCTACTTGAAACTCAGACTCCAACTCTGGACTCTAACGCGAACTGGGGACTGGCCTAAGTCACTTGCGCTGTCCTATGCAAATGCAATTGCCGTTTCAACCGCCGTGGCGTCGCTGCCTGCCTTCGTCTATAAATTAAATTATGCTTGCAAATTATGCATGCATAGCAGCGTCAATGGCCAAACAGACAGAGCGAGAGAGTGAGAGCGAGGGAGAGAGAGATGCGGCCAAAAGACTCTGCAGCTGAAGCTGTGTTGCCTGAAGTCGAGGCTCAAGCCACCAAATCGAAATGGTTGGAAGAATGGACGTAGACCAACCGCCGACAACAAAAGCGGCTAACGCTGATGATGTCCAGGTGTTTATGTGTATGTTTGTGTGTGTGTGTGTGTGTGGCAATCGTAGTGCACTAATTCACATTTGATGTTCGTCGAATGCGTTTGGTCAATGAGGTTAAGTTACATGCAACAGCAACGGCAGCAGCATCAGCGGCAGCAAACGCAGCAGGAGTTCGTTGCATCTACAAGCTGCTGCTTCTGCTGCTGCATCTATTGATGATGTTGATGAGGCTGGGCAGAAGCAGCAGCAACAATCGAGTCGAGTCGAGTCTAGAGTTGAGAGTCCAGCCCCCACCATCTAAGAATGTGTCTCTCACTCCCTCTCCCTCTCATTCGCATTTTGACCAGGTTTTTACGGTTTGGCATGTTAAGTGATGCTGTTCGCAAATGTCTTTGGCTGGCTGCCTTTCTTTCATCCACTTATTTGTATGCTTGACTGAATTGTTTTTGTTTCTGCTGTCTCTGGCATTTCGTTTTGGTAATTATGATTAAATGTCTCCAATTTATTGAATTATCTGGCATTTAGCATTGATTTATTTTACTTGTCATTTGATTTTAGTATTCTCTTTGACTTTGTTTTAAAACATAATTGCACTAATGCTAAAATGATTTGAATACTCAATGCATTCTGTTCAATATTAAATTGATTTAAAATTGTCGAAATATTTTATTTAATTTAAATGGAAGAAATGTGTTTAGTAAAAGATGTTCGCGGGGCATATACCACACATTATTGTTGATCAGAAAAACATTAGCTTAGCATTCAAAAATTCATTACAAGGATTGTCAGCTTAAGACCATTACAAACTGGTTTAACCAGACATAAAATAATATAAAATATAAGGAAAATAATGTAAAATATTTACAACATTTCAAGTTTTCGGAAAGTCTGGCGGCATCATAGAATTTTCATTTAAATACTTTAACTCGTTTACCAATCCAAACTTTTGACACGTTTCACAAACATCTTTCCGTGCTGCTTCTGCTTCTGCCTCTGCCTTCAACCAGTCTCTGCACCGTTTTATTTACGCTCCAATTGCTTAGCAGTGACTCAAAAATTCCGCCACCCAGCAATTAGTAAACCTACACGACCTAACCCACTAAGCACTCAAGCAGCAGCAACATCAGCACCAACAACAGCAACAGCAGCAACAACAACAACGACAACAGTCTAGTCAAATTGACAGCATGCCATATATAGAGAGAAGGCTGAATCAGAGAGTCAGAGTTTGGTGTTTGGTGTTTTAGTCTCACTTGGACTTTAAACCGGTTGCTTCGCTTTTGATACACGCTAAAATTTCACCAACTTCAACGCCCTGCTTATCAGTGGGAGCCCAAAATGCAGCGAACTAAGCCAGCTGCTCCTCATGCGCCTCATGCTCCACCTCTTCAGCCTGCTTCTCTCTCAAACTTGCCAAGTTTGCTTTGCTTTCTTGCTTCCTTTCTTGAGTAGCGACATCGTTGCGCTCAATTCATAGGCTCTCTCATTTGCTCTCCATCTCTCTCTCTCACTCATTCTGACTCTCTATCTTTTTTGTTGCTTGGGGTAGTCGTGCATTTTCGTTCAGTTTTATTTTTCCCCATCGTTTCTCCTACGCTCTGTTTGTGTGTGTGTGTGTTCACTTTAGTGACGTCACATCGTTGCTCCAGTTCTCAGCATACCAACATCTTGGAGCTGTTGCTGTCTTTTTGTGTGTGCGCTGCCAGCAATTCTTGCACGTTTTATCAGTTTGCCTTCGAGTGGCGTTGAGGCATGTACGCAGCTCCAATGACTGTGTGTTAATATGGCTTTTTGGGTGGGGGAGAAGAGCTGTGGCAGTTGACGTAAAAGAATTCTTGACAGCTGTTCGAATTGATTAAGTATTTGAGATTAAAATAATTAGATATCAGATAGTTCATAGCCGAATTTTGATTTATAGCCTTACGAAGTTACCTAATTAAGCAAAGCTAGATAAATCGTTTAACTTGTTATATTTATTTCTGTTTAACTTTGTTCTCTCTTACCTGATTATTTGTTTAGAATCTACAACTTGTCTTTAGTTATTGGGACAGTTGTTTATTATAAGATTTACTTTGCTTTTGATTCTTCATATGGTCGCATGTTTTGTGTCCAGACAATTCTGCCCCTTCGCTTCGAATAGCAATCGATTATATTGGGCGTTGTGCAACAACTGGCTCGTAATTAACTTAAATGATAATAAATAACTTTTAATATTTTATTAATTAACTTCCGTTGCGTGTTCGGGTCGTCACATTCGCATAACGCATTAAAATCCCATGTAAAATTAAGCATTGAAAACTCAGATGCACCCTTCTTGCCAATTCATATATTCATCTCTACATATACATATATTTTTGGCAAGTGCTTCATTAAAATGTCATTCGGTACAGGAAATTAAAACATTTAACGCCCAAATGGCATATACAATATTATACAAACAATTTAATTGATGGGCAACCATCAAAAAGTGCGTGTGAGTAAATTGTATAAAATATAATTTCACAGCTTTCGTTGGGATTGTGTCTGTTTTACGAACTGGGGTTGTTGTTCTTGGGTTAACTATAAGTTGAGTTTATGTATTGGATCGTGGCTTTGGGACACAGACACGCAACCGTCTATTGGTACATCACATTTGGTTTGCAGATCATTCAGCCGGGCAATCATTCAAAATGTACTCTAATTTTGTATTACATAAACGAGATTGAGAATTGAGACTCCGCGACTCCGAGATACAAGTCTTGCTGGGTAGGTCTTTAGGAGGAGAAAAGAGCGGAGGGGGTTTTTGATATCCGCGCTTCAGTATAATTTGTGCGCTTTAATTTGTAATTCTATTACCCAAGCAGTCCGCCGCCCAAAACCCGGTAGAGTGGGGCAACTACTATGACTACAACTGGTTCTCATTGCTGCTGGTTGCTGCTGCTCTCTTTGTCGAGTTCAATTATGTTAATTTGTTGCTTTTGTCGAATCGAAAACAGTTAGAGTCTGAAGCCGGTCCACAGTTGAGATTCAAACATCCATCGATATATCAACGATATGCCTTGTCGTATAATAATATGAAAATTAAGCATTTCCGTTGCGAGCGCGTCTTGTGAAATATATTTCATTAACATTTGTCGGCCAAACGCTTTTGGCGTAATTTGTGTGCATAACGCAGGCAGCTAATTGACCATTTTGCATCACTTAAGATCGCTTTTTGCATCGCATTTGGAAAACCAAATGCAAAGGTGTCGAAATTAAGTATTATTGAAGTTAAGTATATTGACAACCAACAATCTCTTAACTTAAAATACTACCAGAAATGAGAATGAGAAGTTGGGGAAACTATTATTTTCACTCAAATTCACAAACGTTAATTCCAAGCCACCCAGGCAGTCTTTTTTAGACTGCGTGCTTAGCCTATCTAAACATTAAGTTAAAACGTGCTAATTAGAGCTTAGACAAAGGTTGCTTTTAGTCAAATAATTGCTGGTAATTGCCTAGTCTGAGCCCAAGAACTGTAACTTGATTTGCCTTAAGAGAAACCAAAACAATTTCATATGTTAAAATTATGCGAATTTCTTTATAATGCGATACATTTTACAGTCTCCACACTCGACACTTACTGCTCTTTGCATTTGTTGGCATTTCGTGGGCTAATTTTGTTGCGTGTGGCAAGTTTGTTTGCCACCTCTTCCCATGCTCAGACGCAAGCTGCCTCAACTTTCATGGCTTCAATTAATAGTTGAAGCTGCCCGAACTGTTGTTGCACGCCGCTTCGCATTCAATTAGTTTGCAGCTTGACGTCATGCGCTAATTTTCCAATAAATTAAATTCACAAGAAAATCTAAACAAAAGCATTTCAACGCTAAAATGCAAATTTTTTGGGTCTGAAAGCTTGCAAGCAAGGACTTGCTTTAGCTTCAGCGCTCCATCTCCAGCTCCAGCTTCAGCTTTTTGCCGCAATGGTGGGCCAGGCTTTGTGTCTAAATTAATTTCGTAGTTGGCGTCCTTGTCGTTGTTCTGGCCAGGACCGCCGTTGCCGTTGCCGTTGCCACTGCCACAGCCGCTGCTGCATCTGCTCGCGCCCACATGACTCCTTTCCAGTACATACACAACACACACACACACACAGCGGGCCCATAATTGCATTTATTATTGAGGAAAATGAGTAACTTATTGTGGCTGTGTGACAAAAGGGAACCGCATATATGTCGACGTCAACATCAACGTCAAGAGCAACGTCATAGCCATAGTTGAAGTCTTCTCCGAACGTCATCGCTATCGTCATCATCATCATCGTCTTTGGCAGACGCACTTTGTTAGGCTTTACGTGTTGGTTAGTTGCTCCTGCTCCCATGCATATTTATAATCAATATAATGCTGGTTACTTTGACGTTTGACTTTGTGTGTTGTCAGTGTCATTGAAAGATTTCATATTTAGCCAAGCCAATCAAATCAACCTTTTCGCAGCATTTTCGGTTATTCAGCTTACTTTGTCATTCAATTTTGTTGTCCTATAGACTTATAATTTATGCATTTTTTGGCAGACGGCTTACAAACTTTTGACTGTAGAAGTGAGTTAGTTTCATTATTGTAGATCATTTTAAGTACATATTATAATAACCCATAAGGAATATATATGTTATATGAGCATCGAGTAATTTTTCAAGTACATTAAGACTATATAAAATTGATTATGTGTATCATACCGGAATTATTTGAACTCTTAAGTTTTTGAACATTCTTTTGTAACTTTAAACTTTAGAACTTAATCTAAAAATCCATAATCCATTATCAAAAGAAACTGCATATCACCTTAACTCATTGTACTTACAACTTACAACTTTCTCATTTTTGATTTGTCAGTCGCAAGGTCCGTGAAGAGGAGCTAAGAGGGGGCAGCTAGTGAGTTCCATTGTTGTAAGTAGAACATTTGGACTATGATGATGATATTCTAATTGAAATACGTAAAATGAAATTATGAATATGCAAAATAAGCAAATGGATGACAATGCTTTGCAACTTGGACCGGAATGAAAAGCAAACCGAACCACTGCATAGCGGTAAATGTTATGCGGCTGACAAAGTCTCGCCACCCCATTTCCCAACTCTCTCTCCTCTCTCTATAATGAAAACTAAAAATCAGAAACCGTTGGGCAAAAGTGCGTGTAGAAATAGGGTTTGGGGAGGAAGAAGAGTTTCGAGTTTGAAGGTGGGGTTAGGCGAAAAAACATCAAAACTTTTGCATAATTCGCTTATGCTTAAAAATGTTCAAGTTGTTGTTACCACTTGTTCCAAATTATGTGTGTGTGTGCGAGCAAAAGAGACAGAGGAAAGAATAGCAAAATTTTAATTAAAATTACTATAATTAAAATTGTTTAAGGGGAGAAACCAAGTACAACAAAAACAGTTCATCACAATGAAAAGAGACTAAAAAAGTGTTGCAATTTTTGCTAAGTTCATAAGTTGAGAAATATACGTATACATAATAATATTCATGCATACTATATGTATATATACATGTTTAGTAGCTATTGAATTTTAGTCCTTGCGAGGATGCAACAAATTTATAACAGCTGCATTGAGCGTTGCATACTTGCAGGCGCCTCAAAAATTGTCTGCAAAATAACCAATTTGTGCGCGTGTGTGTTTGTGTGTCTATGTATCTGTTCTAATTAGAAACTCAAAAATGCACACACACACACACACACACATTGAACGGTGCTAAGGATATGCAGCAGACAACAACTGCTATGAGCAGGACAACGACACAAAATCTCACCTCCCACCCGTTGCAGTTTTTGCTTATTTAATGCATATTTCGTATAACTTTGATGTGCTGCAAATTTACTTGATGTTCTCGTTCAGAGTGTGGTGTGGTGTGCAGTCTGTGTGTGTGTGTTGTGTTGGCTTTTATGTATTTACGATGCATATGAAATGATATTTATAGTAAACAGATTATTTTATATGCAGGTATACAACATGCCACAGCAATGCATGCAACTCCTTCTTCAATGCACTTGCCTCTAGCCCTACCCACATGTCTATAAACTTGTATATGTGAGTGTCCAGCATGTGTGTGTGTGTGTGTGTGTCTGTTCAGACGACAAAGACAGGCTGTTTGTGTTCTTCAGCTGTGTGTGTGTGTGTTGTCTCTTTAGGCATATAAAATGATTAGAACTAATGGTCAATATGCAGATGAGTTGAGTTGAGTGTAGCTTGGTGTTTATTTGCACAGTGGCTTAAAATAACATTATTTTGGTGTCAAATTGCATAATCAAAATCGATTAGCATGTGTCAAATTCTAGATGTTATTTTCTTAAGCAGGAAATAATCGAATGAAACATAAAATCTATGGTATATTGTACCTATATCAGAAAATATCTGACCTGAAAATTTATTTTATGCTTTTGAATTCTAAAAATATTTTCAGTTAGCGTTTATCTTCGGTTAATATGCTATCAAATCTTGTATACATTACATCATTTAGTCTGGCTGTTTGGGCTGTGCCCTGATAGCAGTCAGTCAATCTGTTTTTAAATTTGTTTGCAACACCTAAGACAACTGTGCCAATGGACATTCTGCCTGCTACTCTGTATCCTTTTCTGCCTGTATCTTTATACTCATTATGTACATACATATATTATGTATTGAGAGAGTTCTATGTGTATATATATATATATTTTGGTAAGCACTAAACAAATCAACTTTTACTCAACATTATTATCAACATTTATGCATTCAAAAGTCACACAGACACTGACACTCACACGTAGTATTTTCGAATAGACAAACTAAGCACTAAGCCAAACTGTTTTGTGAGTGAGTTTTAGTTGCCTGCCCCAAAACATGCGTCCCCTAAGAAATTTATCGAAATGTTGAAACAGATTTTATGCAGCAAAGTCGTCGCCAGCCGCCGACGACGACGATGACGACGACGACGATGATGGGGCAGTGCAACATTGAGCAGGTTGTGGGTTTAACTCTGTCTCTAAAAACTGGGCGGAGCGGGGAGTGTCACTCTGCCTGACATGCTGCCAAACGGACACTGTGGGCAAAACTCCACTGCTGCTGCTGCTGGTGCTGCTTCTACTTCTTCGAGGTTCCTAATTTAAATGCAAATGAGATTCATTTGACGACGACACCAACATACTTTGTCCATGTCCATGTCTTGCACTTGCATAGCCCGTCTCCATGTTTCTATCACTGTATGCGAGTGTGTGTGTGTGTGTGTGTGTGACTATGTGCGAATGTGGAATTTGATAGTGTAGTGTATGAATGTGTGTGTGTACAATTAGACATCGGTCTGTCGTCTGTGCATGTATTTAGTTGCATGTACATAACTAAATTTTCGCATATAATACATAAGTGGGCTTTTGGGCAGTGCACCTCATCTGCCCTTTCCACTCAATGCGTTCGCATTTTGCCATATATAAATGAACTATTGCAGTGTAAATGAATTAGTCGAAGACAATGGCGTAGTTAAAGTTTGTTTTGCACAGGGGTTGAATGGGGATATAAGTGGTGAATAAAAAGAGTTTGATTAGGATTATGTTTTCAAAATATTATAGGAAGCATATGCAAGAAGTTATAGTACAGATATGTATTCCAGGCTCGATAACATTGACGATATATCCTATCTTATAGTATAACAGCAGAAGGATTAAACAGACTTGAGCCGAGAAACTGCGATATGAATATGCATACAATATAATAATAATAAATTATTTTATTGTAGAATAAAACAATATAAGAATTGTATTCTATATATACATCATCTTAAGTTTTGCTATACATTTTTTCTTTTGGAATCCCCTTTTTCCTAATCAAGTTTTCTTTGCAACGACGCCACTGCCTTAATTAAGCACTTGTCTGCATATATTAAAAGCAGCCGCTGTCTCTGCTTCTGCTTCTGCTACTGCTTCAGCTGTTGTCTCAGTTGACGTCGCTGTCGCTCTGTCGTTTTGTTAGTGCAATTCGTTTGCTGTTGCTGCTGCTTCTTCATTTTCCTTATTTTGCCCAAATACAAAAGCCTATTCCGCACCGATAACTGCAAACATACAACAAAAAACAACAACAGCTCGTTCAGTGCGTTTGTGTTGGACAGGCAAAAGCAGGCAGGAAGCTTCAGGACATGCAGCCAGCTACTTGCACTCATGTAGATGACTTTCTGCTGCTGTTGCTGTCCCTCTACATACAAACATATATAAATATATGTATACAAACAACAACAACAACAACAATGCACAATTATAAATCTGTCCACACACACACACACACACGCACACTGCCTTACTTTACCCCTTTTTGGACATCGACGACGACGACGACGCTACGGCTGCTTAAGTTTTTGGCATTAACAAAGCTACCAGCCATACCCCGCCTCACAGTCAAAGTCAGAGTCAGAGCTAGAACGGAAACCAACGAACACACACACACACGAAAACATACACACACACATACAGACATATAGCACTCTCTCTCTCTCTCTTCTTTCTCGGCCTGACAACACCAATACCAAAGCAGCGTCCTTGCCAACGCTGCCAAACCGCCTTGGAAAATTAGCATCAAACGCATAAAATGACCAAGTCTAAGTCTGCGGCAGTGCGGAGGAGTGGGTTAAGGTGGGTGGCGAATCTTCTATGCCTTCGGTTTGGGGGGTTGGGGCGTTGGGGTTGATGGAAGGGGGATTTGAGCTAGCTGCCTTGCATTCTCATTTGGAATTACGAAAATTCAAAATTTACAAACGAAAATGTTATGAGAACGTAACTTGGGCCGGGATTTTGGCTCGTCGTCGTAGTGTGACGCACAATAGTTGGTTAGTGTAGCGGGTTCCTCCAAGAGAGAGGAGAGAGAGAGAGAGTGAGATAGAGTGAAGGGAAGGGGGCGGTGTGCAGAGGTGTTTGCTGGCTTCTGTTGGCCATGCCGTACAAGTTAATTCAGTTAAAGGACCCAAAAACTCTGCTCTGCATTTTCGTTCGGGGTTTTCTATGCATGTATTAGTATGCGTAGTTAAGTTCTGACGTCCTCCCTCCCTGACCTGCTCATTTGTGTATGTACGCAAGGAGGCAGGTTGGTGGTGTGGGTTGAAGGAACTTTAAGTAAATGAACAGAAATGACAGGCAGACATTTGCATTATTATTAGTACAAGTTGCAGTCGTGTTGCTCGAAAAAAAGGGTGGTTTGGGGATCTGGTTTTGGCAGGGAGGTTCTTCACTCTTACCCTGTTTGGGTTTTGTTTGGGTTTAGTTTGGTTTGGTTTGCTTTCGGTTCGGTACAGCTCAGTTCGGTTGGGTGGCCCGCCTCGAAATGCATTTTGCATTGCATACATTTCGCAGGTTTTCATTACGTCGCACAAAAACTTTGCCATCTCTTTCTAGCAACTCACTCTCTCTCTCTCTCTCTCTTTCTCTCACTCTCTGCCTCACTCTTTCATTGTGCATGTTGTAAGTTTTCGGTTACGTGTCCGTGTCGAGCGCATTCAAAAGTCATTTTAAGTTATTGAATGGAATAAAATGTAATTTAAGTAAATTAGAATTTTGCAGCCACATACGACGCCACATAGTACAGTTCGAATTGTTTCTTAACAACGTATGTATAGGCTTATGTGTTTATACTTTATGCATACATATATAAAGCCCACACACATATACTATATATATATTTATATGTATGTGTGCATACAAGACTTGCAGTCGAAGTCTCACACTGCATTTTTAGCTGGTTTGGCAAATCGATTATTGATTTTTAGTACTAACAAATTTTGAAGGTTGCTGCTTAACGCTGCTGGGCTGAAGTTTAAGCCAAGTACTAACTGCGCCTGGTTAGGCCAGATTACAACACACACACACACATGCACACTCACTCACACAAAGATACTTTATTATTTTTCTATATGCTCACACATACTATTTCTATTTTGTTCGAATAAACGCTTGCAAATTGTAAGGGCTTTTATTTAGCAGCTGGTTATTTGATATACATACAGTTAGTTAGATGTATTCAAGTGCTTGTTTGTGTGTGTTTTTGTTGCTGCAGTGAAAGAGAATATTTGGTTGTTATTTAAATGCCTTTTCATTTGATTTGGTACATACTATCTACCAAATGGGGAACATTTGCATTTGACGTTAACTTCAACTTATACGCATGTTGCTGTTAGTTTCAAATTTCTCTAAATATTTTGGTTCGATTTGTTTTTGTGGCAGCTAACTTTTCTTATTATTATTATCTTATACTTGCCTGTAGACTGTCAATATATATATAAATCTGCTTTGGTATGGTTACATGTTTTATTCGCGTTTTAGCTTAAGAAATGTATATAAGAAATTTATATCGAAAGTTCTACTTAAAATGGTATTTAAATTTTTCTCACCTCTTTTATAACTTTCCAAAACTGAAATTTGGCGAAACAAGTCAAGGTTTGACATCTGAATGCGATTTTTAGTGACATTTTAAGCAATATATTTTGTAATCATGGTTTGATTTAGAATATCAAAGTTAATGTTAATGTGATAGGGATTAGAAAATAAACCTTAATAACGGTTATGCTCAACTGTTTTTTTTTTTTGTTCAATTGTCGATTATATTGCTTTGCTTTTGCTATCACAACTGTACCTGTCTTGCCTAAAACGATTCTCAAACTAACATCAATTTCATTGTCAGCTCCCCAAAAAGCTAAACCAGTACAACAACAACAATACCACTAACAATGAAAGCCTACACACACTCACACACACACACGGACATAAAACAATACATCAGGAGTACATGCCACCATTAGAATTCAGCTCACTCTTGATTTTTTTTTAGACCGATCGAAGCTGAAACTTGGCTTGCAATTGACCAGCGCACCAAGTCCAATTGTACCAACTGCCGCGTCTCCTTACGCCCCACCCTCCGGCTAACAACAACACGTGGAGAGTTTGCCAGGGGAAAAAAAAGAAACGAATAAAATAAAACGCAAACCATTCGATTGTCGTCTGGCCCCCCCTTACACTTCCTTTCGGACAGAGAAGTACTCGCTTGTACCGCAGGACTCTTTGCCTCTTTGCCTTCCAGCCAACAACATTTTTGCATTGCCATTTTTAGCGCTTGCCACACACACACACACACAATGCATACATACGTGCAAGTTTAAATTCGTCTTGCTCATGGTTTATTTTTTATTCTGTTGGGTTGTGCAAGCGCTTGACCAAATGGTCGCCACCCGTTAGCCCCTGAGACAACTTCAACAAATGTGTGTGTGTGTGTGTATGTATGTGCTCGAACCCCCATCTCAGGGAGCTGTGTTTGTGCTGATTATGAGTATTCGCGCGTTGGAAAATGTGCACTGCCACCCCACAAACTCCCAAAGGAGGGTAAACCAACATACTCTCTCCCATAAAGAGAGGGAGAGAGAGAGAGAAAGGGAAAGAAACTGGTAGAATGAGAGAATTCTGCGTTTTACGTGCGCCCAAAAGTTTGTTTTGTGTTTTGTTAATTTTTTCTTGGCCGCGAATTTGTTTTCATTTTCGTTTTTGGCTCAAGCCCCCCCCATCGTTTATATACAATTTTTTTTTTTGCTCGATACAAAACAACGCGTGGGTTGCGGTTCAGTAGAGCTTGGACCAAAATGGGAGCAAAAAACATTGGCAAAGACGACGCAGAACGCGTTTGGCATTCGCGCCACCTTAAGCCGCACACCCGAGCATTAAGCCCAGGCACACAGCAAAAACACACACCCCATCTCTCTTCCCTCTGTGTGGTGGCAGAAGGGGTGTGCTGCTGCTGCTGCCGATGTTGCTCAGCTGTTGATTTTTATTATTTTGGCCATTATCGCATGTGGTTCGCTGCTTTGGTCAGCATCAGCAGCAGTAGCAGTCGCAGCAGCAGCGGCAGCGATGCTTTCTCGTCGAGTCCTGCTGATTAAACATTAATTAAGGAAAACAATGCTGACCATCGCTGACTGTCGCTGCGAGTTTTCGACTCTGTTTCGGTTTTTCGTTTACCAAACAAAATTTTTTGTTGTGTCTTTTCTTGCCATTTCGCCCCATTGTCCAGCAAATAAGAACAAAATCGCGGAATTTGTATAAAAATGCAAAATTACGAATTCGCGATTTCGGGGCTCGTATTGTATGCACATACAAACATACAAACATACTCACATATGCATATAAGTACGTCTGTGTTGGGTGCTCAATTTTTTCTTTTGTTTTGAACAAGGGGAGAGGGTTAGGTTGTTTGGGGGTTTGGTGCTCGCGCTCGCGCTTAAATCGCTATAAAAAGTAGTAGAAAAATCATCGACAGACGTAATAAATTAAAAATGTCCAACGGTTTGGGGCACAGGTTGGATTGTTAAGCAATAGCAGAACAGCAGTAGCCAAATGCAAAAGGCATTGCCAGCAACGAGAACAAGAGAGAGTGGCAGTGTGAGAGAGAGTGAATAGAGAGATGAGTCAACCATATTCGCTGGTCTTTGCATATATATCTACTACTAGTAAAATATTTATTCAAACAATTTTTACGATTGTTTGAAATGTTGTAGCTATGTTTTTTAATATATTTTAATGTTTAATTTACTCTACCGAGGATCAAATTCAAGTGAAGTTGGGTGCGCTGTACTATTATCGAGTCACTTCATCTACTCGATAGTACGATCAACACACCGCCACATTCATCGGTAGTGTATCGATCTGTGGTACTTCCACCTGCCACTATCAGCCTACTACAATTTACACCCCAATTCGATGAGTATTTGCTTTGCTTGCAATGACTTTGAGAGCTATATCAATTAAAGCTAATTATGTATTTTTTTTCATCTTATTGCTGCCTGTTTGACATAGTTCCTTTTAGATCCACACGCTTGTGCAAATATTAATATTCAAAACACGTATTTCCCTTACTTGACACACACGCCCTCAGACACAAAAGAAAGTTGTTTCAAAGCTTTTGTGGCGCATGATTATGCATTTTGTGTGTGCAATTAAAAATTTGCTTTTGTATCAAATCAGGCCAACTAGCTTGAAAACCTTGAAGCTAATTACTAGGGCAAGTAAGTCAATTATGTGGGCTATTGATTTAGGAAGTTAATTGAGCAGTGACAGGTTACAAATTATCGATTGCAGGTCATAATACATGTAAACAATTTCAATGTTATCTTTGTGATATAAATTTGTCAAATATCTCCATTGCTCTTAGGTGCTTAAAAGGCAACAACAGCCATTTGATGGGCATCCTTGCGGAAAGTTTCTGCTCCTCCACGCTCTTTGTGCCACTATTTACCTGTACTTTCGCTAAGAGAGAGTTACCCTTCTATACTATAGCTAAAATTGCTGTTAATTTGCACAAAATGAAATTCGTGCAATTAAGTAGAAGCTGTGCGCAGTGGCTGTACTATAATCATAGTGATGAATATAATGATCATCATGCTGGTGATAATGATGATCATGATGATGAGCGTTGTTGAGAGAAGGGTCTTGCACGGCTTGCTGACCTCGCCACATGCAGCAACAGCAACAGCTGCAGCATCATGTGGCAAGTAACAGTATTTTACAGGCGTGTCCTTTGGTATTTTGCTTATGCAACCAGCTTCTACTGCCGCTGCTCTTGTGGCAGGCATCTTGCGGCGCTTCATTTGCATCCGCGGCAGCGCATCCTTCATTATGAGTTGCTGGTTGCTGCTGCAGCGGCAACTAAAATAGGTTAGGGGTTAATTTTAGTGCAAAGTTATGCGCCCCAAAGTATGCAATTAGATTGTGTCACAGCCAGCGGACACTTTTGAGGTGTGCCAATTTGTTTGCCTGCGAAATTAGTGCGCGTCTAAAATGTAATTTTCTAATTAGCCAAACTGCTGGCCACTTTTTGCAGTCGAGAAGGCAACGTAACTGGTTATGTACTGTAGAAATAGCTGCTTGAAAATGAACTTTTTTGTAGAAATATTCATAGATCGAATGCAAATATTTTTTTCATGAATGAACTTAAAAATATATATTTGATGCATATTATTTAAATTGATGGCAAACAATTGTTGGTCTTAGAAATATGCTAAATCGTTCATTATGTTATTTGGCTCGATATGTCAACATCAAAAAGCCCCACCACAACAAGGCGGACTAAAACCAGCGCCCAAAAAACCAGATATTAGCAATTCAAATTTGGTCATTAAAAAGCCAAACTGATGACGATGATGATGTGGTTGTGGATGTGGATGATGGCTGGGCCGAGGACTACAAAAGTCAAATATTGCCCAATTTTGAGATTAATTGTCTACGCACCTTACCAAACTCTTGCCCACCCTCCTCCATCTTAAAGGGTTCACAATTAATGCAAAACTCAATAAACTTTTGTTCGAATGAAATTTTATGCTAATCAGAAGTAGATTTTTTGGTTCCATTGCGTATCCAATGATAATGTCAGCTGCTGGACTCGCTTTTTCCGTTTGGGCTGAATACTTGAGACAGCCCCCTCTTCTCCAACCTCCCACTCTAGCCGCCAGCTGAATGTGTGGCCATCAATTGATTTGCATTTGTAAATGCGGCGCCAGCATTTGTCGTAATTTGGCCAGAAATGTTGTCGCATTTTCGCCATAATTATGCATTTTAATTATGTTTCGGCCAGACGACGATGACAACAGACGCTGACAGCCTTATCCAAAAAGGGTTAATTTTCTTGTTAGTGAATGCTGCTGCGGGGGGATGGGTGTATAAGGGAGTTTGGCTAGCATTACATAGATTGTTGTCTTGGCTTTTGGTCTAAACGTATGCTAATTTGTCTTTGTGCGCTGCTTAAAATTGGAAAATGTTTTTGTTGGTGGGGGGTAACGGTCTGGCGGAACTTTATTCGGGATGTGAAGGAAGAAAAACCTTTTCAATTTTCTTCAAGGCTTTTCGCTTATCCAAATAAAAGAAAGACAAGTCGATAAAGTTGTGGAAATTGAAAGCGCTTTTTTTTTTTTATAAGAAAAAGTCAATCTCTTGCTTGATTCAATTGTCTCTGTACCTAAATGGCCAACCACGTTGATGGTATATTTGACTTGTTTCTAGGCTTCTCTTTTTCTAGGTTTTTCACCTATTATTTTTAAAATACTTTTTAACATTAGCTAACTTTCTCGCTATTCTAATTCTCTAACCATATCAAAGCACAAATCCGATGAGAGGTAAGTGTTAGTGACAGCTTTTAGTTTATATATCTTCTCTTTGATTGTCAAAGCCCTCCACCCACTGGGCAACCATTGCCTCCCACGACCTTCCATGAAATGAAACTAAACAAAGCAAACAATTTATTTCATTGCAGCGCCGTTTTACATAACTCACAACTGCTCCTTAGACTTATCCATGGACTAAGCGCACTCAATGCGCATGCCAGACAACAACAACAACATCAACAACAATAAGAGCGCTAACCCATCAGACAGCCAGACGACTTTTAGCTGGACAAACAAGCAGCTAGCCGGGCGTCCAGCTAGTGGTTAGTCAGTGCTGGTGGCTCAGATTAGGAGAAGTAGTGTGGTGCTTGGGAAGAGTACAAGGGGGGGGAGGCAACTCATATATGTATATGATTCCGACGAATGCTCGTTATCGATTTGAAACTTATAAGGAAAAAACTAATGAAAATCAGGCAACATCATCATGAAAACAGGAGACGGAAAACCAAAGCAGAGAGCAAAAAGAAAAACAACAAAATTAAGCGCAAAGCCAAAAGCAAATTAAATTAAATTAAATGAAAACTAAATTCAAATGAGTTTTCGGCGGGGGCACTAAGAAGCAACGAGCAAAGAGAAAAAAAAGATTGGCAGCACTGCCAGCAGAGAACTGTCTCAGAGCTCTCTGCCGTCCCTATACCCTTGTTCCGTGAGCTCTTCCACGTTGATTGTTGTTATTATTTCTTGCGCTGAACGGGTTTGTGTAATGAATTAATCCGCACAGCGCAATGGCAATGTGACTTGGCTGGTGGCTTTTGCCTTCGTTTCGATGCAAATCAGCTGGCCACATTGGCACACTGGTGCATGCTGTTCGCATTTAATGAGATGATAATTGCAATATACAAAACGGATGAGATTATATCATAAGCTGATCATAGAATAAGGGCAAGTTGTTGAAAACAATTGCAAATAAAAATTCAAATCGTGCAGCTCATTGATTATAGTTTTCATACTTTTAGCACCACTGTGCGCTACTAACTATGCCACTGTGCTTGACGTTTCAAAAAAAAAAAAAAAAACAAAAAGCAAATAAAACGCAAAACAGAGCCACCAAAAGAGACAAATGCAAATTGCATGATTTCTTTTGTAAATAAGAAACTGATGAGCAGAAGCAGCAGCTGCTGCTGTTGAAGTCGTCGCGAAATTAAATCGATGGCTCAGGCGATTGACATGTGCAGGCAAAGGACAGACGAGGACAAGTTGTTGTTGCTGTTGCTGTTGGTTGAATGCTGTATCATGGATGCAAAATAAGTTGTCTTTTGTAAGAAGAACGAAAATTAGTTTAATTGTATAATGCATCGAATTCGGGGTTTCAAGCGGATGTGGCGCCAGCTGCGAATCCCAAAATAAAATGTATTTTAAATAAGTTGCTTGGCGATTGAATTCAGCTGCATTAACAATTAACGCAACAGGGAGCAGAAGTGGGTGTAGGCGGGAGCTGAGTGTCATGTAAATTGTGCATTTCATCAAATATTTATTTAAACTTTTTGCGGGGGCCAGCAGATGCCTGATAGGCATAGCACAAACACACACACACACACATACATACGCAAAAACACGTGCATTGCATACTTTTTGGCGTAACCGCATAAAACAATTTTCATTTCCTCTCAACTACCAGAGCAATAAAATATATATACCTTTATGTTCATATAAAAAAAAGCATTCTGCCCGGCTGCTGCCAGGTAGGAGCGCAACAATTTTTAACCATTGTCGCTGCCGCATCCATCCCTCAATGATTGAACGCTTGTTCAAAAGGTTGCCAAATGTATGGCAGGAGGGATGATGAGAGATCTCCAAGAGTTAACTGACCAGCTGTTAGCTGATGCCTTGTTCTTTTTGGTTTGATAATGGCGTAGCTCATCCGGCGAATGCTCGCCAACAATAGCTTGAAATTGAAGCTATTAATGAAATTTCATCCATTCCATACTTTCTGGACATCGTACAAAAAGTAAGTTGTGACGTCACAATTTCATTATCTATTTCATTTCATTTTCAGTTACCACAAAATCCCATTGCGGCTAAGCATTTGTATTTACATACAAATAATAATATTAATTATGTGCTTTTGAGCCAAAAAAAAAGAAGAGTATGTACTGAATTAGTTTTTGAGGAAGTTAAGTGTTTTTAAAATAGAGGAAAACATTGCCTTAATTAAATTGCCGTTGTGCTAAGCACCAACGAACAAAGCACACTACACAACAGACCCAGCAAACAAGCAACTGTAAATAACAATATAAACAAGAACAACAAGAACAGGATGTACTCTAGAAAGTAGAAGCTGCTCATACGACAGCGCGGCACGTTGTAATTAGTGGCAATGGCAAAAACATATTGCATACTTGCAGGCACTCAAACAAGCTGTATCTCCATGTGTGTGTTTGTTTGTTTGTGTGTGTGTTTATTTTTATGCCTATTCAGGTTATGCTGCTGCTGTGTTTTTGTGTGTATGCATTTAAGTATGTTAACAAGGCTAAGGGTGTCGGGTGGCGGGTGGCGAGCGGCGAGCGGCGAGTGGGTTAGCGAATGCAATTGCTGCAACAATTGTGCATCGAAAAACAAGCGCAAAAAGCAAATGCAACTAGCATGGAACAAATGATCGACTCAGAGATGTCCTATGGAATTTACAATTCTTTAATTCGCTGTCCAATTTACTTCTGTGGTAGACAAATGTTTGTTGTGAAATACTAAAACGCAGCAGCTTCACATGCACAATTCTGTTTTACTTCGTCGCTCGATCAACAAAACTACAACGTACAGTCCAAAGCATAAAGTAACTTATAATCAAGGGATCGTATGTAATGTTAATGTTACTGTTTATGTTAATGTTACTGTTAATGTTACTGTTAATGTTAATGTTAGTCTATGCATTTCATTTCATTTAATAAGTTGTATATCTCTTCAAATAAAGCTATGAAACATTTGAAATCTTACGTTATTGATTGAATATTTTTTTCTTAAAAGTCAGTGTTTCAGAAAAGTGTATGCATTGAGTATATTTTCTTAATAGGGTATAAAAAAAATATATATATAAGGGTCCTAGCATATTTTGCAGCACTGGTTGCTGGTTGACAGTTAAGTGGCACTGACGCTACTCAAAAATCTCTTGTTGCAGTTAAATTATGACATAAAAATGCCCGCAAGTAATTTGACATCATTAGCCCTCGAGTAGGGCTCTGTTTGGATGTAACAGTTGACAATCTAAAAGGATGCCTTTACCTTGCATCCTAGAGCTTGGTGGGCTTTTTAGTGGCACAATTGTTGGCGGAAGTGTGTATATACACACACTTGTGAGCTTATTTTTTGTTTCCTACTAATTAAGCGTGCTAAATAAGTTCTCATCTTGTCTATTTCCACATGCAGTTTGTGACTGCAACAATAGTTTGACTGCAGCTAAGAGGGCGGCTGTTGCAAGCTGTATCTTTTGTCGTTACTTGCCCCACACAATTAAAGTCTCTACACTCAACACACACACACACACACACACACATGTCATTTAACTTATTTGCATATAAACTATGTACACTTATATAAAGACTATAATTTTGTACATATATCTAGTTGTTCTGGCTCGTTGGCCCAAAAAATTTAATGAAAAAACATGCAAGAGCATTTTATGCATTTTTGACATGTGAAAGCTGCAGTTATGCAGCAGCAGCAGCTGTTTTCTCTCTCTCTCTCTCTCTCTCTCTCTCGCTCTCTGTTTTAGCTTGACCAAATCGGTTGCCATCTCTGTCGTCGGTGCTGGCATGTGACATAAACCGTCGCCTGGGCCAAAATACCTGAACCAAAAATCTTGCTTAGAATGTTGAAAATCATGTTGAAGTTCAGCTCAATGCCTCAGGGCAGGTGTTGTTGATGTTGCTAATGTGTGTGTGTGTGTGTACGTGTGTGTGTGATGTGAGGTGAGGCAGCCTGATGGCTTATGATTTCTGAGCTACACACACACACACACACACACATACGCATTGTTGCACATAATGTGTGCTGCACGAAAGTAATTTTTCTTAATTTTCTTAGTTTATCCATGTGTGTGTTTTAAAGTGCAAACATGCCCCGAGGTCAATAAAAGCTTCCTGACAGTCCCAGCAACGCCTTTAAATCTGATATTTATATACATACAAACCTCCTCATACAAATACTAACACAGCATACACCTTTAGCTTGATTTGCGTAGTTAGATAGAGACGCATGCATTCATTCATTCCGATCTAGTCATTCGATGGCACATAATTTGAAATTTATGAGCCTACCCAAAAATGCTTTCAAATTGCCAGCAGCTAATGTTTTTACCCCAAAATTCGATTGCATATGTATGTATGTTTGTATGTGTGTGTTTCTGTCTTTTGTGGCAAATGAATTGAAAATGCTGCATTGAAAGCGAATTGATGTTTGAGGTGACCAAAAATGTTTTGCGGTATCTTCTCTATCTCCCAAAAGGTATACAAGTGTAAAGGAGACGGCAATCAGTGATGTACTCTGCAAATGTTTAATGCAACATCTATATATGTATATAAAACAAAATTCAAGTGATTAAATGACAACAAGGCTGCAAATTGGCTCAGCAAAGTGGAAAGTCGATTGGCAAAAACTTGAAAACATCTTTCGCATATCAATCGAATTTGTTATATATTAATAAAGAGAGTCTCTTTGGCTTTTTAGCTTGTCATAGCCAAAACATTTGAGGGGATATGGTTATATACAAATTATATTTGTATAGAAAGACAGTTTCATTGATATAAATAAAGTATTCATATATTTAACTATGCATTTTCTGGATTATGATAGCAATTGACTTGAATAAGATTTTCTTTTTTACTTGAAGCCTCACATTTGAAACTATTATTGCTGGAGTGTGGTTTAACTTGATTCAAGACTGTTTTTTAATAATTCTTGTTCAAGTAAAGCATGATTTAGCTTATACAAACTAGTTTCTCTCTGTGTTCCCACCCACAACAGAAGCCTGTTTTCTGTTTGTGTTAACTTTACCAATTGCCTGGCCTTAAAATGCGATATACTTAAGACAGTTGAATGTTCTGATTGTGTCAAGAGCATAAGATAATCACGGCAAGATTTAAAACAACAACAAGTAAATTAAAAATTATAAATGTTTTTTTGAGCAGCGTTGAGTCAAAGTAATTTTTAATTTTATTGGCTGACCATTGGAATTTCATTTAAAACAAATACCCCCCCTGGCCTCTTCACTATCTTCAGCTGCTTCCTGTTTTTGCATGCGTTTACATTGCCATACATGCCGATGAGGCATGTTGCAATTGCAGTTGACCCGACGCCAATTATCAGCCAGTTGCAATTGTTGTTGCTGCTGCTGCTGTTGCAGGCTCTTGCTACCACACACGTGGCTATCACCTCCACCGCCCCCGCGGCGATGACAGCAACAAACTGTTTTTGCGGCCAGCGGCAACCGCATTATCGAAATCATTGCGCCGTCGGGCGGTCAAGTGCCCCCGAAATGCAATTTTACGTTTTCAATTAATAAACATTTGCGACAACCTGGCTGGTGCCACAAAGGAGGGGAAGGCGATGAAAAGGAGTCGGGGTATCTGTGGGTTGGCAGTGTGGCCAGTCGGTGTATATATTTTACATTTTGCGGCTGCATAATTTGGTAAATGATTAACCGTAAAGCAGAAAGCCGTGAAGTGCCGGCAACCGCAGGACATTCCTCATTTACGCAACGCATTTTGACTTCTGCTTCTGCAGGCAGCATATGTATTTATAATTATTGAATTTACGCAGAATACATTGTTCATCTGAGATACAACTGTAGACTGTTTGTTTATTTTCATATTCGCATATTCCATCTTGTCTCTCCCTCTCTCTGTATATCTTTCTTCCTCTCTTTCCTGGCTATTCGCCCAATCCAGCTACTACTGCCTGCCTACACACGCCCCCATCGCTAAAAAAACAAATGAGTGAGCAAAAAACTACGCAATGGCCGCACAGTAACAGCCAGAAAAAACAAAAGCAACAACAACAACAACAGCGACAATAAAAAAATACTCACACATGACTCCGCCTACCGCAGCAGCAGCGACGTCAACGTCAACGTCGACGTCATCGGTGGCAATACCCGTCGACGACAAAAAATTGTTATAGTTGATTTTTGACAATTTTTTGAGAGTTTTATTTGCTTTTTTTTTGGTTTTTTAATAAGAATACGCGACACTGACTTTTCGATTTTTTATTTTTACAATGCATGTTTATATGCATGGGCTATGTGTGTGTGTGTGTGTAAGTACTTTTTTTCTTGCTTTTTGGTTAGGCTGATGGGTTGATTTTATTTTTTTTTTTTTGGGTTGAATGCCTTGTGCAGTTTGAGGCATGGCTGCCAATTTATTGATAAACATGGGTGGCTTCAACTGGACGGCTGTCAGGGGTTAAACAAACCCCGAGAGCAAAACACAAACTGGTCAGCGATGCTGTTAGAGAGTAACACCGAATTAACTGTACTCTACTGCCTGAATAAAAGTTCGTATACGTAATACGTAAAATATTAGATAAAAATAGTTGGCAATAAATAACAACAATAGTTATTTAGTTTAGTGAAACTAAACTGACTTAAGGCAAAGGCTAAGGACATTTCTATAAGCATTTATTAACTGTTTAAAATCCTAATTTACGTCAAAGGACTTTCACAAACCTCGCAACTCAAAAGTAACGGTTTTTTTCTTAGAGTATACTTTTCAGTAAGAAGTTGATGTTTATTGAATGTAACTGAAAACCGACTGCATTTGACAACACAAAGCGAGTATTTTTTCAAGTGAAAACAGCGCGCTTTGGCTTTGCCAAAATCAACTAAACCGGACATTGACTTTGCACAAAACCACCTAATAAAAAAGAGATGGATCCTTTTTTTTTTTAGCCAAATCGCAAACGCTTTAAAATCGTGTAATACGAGACGCATGCTAAATGCGTGCATTTTCTGCAGAGCTTATGCATTTATACACACACACACACACACATAGACACACCACAAATTAGCATTCCAATTGAGCGAATTTCAACAGGGAAACTCAACAGGCACTGGGGTGCGTGGCAGGCCGCATGAATCATCATAACGACAAGTGACCATCCGCAAACAAGCCGCATGAGACGAGAAGTGGGGAGTGGTAGAAGCGAGTGAAGCCGCAATTGGTGTCCAACTGGGCCACATGCGAATTTATAGTTAGGCTAGAGTGAAAATCACTACAATGCGTTTTGCCAGGCGCCAAAAAATATGCCACAAACACTTTCACACACACTCTCTCGCACACAAAATGTGTTATTTGTTGTGTTTACAATCGCGCCTGCTGGCATTCAGCCAAAAAAACCAGGAGGTTGAGAAATTTTGGCCAGCATTGCGTACGTTGCATTTCCGGGTTTTTGTTTCAGTTTGTGATTTTATTTTCTGTTTTTAGGGGTTGCCAGCAACAGTTGGGCAACATATTTTTAAAGTGACTGCTGCGTTTAAAGTGTGAAAAATATGACGACGAAGACCTTGACCCGTTTTTAAAATGGGTGCCAGCAAGTTGGAGTGCCTCTCAAACACCAGAGAAAAAGTAGAAGAAAAAAGACCAAACACACAACCAGAGCTGTAAAATTGAAAACGTAGAAATACTACACAGACAGTCGAGCACAAGCTAGCGTCTAGACCCAAAAATATATTGCATACTTGGTGGGTGAAGTTTGCAAACACTCGCATACACATAACATACACATAGGGACAGAGACGAGGAGAGAGCAAGAGAGCAGAAGTGTGAGTGTTGCCATCTAAAAAGCCAAAAGCGGCAAAAGTATTTGGCTAAAGAACAAGTGGCAAGTGGCAAGCAAAATGCCAGAAACAGCAAACGTGAAAAAAACCCATGCGACTCGCTTCGAAAAAGTATGCTACGTTTTGTGCTTCTTCCGGCTTTTGCTGATATATATTTTTTTTGTTGGTTCACTCTCTTCAGTCTGTTCGGTTTTGTCTATGTGTGTGTGTGTGTGTGTGGGGTGAAAGTCCTTGAAAGCAATGTCTAAGCTCAGACAGTGTCTAGTATGTATGCAAGGTGCTTGTATATCAGTGTATGTGTGAGTGTGTAGGGATTGCCGTAAAGTTGAACGAACGTCCGTTTTGCAACAGCTGCTTCTTCTTTTTGGCCAGCTTCCTGTCTTTAGTGTGTCTTTTCTGCCTTGCCTGGTGTCGTCTGTTCACTTTTTGGCGGCTTTTTCGGTATTAGTTACGTTTCGTTTTTGTTATTTCCAGCTTTAAACGTTGCCACTTCACCCATTTGCGACCTTGACTGACTGACGGCCATATCCACACATTTATCGAGCATATTTCCCTGTTTAGTATCCGCCTGTGTTTTGTTGTGGTGCGTGCCTTAATCCTGCTCAAACTCCTGCTTGTGTGTCGCTGCAGTTTTTGGATATCTGTGTTCTGTGCTCTGTTGCATTGGCTGCATTTTTTGCATTGCCTCACGTAACAACAAGAATACAACACTAACCATGGACGAGCATTCAATATGAACATGTACACACTATTGTCCTGCGTCCCAGCTCTGGTTTGCTATGTGTGTATGTGTGGTATGGCTGCTCATTCAACTGTCCGTCTGCGACTGCTTTTGACCTGTCTACCAATTTGTTAGTCTTTGTGTTTGTTTGTGTGTTGCAGCTCACTTTCACTCAGTGTTGCCATCCTTTCATTCCGATAAAGAGTTCATAAATGACGTATTCCTGCACTGCTTGTGTTTCATGCCTATACGAGATGTGTGTGTGTCACGGATTTTAACGCCTTATGTTGACCTAAAATCGATTAAATGTTCCAAAATCTTTAAAGCTTTAAGACAAAAACATATTTCATGCTGAAATTGGGTTGTTTCATGCGGAAGTTAGGTTTTTTAAACAACCTTTAGGTCAAAATTTTTTTGAAAAGATTGAATAGAAGTTTAGAAGTTTAGTTTCTTGAAATTAGAATCTTAAGATTTCTCGGCATCACTCATCACAATTGTAAGTATTGCTTTGCAACTTTGCATTAATATTTAACAGCTTACGCAAAACTTTACCCAGCTCTCGGTGTAAGCCCACTCTAATCTGCTCAGCAGCTCAACAAAACTCAATGCAACCCCTGTACGAATACACACAGAAGTACTGTGTGTTAGACTTAGCGCCTAAAAAGGCTTCCCACCAATCGCAAACAGCATCAGCGGCAGCTGGCGACCCAATCGCAGACGCCAAGTGGAGCCATTGGCGCGGCAAAAAACGCGCGCGAGTTTTTCGGTAATGAGAAAAAAGTTGCTCCGAGCTAAGAGCTGCTAATCAGTAGGGAGGCAGCCAGCAAAAGCATCAACTGTAGTAGTTGCAGATGCGGCAACAGCGGCAGCAACAGCAACATCAAAACTGGGGGATGAAATGACTAAAGCAAATGGGGAAAAATAGCGCAGAACCAGAGAAAAGTTATTGAGTCCTATAGTTGATTGTTGTTGTTTTCTTTTTGTTGAGGCACGTAAGAGTTTCGTTGAGTTTTGTTTGTAGGGTTTAGGGGAGACTGAATTTGTTTGGGTGGCCTTGATTAGTTAAGTAAGAGCAGCAAAAGTGACTGGCAGCGATTAAAATGACACAACAAAAAGCAAAAATAAAAATAAATATATGAAATGTAGGTATATAGGTATCATAGTACTTTTGTTGTTGATTCAACACTTCCATTTACTGCCAAATCAAGTTAACATTGAGCTAACTTATTGTAATAGGACTAGAATAACAAACGCCGTCAAATGCATGCAAAATGTTGCCTGTTTTTAATGAAAATTTATCACTTAAAGATCACAACATAAACATGCTCTTGGTAAATGCCTTGCTGACAGATTAACCGAATCAGTACGCAACTGGGTCCAAACAACTACAACAACAACAGCAACAAGCAAAAAAACAGAGACGACAAAATCGACAACCTTTTGAACTGCAAGCAAATCCATTTCACACAATTTATGTACAAGTTTATTTCGCGCTTCCAATTTTCCAATGTCGCTTAGCTTTTTGGGTGGCTTTACTTGCCGCTTTCCACAGAAACGTTAACAAGCATGGGCCCCAAACATATGGTGTGTGTGTGTGTTGTTAACAAAGTGAAAATTACAGCTGTGTGTGTGTGTGTGTGTTTGTTACCTCCAAGACGGCGACGACGATGACGACGAGCCAAAGGAGTCGGACTCAAAGCCAAAGCCAAAGCCATAGCCCGGCCCAGCCAAGTTGTCCAATGACAGTTTGCTTTGCCGTCGTCAGTTGTAGAGACCGTGCATTCCTAATCTTGTTCGCTGAATTCGTAATCTCATTAAATTTACATATTAATCAAGGGATTTTAATTACTCTTACACCGCAATGGCATTGGCAATGGCAAATGGCATTGGCAAATGGCCAAAAGCGCTGTGTGTGCTGCTGCTGAAAATGAGCCAACGCCAAACTCAAGTGAGGCATAAGCAGTTTGAAATCGCAAATCGCCAGCAACAACTACAACAACAACAACTGGTTTTTAGTTCGAGTCTGTCTCCCTCTTTCCTCCGCTCGGCTGCGTCTTGTCTTGGCGTGTGGACCCTCATAATTTAATTGGACTTTGTGTGGCGCATGGTCGGTGGGTTCTGGCCGGACGGCCGGTCGGACGGCTGGCTGGCCACATTACCATTGCCACATCGCCATCGCATTCGCCTGCGACCAGGATTACACGAATTTGCGTGTCAGGCGTCAATGTAAAATCGCAATAAATGAAACTAAATTACAAACTAAAATGCAAAATGAGCAAACTTCAACTGGCTTCATTCCGCAAACTCACACTCAGTGCGGGTGAGTGTGTGTGTGTGTCTTAGTATTTAGAGTGTTGTGCGGAGAATATGTATTATGCATAATATTTGCAGCATTCTATCTAAGATATGCTCTTTCTGGGAATTAAATAATGCTGAATGTTACTAGAAATAAGGCAACTTTGACTTTGCAACGAACTACACATAGAAAAATAGTTGGATGGCTTTGAGATATATTAAATCTTACTGTATTATTTATTGTATTATTAACAAAAATGTATTTTATTTTATTTTGAACAAGTTTTAAGCTGATGTCCAACAGAAAATCGGTTCTTTAAGATTCGATTAAGATTTCACAATAATATTTAATTCTACTTATCTAACTTTATTTGCAGTCTCAAAGTTTGTTCAATAAAAATTGGCACAAAATTATTTTGTTCATTTTCCCACGTCTTGGAAGTACTAAATATTAAATAATTATTTGATTTTTAGAATTTTTGACGGATTTTTGACTTTGGCACAACACCAAGCAAACAGCTTTGCGTCTTTGGCTTGCAATGCTGAACTCCCCCCCCCTTTCGGCACTCTCATTTAAGCCAACTGTTGCTGACTGTGGCAGCGACTCTTGAGTTGGGGGCTCGAGGCGATCGAAATTTATGGCTTTTATAATGACTACTTTGTAGCCGTGTATTGGGAGCAGGCAAATGGCAAATGGCACAACACACATTTTTAAGGCTTCATAAATTATAAAAAAAATAATTATAATGAGATCAATTTTTAATCGCTGCGCGACGTTGCACGAAGCCAAACACGGGGCACAACGCAACGAAAACGCAACAACAAGCAAACAGGCGACTTCCTGGCCAGGTGAAGCAAACAGCAAGGTAGAGGCTACAAACGGCGAAGGTGTAATTATTATCATATCCTGCATCGCATAAACAACAAGCAGAAGTAGTAGACGACAGCACAGAGAGCGAGAGAGAGAAAGAGAGAGAGAGAGAGAGAGCAGAGACAACAACAGCAACATGAAATACAACACTTGGCCTAAACACGCAGCAAGTCATGGAGAAGATGCCTCTCAACCTCATCCCCTGTGTGTGTTTGTGCAGTCTTCGCTGGCTTAGAAATTGGAAGACGACTCTTCAGCAAACAGCCTGGCCCGGCCAGGCTAGGCTAGCGAGCACTT